>PVJI01001048.1:0-157701 GCA_004026765.1 Micronycteris hirsuta
GGATCATAGGGCTGCCAGAAGGAGAAGAAGAAATCCAAGGAATTGAAAACTTATTTGAACACATAATGATGGAGAATTTCCCGAAGCTGGTGAAGGAAATAGACTTTCGGGAAGTCCAGGAAGCTCAGAGAGTCCCAAAGAACTTGGACCCAAAGAGGAACACACCAAGACACATCATAATTACATTACCCAAGATCAAAAATAAGGAAAGGAGCCTAGAAGCAGCCAGAGAAAAGGAGACAGTTACCTACAAAGGAATTCCCATAAGACTGTCAGCTGATTTCTCAAAAGAGACCTTGCAGGCAAGAAGGGGCTGGAGAGAAGTATTTCAAGTCATGAAAGGCAAGGACCTACATCCAAGAATACTCTATCCAGCAAAGTTTTCATTTAGAATGGAAGGGCAGATAAAGTGCTTCTCAGATAAGGTGAAGTTCAAGAAGTTCATCACCACCCAGCCTTTACTGTATTAAATGTTAAAGGGAGTTATATAAGGTATGGAGGAATATCAACAGGGGATTGGTAGGGGGAGAGGGTGGGAATGGGGCACAGAACAAGTAGCATAAATGGGAGGTAGACAACAGACAGGGGGAAGTTAAGAATAGTATAGGAAGTACAGGAGCAGAAGGACTTATGTGTATGACCTATGGACAAAACTAAAGGGTGGGGAAAGGGTGGGGTAAGGGGGTGGGGGCAAGAAGGGGGGGAAAGTGGGACAACTGTAACAGCATAATCAATAAAATATAGTTTAAAAAATACAACTAAGTGATGAAGAGATAGCCAACTTATAACATGCACAGTTCAAAACACTGGTAATCAGGAAGCTCACAGGATTGGTGGAAATTTGGTCACAATTAGAGGAACAAATGAAGGATACGCTAAAGGAAATGAGGGGAAATGTGCAGGGAACCCATAAGGATGAGAAGGAAACTGGGACTCAAATCAACACAGTGGACAAGAAGAAAGAAAAAAACATCCAACCAGAAAAGAATGAAGAAACAAGAATTCAAAAAAACAAACAGAGGCTTAGGAACCTCCAGGACATCTTTAAACGTCCCAACGTTGAGTCATAGGGGTGCCAGAAGGAGAAAAGGAAGACCAAGGGATTGAAAACTTATTTGAACAAATAATGAAAGAGAACTTCCCCAAGGCTGGTGAAGGAAATAGACTTCCAGGAAGTCCAGGAAGCTCAGAGTCCCAAAGAAGTTGGACTCAAAGAGGAACACACCAAGGCACATCATAATTACATTACCCAAAATTAAAAATAAGGAGAGAACTTTAGAAGCAGCAAGAGGAAAGGAGACAGTTACCTACAAAGGAATTCCCATAAGACTGTCAGCTGATTTCTCAAAAGAGACCTTGCAGGCAAGAAGGGGCTGGAAAGAAGTATACCAAGTCATGAAAGGCAAAGACCTATATCCAAGAATACTCTATCCAGCAAAGATTTCATTTAGAATGGAAGGGCAGATAAAGTGCTTCTCAGATAAGGTCAAGTTCAAGGAGTTCATCATGGCCCACCCTTTATTATATGAAATGTTAGAGGGATTTATATAAGGCATGGAGGGATATCTACAGGGGAGTGGAAGGGGGAGAGAGGAGGAAAAAGTACAGAGAATAAGTAGCATAAGCGGTAAGTAGAAAACAGACAGGAGGAGGTTAAGAATAGTATAAGAAATGTAGAAGCCAAAGAACTTATGTGTATGACCCATGGACAAAAACTAAAGGGTGGGGAATAGGGGGGTGGCAGAGGGGAATAAAGGGGGGAAAATGGGACAACTGTAATAGCATAATCAATAAAATATATTTTTTAAAAAATAGAAATAGTAAAATGACAACTCACAACTATCAACAACTGAACCTAAAAAAACAAACTAAGCAAACAAGTAGAACAGGAACAAAATCACAGAAATGGAGATCATATGAACAGTTATCAGTGGGAAGGGAAATGAGGCAGAATGGGGGAAAAGGTACAGGGAATAAGCAGCATAAATGGTAGGTACAAAATAGACAGGGAGAGGTTAAGAATAGTATGGGAAATGCAGAAGCCAAAGAATTTATATGTATGAACCATGGACATGAACTGAGGGTGGGGAATGATAGTGGGAGTGGGGTAAAGGGTGGAGGTTAATAAAGAGGAGGAAAAAAATGGGACAACTGTAATAGTATAATCAATAAAATATATTTTTTTTAAAAAAGAACCTGGCGGCACTCCAAAATTCAACTTTTTCACTTCTTACAATTAACACTGAATTACATTTTTCCCCCTCCAGTTTACTTCTAGCAAGCAGTTCTGGTCACGTTTTCTCTTCAGTAAATTCTCTATTAAATTCCCTCGTTCTGAGACATTGTTCTCCCTCAGATCTTCTCTCCCTTAACATAAGGAATGGTAGCATAAACCTTTGAGAAAAAGCTGTCGGACATACTGAAATGCTGGGTGTTACAGAAAATAAAATTGCCCTTCCACTGTGGTAAACTCTCCTCTTGTGTCAATTGAATGGCTCCCTAGAATGCTAAAGCATATTATGTGTGACATCATACTGAAATCTGTTATTAGAAGTTGCAAAGCATGCCCTGGGCAGTGTGACTCGGGTTGGTTGGAGCATCATCCCATAAACCAAAATGCCTGGGTTGTGGGTTTGGTCCCAAGTCAAGGCAAGCATGAGGATGTGGATGGATGTTTTTCTCTCACATCAATGTTTCTCTTCCTCTCTCTTTAAAATCAGTAAGCATGTCCTTGGGTAAGGATTAAAAAAAAAAGTTACAAAACAAGCAGGAGGCCTCTTGAAGCTGAAAAAGCAAGAAAATGATTTTTCCCCTTAAAGCCTCCAGAAGTAATGCAGTCCTGCCGACTGCAATGAAAACATTTCACGTGCCCTTGATGATCTCCAACATCCTTCTAAAAATGCAACTTACCTCTGAACTGAGACCACCTATCTGTTCACATCTCAGAACACCAAAGTGACCTGATATACAAATGCAGCCTAAATTGAACATCACACACAAATGTTTGAAATACTAATTTTATTAGGAAAGCATTTGATAATTGTATTAATCATATAAGCAATCACTTAATTTTAAAATGACATGATCTGAGGATATCAATTAAAATATGGATTTTTTTTTCCATTCATTCAACAAATATTTGAGCACCTGCAAGTGCCGAGCACTGGAGATACAGGCTGAACAGGAGGCTCCTCGCTCTCACGGAGCTTACATCCTAACAGGAGGGCAGTAGGACAGAAACGTTTGTATTTCTTATAAACGTGTAAGACAGAAGTGATGGAGTGCATGGTGCTTTACAAGAGCACACTGTAGGGGACTAACCCCGCCCAGGGAAGTCAGAGAGACCAAGAGTTGTGTTTAAGAAGAATAGAACAGTTCAGGCACAGGGAAAACTGCAGGTCCTGAGGTGTGAAGGACTTCGTCAGTTCAAGGAGCTAGAAGCCTCGAATGGGTGAAGCGCCAGGGGTGAGAAGAGGAGTCTGGAGAGGAGACTGAAGGGGTGATGATCACGGAGGGCATCAGGGAGGGGTCTGGCAGTTCCAGAGAACCAGCGAAAGATTGAAGTAACGCAGCAGCATGAGCAGACGTGCACTTAGAATGGCCATCCTAATTCCAGAGCGATGGAGATTAGACCAGGCAAGACTGGATACAGGTAGACCACTTCTAATGCCTGTGGTCGTGAAAGACAGAAATTCAAGTGATAGGAGGCAAAACTGACAGAACTTGGTGACTGAACCTGCAGTCCCTGTAGGACAATCGGTGCAGATCTACAGTATCCCTGGCAGATGCGCAGGTCTGAAGTCCAGGGAGAACTGTGTTAGGAACTGTCAGCACAGGAATCATCCCCATTCAGATGGCAACTGAAGCCTTAGGAAGGCATGAAAGGGCCCAGGAAGGTTAAATCAAGCCATGAAAAACACATGCATTTACGACTGAGATGTGCCAGGAGCTGGAAGGGGGAGAAATGGGGAGTTAGTGTTTAACAACTGAGCTTCAGTTTGGGACGATGAAGAGTTCTGCGGGTGCATGGTGGGGATGTTTGCAATGTGAATGCACCGAATGCCACAGAACTGCACACTTAAAAATGGTTAAAATGGTAAAGTTTAAGTAGGTACATTTACCACAACTTAAAAAGAGAATGAGGAGATACTTCTGTGTCTCTTGCATCTTTTAGAGTAAGAATGGATTCATGAATTACTAACAAGAAATGAGGACAAGTGGTGAAGAGAGTAGGGCTCAGCAGAGGGAGAGGGGTTGCGAAGGTCACTGAACAGAGCGGCCGCAGTGGTTGGTGGGAAACCTCGAGTATTACGGCATGAAAGCTAGGAATAGTGTTTCTAGGAGGAAGTGTTCAACTGATTTGAACACTGCAGAGAATTAAATCAGATAAAGTTGGAAGAACCCGGAGGTTCTCAGCAACGGGGAGGTCGACAGTGACCCTGGAGTGAGCTGCTGGCAGTGGAGGCCAGCAAGGGGAAGGGTGTGGAGAGAACGGGCAGGGAACGGAGCCCTGAGCGCACTGTGTGACAAGTGCACTGTGGGGAGGAATGGGATGATGGCTGGAGGGAAAGTAATAAGATGCTTTTAAAAAATAAGTGTGTTATAATATCATGGATAATCAACAAGGCATCATTTCAGTGGAAATACAACTTCATTTAATAGCCTCAGTAATACCTGGAATTTATAGCTTACAGAACTTTTCATACTACTGGTGGGTTAGAAAGGATAACTGTAAATTATTCTCTTCATTTTAAGGGTGGTAAAGTGGAGTCATAGAAAAATGTACAAAAATTGACAAGGGCTTAAGGTTCATGAAATAAATGTCTTCACTGCTTTTTTTAAGGTAGAAAAATACAATGCACTGTGCTAAGAGAACAATTTTACTGTAACAGTTGAATATTGAAAAAGTCTCAAATTTTAATGCTACTAATGTATTAATTTTTGGTACGTGTCCAATGGAAGATACTTTATATTCCAGTTACATCCTAAAGATGCCGAAGTCGGTCTTCGGGATTGGTGCGTTGAGGGCTGCACTAATACTGAGACCCAGGACCAGTCTGGTGTCCACTGGGTCAATGATCCCATCATCCCACAGCCTGAGAAAAAACAAAATATGCGTTACTGGGAATCCACCACCAAACTGCCATTTACACACTCCCTGCCCAGAAACGCTAAGGTTTTTCTTTAACTAATATATGGATCTGCTGATTAGCTTCTGTATGCTATAATCTTACAACTGAAACCATGTTCGAGAGAGAGGAAAAAGGAAGAAAGAAAAATGAAATGATTTTCATCCCAGGCTTCCAAAGAATGTCAAATCAAGCTTATGGCCTTAGGAACAGCTTGCTACAAGAAACCACAAAAGAATCTCTGGTCTAAAAATATTTTTACTTATTTCAGGAGAAACTTTCCTGTTCCTCTTCTGCCCACACAAATGTCCAAGTAAAGTTGATGCATTCCTGTTGTTAATATGAAGAGCTATGTGAACCCAGGTAACAGTCTGAAACCACAGTCTCTACTAGAAAAAGCATATCCCCCAAACCTCCCTCATCTCTGAATCGACTTCAATACATTTTATTAATGAAATACCTTCATATGTAGGTCTTTATTTTTTGCTACAAGAAAAAAAAAATAGCTTTAAACTGCTTTCAGAAGAAACTTTAAAGCAGAAATTTTAGTCTACTTTTCATTGACAACCTCAAATTTATAAAGAAAAATGAATGAGAAATATTGCTTTTGCAAAGGTCATTGGTAGGTGGCACTTCTGCTTTCTTTAAACAAACTGCCTTCAGTACCTGGACACAGCATCAATTATTAAACCATACTGACATCGACAGACCACAAATCAAATCTCTGCTCATAAAACATTCATCATAGGGACCCTGCAGTATCAACTGCCAATAAATAAAAGCCACTCATGTAATTTGTAACCAGGCCAATTGATTACACCCCCTTCTGAAGCCAAGAGGACAGTAAAACAAGTGAGGTCGCGCCGGGGGAGGGAGGAGCCGCTCCATGGTGGTCATTAATCCAATGGCTGAAAAGTTTGATTGCAAAAACAACCGAGCAGAATAAAACTGACGTGCTGCACACGTAACATGTAAGGATTAAGAAAAACATAAGAGGTTATAGCAGCACATGATGGCAGCTCTCTCTGAAAAGACAGATCGAGCACGTGAAAGCCTAAACAGACCACAGAATTTTACTGTTAAGAGATTTATTAAACCCAAAAAAGGTGCCATACACTGACTTGAAAATCCTTTCATCTTAGGGAAAAAGTTGCTGTCTCATGCCACCAAGTGTTTCAACAGAAGGGTTAAGCATCTACAAAGTTACAGAAACGTTACCGTCCTTCAATATTTATTTCCAAAGATAGGTCTATGTGGGCTTTTTGCTCTCCTGCCTTGAATATAATCCACTAAAATAATAATAATAATGTACATATGAAAACAATAAAGGATTGAGTCTTTTTCAAAAGATGGCTTAGCCAGGACTGAAAAACAAATTAATGGCTCACACAAAATATGCTCGTTTTCTAAGTTTAATATTTCAATTGTCCTTGTGAATTTCAGTCAAAATCTTATGTTAAAAAAATGTAACTGTGCTTACAATATATATTTTCTCTTAAACTTTAAATATGGTTTTATATTTCCTCTTTGCTTCTATTGGCTACTATAAAAAGAAGAACATGTTCATTTCTCAATTCAAAGACTATTTGTTTTTAGTTCCATGAATCAATAACCCACTGCAACAAAATGCACCTGTAAAATTACTTATTAAAATAGATATTAACAAGAAAAAGAGGCCTTTAAAAAACCCCAGGTGGCATTACTTAAATTCTGAAACTAGCTGTGCTCTGGGAAGCCGTCCAGTCTCTAAGCTGCCAGTGTCAGGAGCAGTGCCTGCCACAAACGAGACGCTCACATGACTGACCCGAGTTCTAACTTGCGATTTTCTCCCCTCCCTCCTCTCCAATAAATGGCATAAATCACTGCATAATCTAATTTTAAAAGACACAAATAGTTCTTTTGTTTTTTCCCATATGCCCAAGGGATGAAACGAACCCAGGAAGCTTACTGTTCAGAAATCGAAACACTGAAGTTGCTGATAAAAGAGGCCAGAGAGCACATGCCCAGGTCTCCCGCTGGGACAGCGTGATAACGTATGACGACCTTATTAAGTGGAATAAGAAACAAGCGGAACCAAGAGCCGCACGGGCGTATGAGGCAATTACACAGTGTCAGCACACGGACCCTGGCTGTGAGTAATCACCTTCTGAATGCACGAGCACACTTGTTAACAAATGTCGAAAAGTGTTCAAGCCATCTCGTGCTTAAAATCATTAAACAGAGGGGGATAACGGGAATTCACTAGTTTAAGCAAATATTAGAACTAATTCCTGAAAGTTACACAGCCAGGATTACAGGTCTTAACTTCCTTGCTCCAGCGTGGCCCACCTGTGGCTGTAGGGTCCCCCCAGGTCCCAGACACCTCAAGGAGAAACGGGATAGAAGAAGAGGGGTGGAGGGTGGCAGAACTGGACTGGAAGAGACGGATCCACACCCCAGCCTGGGAGAAGGGGCGGGGTTTCAGCAGCAGGCATTCCCACTGCAGAGACAACAGTGCTAAGTGAAGCGTGCTCAGACATTGTTTTCTGGTTCTCCCAGAGGCTGGACCCTCCTGACCGCCCAGATCTCTGTAAGGCTGCTGCCCCGACTGCCTACACGCTCCCAGCAAGAAGTTACTGATTCCCCGGCTCCCACCTGGCACTGGAATAGTAAGGGTTTCCTTCCTCTTCAAACCTCTTAATGATGGGCTCCTTCAAAGCTGCTTCATCAGCACTGGAGAACTGAAAGACAAGGGACCAGGAATGAGTCCGCAGCAGGGGGACGACAGCCCCACCTAGGAGCATCTCAAGAAAAAACGGCAACAGATGTCATGAGTAACGCTACCACCAACCTCTGTGCAGTGAGGTGCAGGTTCCAAGTGACGGTGTGATATACATACTCTCACCTGAGACGCGACTATCAAATGAGTGCGCATTACACCTCCCTTATCAGAGACAGCACCCTCGGCTACTTAACGTAAGGTCGAAACCAAGGGTATCGTGTGTTCCAGCACAGTGCAGTGCATGTGAATTGTACAGTATAGCAAAAGAGCTACGTTACATTGTCTTTCAAAATAGTCAAAATTTCAAACATTTTAAATTAACTTAAAGGGATAAATATCAACCACATCTTGAATTTCCCAGATGGCTGAAAGATATTTTTCCCTAATTAAAAATTTAATGGCTTGCCCATCAGTATTGCCAGAAACAAGTGATAATTAATTCAGATGCAAAAATCTTTATGCAAATTAATTTTGAAACCCTGAAAAGTATTTTCAATTTAAAAAATATTCCACACCAAAAACAAATGACTTATTTCAAATAAATCCAACTTTCTTTTATGTATTTTCATAGTTTAATATCATTGATAGGTTAAGAATTCAGAGGGAGAACCACTCAAATCCTGTACTTTCATAAATAAAAAGAAATGAATTAATTTCTTTTGCTTGGACACTGGTCAACGCTGAAGTGCCTGTGAAACCTCCAGTTTGGGCTCCAGCGTTCCTGCCCCTAAGAAGAGACGGCTGGGGGTGTGAGGCCCGGGTGGGCTGCCATCAGGGAGGCAGGAACCACCTCTGGCTTTTCATTGCCCCACTCCACAAACGAGGTGGTCGACCAGACGCTCCTGAATGGCAGGCCTGAGAGCCTGAGAGGGGCCTCTTCCTCTCATGCCTCGTTGTGAAAACAGCGCACCTCGCAATTTCAGGGACATGCAGTTATTTTAAGGCTTGGTGCTTACACAAAACAGTTAAAGGCTGTAACTAGTAAAAATTAATGCAAAATTTCAGAAGACTCCCTAACGGAGATACCAACAAAGGAATTCATTTTCCATCAGCCACGTGCTGATGTGCCTTCCTCGAGCTTCCAGTGGCCCTCCCATGTCACTTCTGTATGCTGTCACAGCGTAACGACATTCCCCAGCTCTCACAAGGTGACTGAGCCTCCCACTCAAGGTGCACCGAACAACCACCTAACAGGGAACTAGGGAAAAAATTCTGCTGCTTTAGGTCAAAAAATCAAAGACGTAAATCAAATTTATTTAAAGTTCACTAACTGCGAATGACTAAGAATCAAACATCTTTACGCCTCAGGCCCTCACAGGCAGTTTCTTGAAGTTTTTTCTTGGGAGTCTGAAAAAACCTGTGTATTAGCACGAGGTACCTCAAATGAAATGGCACTAAAAAAAGAGACAGAAAACATGTAAGTCTGAATTCCTGAAGCAACTCCGTCCAGGTCAGCGTCTTCTAAAAAGCCAGGCCCTGCATGTTGGACCCCTGGGCCATGAACGTGGAGGATTCTGCCTGCGCTGCTCCCTGGCTTCAGGGTGTTCGCTGGTGACAGCCACACCTGGGGGCGGAGAAGAAACGGCATTTACCTGTTTCCCCTCCCGTGCTCTCTGGTCTCTGGCCACGGTCGCCAGCACATTGGCTGCCTGCTCGCCTCCCATCACCGAGATGCGAGCGTTTGGCCATATGTACAGAAATCTTGGGCTACGAGGGGAAAAAAGAATGATCAAATTAATTCACTTTACAACACAAGAGATTTTCAGAAACCCATGTTTACCTTTTAAACTAGTGGTTCTTCATTCTAGCTGCACATTAAAAGCATCTGGGGATTTTTAAAAAATAACCAATGCCTGGAACCCGCCCTAGACTAATCCCCACAGATGGGGCCTGAGAACAGTTAGAGACTTTAAGTTCTCTACGTGATTCAGACGTTTGTTTTGATAAACTGGATTTTTCCATTTCATGTAAGTTTATTGGATATAAAAGTACTCAAAATATCCTCTTTACTATCTGTGGTCATGTCCTGTTTTCCAGCCAGATGTTTGTTACTGGTGCCTTCTCACTTTATCTTTCAGTTTTACAAGGGGATTAACCTTTCAAACAAAGCAACTTTAGGCTTCCCTGATTGTTCTTTCTTACAATATGTTTGTTCTTTATTATGTCATTTTCTGTTTCTTTTGTCCAAAATGCTGGACTTTTTTGAACTTCTTGGGCTACCTTCTTGGCTCATTGATTTTCAGCCTTACTTTTTTCCACGATGTATATTTATGTCTAACACCATTCTCTAACCAAGACTTGAGCCACAGCACACTAGTCATGACATGCAGTATTTTCTTTATCAGCCATTTCAAAATATTTCCTTATTCCCATTGTGGATTTCTTCCCAGTAGTACCTTTAGCATTAAATTTCATTTTGTTCCTCCAGATGACATAAATTATGGTACAACTGCTCAAGATTTGTGAATGCCATTCTATATTTCAAAAACCTGACCACTTATAATTACACGGAAGTATGGTTTCTTTCAGAGAAAACCACGACGATCACCTACCTGTATGCTCTGCCACACATCCCGTAGTTCCCAGCCCCATAGGACCCCCCGATGATGACAGTTATCTTAGGCACATTGGCACAGGCAACAGCAGTCACCAACTTGGCACCATCCTTGGCAATTCCTTCAGCTTCATAGTCCTTACCAACCATAAATCCTAAAAGAAAAAAAAGAGCCTCTGAGTGATGGGATTAATGTACAGAAGCCAGTCCCACCAAGGCACTGGAAGGACATCTTGTCAGATTATCTCATACTACAGGCCTCTCTCCCTAACAAAATACTTATGTGTGAAATATGCCCCCCCAAAAGTGTGCTTTGAAAGATAAAATAACATTTTCTCTAATCGCTTTTAAAATTTTCTTAAAGTAGTTCATCTGGATGCACACAGAGATCTTCAAATAAAATAAGATGCAATTTAGCTTCAAGAAATTATCGCAAAACAGTAGTTAGGTGATGAAAGAATGCGACACGGCAAGCTGAGGAAACATACTGTGGCAAGCCAAACTGTGAGGGCTTCGGTATTCACTGACCTGGTTTAAAAATACATTGTTCCTTCTGAAGTGCTGCTTAAACTTTGATGAAATAAAGATTAAAGTTTCATAGAGATGCTAAGAGTCCCTGTCAATAGCAAGGTAAAAGAACTTTTCATCCTTTCTCAAGCTCTCCCATCTCCACTGGAACTGGTCTGCAGCTGCACCGGGCTTTCCAGGCCTTGGGCTCCTGCCTCTCCACCTAATATGCACCCAGTCAGGCTCCCTGTGTCTCCCTCCCACCTCGGCCTCACGAGCTACTTGACTGTCACTGTTCTTGCTGTGCCCGTCACCAGCATCAGACCACCCCGTCAATCCCACCAGTCTCTGTGGAGCACCTGCAGTATGGATGCAAAGCTAGTGACAGGCTAACCCTCACCTCGCCAGGCACCATCTGCTTCCTCCCCGCTCCGAGCTGGGCCCTCGGAATAGCTCAGCATCCCCCTTTACCTACCTTATCTTGACTCCCTATACTATTCCCACGACAGCTCTCTCAAATACGGACTCTCTTCAAGTGCTCACCACCCCCACCTGCCAGCCCACTGCCCTTCTAGACCCTTGCCTGTCTCCAATCTTTCTCTCTCCCACCTTAGAAAACAACATAATCATACTCTGTTTCTTCCGTTACTCTCACCCCTGTGGGAGAAACCAAGAGTTACTCACAGGCTGTTCCTGAGCCTTCTTCTCTCTTCATGGTTTTCTTACCTACTCCTGTAGCTTGAAATATCATTTCCATATTCTGACGACACCTATGTTTTCACCTCCAGCTAACACACCTCTTCTGTGCTCAAGATTTGTAAACCACGTACTATATATCTCCAAATGGAGGTGACCCAGGTCCTTCCAAGGCAAAGCTATAAAACCAAACCCAACTCTGCCCCAACCCAGGAAAAAACAAACAAACAAAAAAACCAGCAACAAAACAAAAACGTAGGAATCTTCCAAGCATACAATTTAATTTATTGGTGGTTAAAGAGTCGTGAATCATTATTAGAAACAAGGCCCCTGCTCTATTGAAGTTTCAGAGTATTTTTTATCTGCCCTTTTAATGAGGTTTGCCACATAGGGCCCTCTCAGGCTTCCGTCTGGATGTAACTCCTCTCAAAACCCATCTACACTAGTATCTTGAAGTTAAGATGGAGATGGGTTAACACCAGTAATATCTAGAGCCCTGCTGACTGTCAAGAGCCAAACTCCTCATGAAGGTTTGGCTTGAACGCAACAAGTAATTAAGAGCCTCTTCTTCCTTTAAACCTGAGATAACCATGGACTACTTAGAAGAGAGGAGAAAAAGAAGGTTTTGGCTAACCTACGTACCTGAGCATCTTCTATATGTCACAGACTGTGCAACATAAAAAAAAGCATAAAAAGAAAAATCATGGAATTTTAGGAAATAAAAAGTCTAGAACCACAAGAAACATTAAAAATCATTTTATCCACCATGTGAAGATCATTTATGGAACAAGAAATCCAGAAAATTGTCATTGATCACACCATTCCTTGGAGTCAAAACCCAAACCCAAACCCTGAGGATGTAACGCACAGCACAGGGAACACAGTCAATAGCATCGCAGTAACTGCACATGGTGGCAGCCGGTTACTAGACTGGGTGTGGTGATCACTTCTTAAGATACTCTGGACGGCGCAACTCGAGAATGAATGCGGCCAAGCTGAATACACTATTTTCTTACCGGTAATGTTTTGAAGGAATAGCAGAGGGATATTCCTTTGGCAGCATAACTGGATGAAGTGAGCCCCCTATAAGCAAAAAGATGAAAATCTTTTCAAGGGAAAGCTAACAAATCTGTAATCACCATGCATTCTACAAATGCCACACGCGGGCCAAAGAAAGCCCCTCTGCGGGGCCTGTCTGACCGTCCAGTGCCAGTAACAGCAACACTGTGGCGTGCACTCACTGTCAATGGGCCGTGGGGCTGCGGCTGACCCTGCACTTGTTCTGCAGTCACCTGTGTGCTCAAGGGCACACGGCTGCAGGACAACTGCTGTGCCAGGGATGACGTCAATCATTAACAGCCAAACATCAAGTGAAACACAACAGGAAAAAGGATGCTTGTCAGTGAGAATAGCTGAGCCTCACTGTAACCTAATTCTCTAGTTATCCACCCTAAAAAAGATAAAATATAAACCCTTCAGGGAAACTTATGATGATAATTACATTTTGATGATCATCTGAATCTTTCATGCACCAAGAGTAAAGTAAAACACATCTTCCGTACCAATTTACCCCAATTAAATGGGACTTCAGACGAGTGCTATAGACCACCCGACCTTGAGCCTAGGAAACTGTTTAATGACAAAAAAATGACTACTCCTTTCTCTGTCTTCTAAAGATTAAGTGACTAAGGACACTCTTATAAACCCTCTCCTTTGTATTTTACCCTCTATTCGCAGATCCCTTTAACTCTGCTGGAAATGCCTTGGCAATTACAAAATCTCAAAGCAACTGCTCAACCTCAAACACAGTAATGAGGAAATCACACACCTTTGGGGCTTACTTCTATCAGAAGGATAGATAGCAAACCAAGGCAGGGAGGAGGAGGGAGACATGTCTCATCCACTAACTCAGCAGTCCTGAGCCTGGCCCGATAACATCGCCAGGTGTTCCAATGTCACATGAAACACCACGTTAACATGGTAGGAGGGAAGCCCTTGAAATTCTATGTATCATTTCCACTATTGGGGAAAGGAAGCCTTGAAACTGTGCTTGCACCCCAAGGCCTAAAATTATGTTTTTCAAGGACCTGCTGTGTGTGGCAACACCACTTTTATCTTTGAAAAGGGGGATAGAGGTATGTGACTTATTTTGAGCTAAGGACAATTTTAGCTTCAGGCCTAAGAGAAGCTTCTGTCCCTCCCTTTAACTTCTTGGAAGAACTTGAACTGGGGCCTTGCCATAGCCACCCGGCAGAGCAATTTCTATTTCCTAAACATCTGCCCTTGTTCTGACCCTGCAATGACCCTTAGAAGCCTCCATGGAACACCACCTCATCCCTAGCTCAGCACATTTTCTACACCTAGACCCTCTTTCTAGCTCTGAACTATTCCAGCACGAGGGGTCTTCGATTCTCTCAGGTATGCAGGGTTTCCATACATATGTTAACTTTAGTCATTCTCTCTTGCTAAAAAGGGGGTGGACAGAAGACACTAAGGAACCATAATAAAATGTTACTCAAGGTTATTTCTGGTATGAGTGTAGGTGATTTTTATTTTCCTTAGTTTTACTTTCTTGTTTGTCTTACAATTGCACTGAGAGGAACAATAAGGAACAGCAGAATACAGACACTGCCTTCACTGCTGAAACATTCCACCAAAGGCAAATTCTTCCTCAGTGAGGGTCTGAAAGTGCTTAACTGCCTGCTACCTACATTCACTGACATTGTCATTTCCTCTATCCCCTGACGTAGAAAAACAAGGCTAGACATTTTTTTGCTTAAGGAAACACTTTATGAAATAAGTACATTAATTGCATTTATTCACGTTTAGCTAAATCTGAGACAATGACATATGACACTGAATACTAAGCCAAAAGACATTCATGAATTTGCTCTTTTAAAACCAGAGCTTCAGTAACAAGACCCACTACCTTCCCATTTCCAAAGAATAAAAACAGTATCAAGTTAAACTGGTGTTGGAATAAAACAGAATAAACAGATCATATCTCAGAACCACCTGAAAGTATCTTTGATTCCCGCACATGCAGTAAGCACTAGAGAGTAAAACAGCACCAGGACAAGTGTTCCTGTCTTAGAACATGTGCACATCACCCACAGAGCTGCAACTCAAGTCTCTCATAAGAACTTCCCTAAAAAATAGTCTTGAACTTTTAACATTGTTCAAGACAGCTCTTCATGTTCATGTAAAGCTCCACAAAACTGCTTCAAACACTAACACGCACATACACGCACACGCTCCTTGGTGCGCACACATGCTCACGTGCACACACACTGTGTTCTTTTTGCTGAGGGGTCTAGTTAAATATTTATTAAGCTTTTATGCAACAAATTTTCATGCATTACTTCATTCTGAAAGTTCATTATGTTTAAAACAGAAAATTCTGAAACATGTTTAACAGTACTTGCCTTTTTTGCAGATTCAGAAAAGAGAACTCCATTATTTCCAATGATACCAACTGGGTATCCAAATATTCTAGCAAATCCTAAAAAGAAAATGGAAATAAAGATTTATGTATTTCAGAGGGCTTTGAATTCACAACAAACAGACATATTCAACATTCTTTAATTTCAAACTCAAAGTTTAAAATGCTGAGATCTTGTTTGTGTTACAAATCAACTAACATCACATTTTATTTCTAAGGTGCTGGAGGCTGGGTTTTTTGCTTTCTTGAAAGGAGCATGTCCCATGTAAAGTCACCCACTTGTCTGACTGGTTGGTTTGGTTAGGTCACTGGTGAGTGTGTTATCCATTCATTCCTGTATCATGTGTCTGAGTGCTGTGTCCCATACCTGAAGGACATTCTGAAATAGAACAAATCAAAGGCACAGAGTCCTTTACAGGTCAACGGTCAAAGCCACTGGCCAGTTTCAGGAAACTAATTTACCTGAAAATGCCTGTGGTAATGATAGGCCCTTAAAATAAAGTGGATACACTCAGCAAAGGCAATTAAAGAACAAAAACAGGAATGCTGACAAGGCTGGTGGAATCCAGCTAAAGTCAGAAGAAAAATGAATCACTCCACTCCTATTTTCTCTCTTTGCATTTTTTTTCTCCTTTCTATAAGTTTCATTTGTATCTCATCACCACTTCTACTAGCACTGCAACACCCACTCCACATGCACACACACACACACAATAAATAAAGAAGAAAAAGCGGGGGGGAAACAGTATTTTGTGAGGCAGACACTTTAGATTGTTTCAGGAGGTTACTTATTTTGTGAACCTGGAGAACTTGACTAGAGAGACCTTCCCAAGAGTAATTTTCAGTAAGCCTACTAACAACTGCATGTAGAGAACGAATATTTGGAGCCCAAGAGTCAACACAACAAGCTGTGCTGGCCGAAGTGGGTCCAGGTCGGCCTGCCACCAAGTCTCCAGAGCCTGGCTCCGCCTTCCCGCTGGAGGCGGACGGGCTGCCGCTAAGACACCAGGGTGTGATACCCAACACAAAGCATGTGCTGAAACAATTAACAGAGGAGAGAGTGTAAACCTATAGATAAACAAAACACTGAACTTTTAAAAATTTTTGTTCTTTACTCTGACCTTGTGTTGATTTATTTATTTAAATTATGTTTATTTAATGTGACAAAAACGAAACACGATTTGAGGGTCACTTGGATTTCCTTGGGTCTTTCAGGCCCAGAAGCTGAGCGCCCTCAGGGGCCCTGCCTCTGAGAGAGTCAATACAGAGAAGGTGAGCTTTCTGAAAGGCCTCGCCCTCCACGGAGTCCTGCCCCACCCACATAAAGAGCTGGGCTCCCCACATATCTCTCAGCTCTAAGGGGCTATCCCTGAAGATATACTGCCCTCTTTGCTATTTAGACTTTTAACATATCCTTAGCCCTGACTGGGATCTCCAGGCACCGGGCCTGCTGAGTAGGGCACATGCCCCACTATAATAGGGACACCCATGAAGTGAGGGCCTTCACCACTTTCTTATGGGCCAAACAAGAAAGCAAAATATCAACAAACTATTAGGGCCAACATATGGCAAGTGCAGAGGCAGGAGGAAACCCCTATGAGCTGCCAGGGGCACCTGATCCTTATGAAAATCTGTTTTCTCTCCTCACTCCGTCCCGCTCTGGTCCTCACCCTCTCATGTTCCCTCCTAATCTCCCTCTCACCCTCTCACGCTCCCCCACACCCTCTAAGTCCTTTCCCCTCCTTCTCACTCCCCTTCCCTTTCCCCAGCCCTGTCTGGGTTCCAGTGCAGCCAAGAAGAGATGGAGGAAGTTGGATATATCCCTAGTATTGTAGGGCAAAGGAGCCACCAGTCTTGTAGCAAATACAGGGCAAAGACGTAAAAACAGATGTCGAGGACAGGCCATCCATCCATCTTCGAGAAAGCAGCAGAAACAGCTCTGACTTGTTTTAAAAAGCCCCACAACGAGGGTTACATCCTGGACTACTCAGTGACAAATCCTGCCTATATGTCAAACAAAAGCTCTTAATCACCTGAACACCTAAATACAAAAACGTAAATCCCACTCACTCCCAGTGTGAACCCTTGTCTCGCTCATCAATCAGACCAGCAGGAAGTGTGGGGACTTATCCTTTAGCTTCAATGTGTGTGTGTGCAATTTGGATTTTTGCAGCTGGTTGTTTTTTCTACTCTGAAATGTTGTCTTCAGGCTGCAGCATTTTCAAGCTTTTATGTAACCAAATAAAATTATCACATTTGTTTTGCCATTTGTCCAAGATAGATTATCATGAGTCTAGCATCTATGTTTCAAATGCTTTTTTTCCAAAAGGCCTACAAACTGAACAGTTCAGATGAATTAACTTTTATAAATATCCTTGTTTTGTTTTTTCAGATTTAGCATTCTGTCCTCTATTCTCAATCTAGTATTTGCATAAATCAACATAAGATCTACACAGAGGCCCTGAGGGAAGTAGAAACATCATGAAGAACTTCCCAGCTGAATTAGAGACTAAATAATAAAAAAGACTGTGCTGATACTTTCAAAATAATTATAGTTATCCAGAGAAACAAAAAGAACTACAAATATTCCTGCTATTGGCTTGGCCAAAAAGTCTGTTTGATTTTTCTGTAAGATGGCTCTTTTCTGTAGTGCTTAGGAGCCTTTAACTTCTTTCGAAACAATTTGGTTAGACTGTATTGTGACAGGTGTCATATTAGCATGCATTTTAAAAAAATTACCAAAATTGGTGAATTTTTGTGTAGCCATTTTAATACTGAAGGTGGAAGAATATACATTTATCATGCTTTATTATTTCAAAAAAAGTAAAAATGCAACTGAAAAGCAAAAAAAAAAAAAAGACTTGTGCAGTGTACAAAGTGCTGTGACTGATCAAATATGTCAAAACTGGTTTGCAAAGTTTCGTGCTGGAGATGGCTCGCTGAACAATGCTCCACAGTCAGGTAGGCAAGTTGAAGTGGACTGCAATCAAATTGAGACATTAATTGAGAGCAATCAATGTTATTCCACGTGGGAGATAGCCAACATACTCAAAATATCCGATTCAATAAAATTATTGGTGAAAATGAAAAAATGTGTCTTTTACAGAAAAAACTAAAGTCTTTCTGGCCAACCCAATACTTATACTCTGATGAGAGTATGTTCACTTTTTATGCAGCTAATGCCACTAAAGTCACACAAAAGGGTCTATACCACAGCATCTAGACATCATCATTTTAAACTCTGGATCCATGAAGGCATTCAGTTACAAATGATCTTTATTTATAAACAGCTCCCTTTAAACACTGACTCACACATTTGTACTGCTCTAAGTAACAAGGCTCATGCCAAGTGCATCAAAGCCTTGAGATAAGACATCACTTATTTTCCAAGCATCAAAAAATGTTCACATGCAATTCTTCATCTTTATACCTGTAACTAATGTGTCTCCATATAAGGCTTTGAACTCATTGAATCTGCTTCCATCCACGATTCTAGCAATGACCTAAGAGGAAAAATAACAATGCCCTTGAGAAATTATATTACAAAAGAATTGCTGCATTAAAGTTATTTATAAGGAAAACAAATTCATAGTGAAGTTGTCACTTTCACAAAATTTCACCCTACACAGAACATCTTCTCACTAGAATTTCACTTTACATGCATGAAGTCGTTCTGGGCTCTTATTTTATACTTCGTTATAAAAGCAATAGCACTATGTTGCATACCAGAGAAGCAAAGACTCCATGAGCTGTTTGCTTGACTCAAATCTTCAGTGGCTATTCAAAAATACTGGCCTAGGGTCAGGGATTCAGTCAGAAAGCAGGGTACACTGCTTAGAATCAGAAGACTTAGGCTCCAGCTTGAGGTATCATATGTGACTTGCGTGTCCTAGAGTAAGTCATTTAACCCAAGTCTCAGTTCTCACTTCTGCAGAGCCTGGACAAAGTTGTGAAGACGTAATGACCCAGCAGTAAAGTAACCTAACAAAATAATGCTGAGTTGAAGAACCATCTCCGACTCCCAGCTCTACCACTGAAAAATCAGAGTCATAGGCCGGTTACCTAAAATCCTCTAAACCTGTTTCCTCATCTGTTTTTTAAAAAGTGGTAACACTTAAAAAGTACTAACCAGAGCACACTTCCTGGCTGTCATTAAAAGTCAGCTATTATTATTAAGACTTTGAGGCATTCAGAACAGGCCTCCCCAAGACATACTGCTTTGGCTTGTGGATTATTCTGAGCTGAAGGCAGCCGAGACCCTGCGTGTGCACGAGAAACTTTCACCTCTCCCTTAAAGAACTGAAAGCAGGGGCCTTGCCCATACTAAGAGTTACCACCAACCTATCTATACAAGGCAGGGAAAAATTCTAGCTACTGATCTACTCTTCTTTTAATGCTCACCGGAGGACATGCTTATTGATTTTAGAGAGAGGGGAAGGAAGAGAACCATTGCTATGAGAGAGAAACATCAACTGGTTGCCTCTCCTACGCATCCCAACTGGGGACCGAACCCTCACCTAGGCGCGTCTTGACCAGGAATTAAACCCATGATCTTTCAGTTTATGGGATGATGCTCCAACGAAATGAGCCACACCAGCCAAGGCAGAACATCCACTCTGCCTTGAATATCCTGCATATGTCCTTCCTCCCTCTGAAGGCCAAGGCACCTTCTCTCACTCATCCTTAGTTCAGAATGCCACATAAACCTCATTTTAACTTTCTGTCCCTGAACGTCTCATGTATGCAGGGTCTCTGACTCTCATGCATACGTAATTAAATTTGGCTATTTTCTCTTGCTCATCCAATCTGCCTTGTGTAGATTTAATTATTAGACCAGCTGAAAGAACCCTGATGGGCAGATGGAAGTGTCTTCCTTCCCTTTAAGTCCAGTAGATTCAATGATTCTGATTTTCTTGAAGGATCACCATGTGTGTGTGTTTGTGGGAGTATGTTTGTATGTGTAATTGATCTAAAAGGAGTAGAAATTACTAAATACTGCATCTTTGGGGCTCATCATTATACATCAGGACTGTTTCAAAGAGCTTCAAACATGAAGCATATTCCAAATTTCTTCAGAAACTACTGTATATGATACACATTATTTTTCTATCTAGGTGGACCTTCCTCTTTCCTATTTACCACATCAACCTAAGCTTTCTTTTGCAAGATGCAAAAGCTGAGAAATGAGTGACTGCTTCCCAATATCTTTTTTTTAATATATTTTATTGATTATGCTATTACGGTTGTCCTATTTTCCCCCCTTTATTCCCCTCCGCCCCACACCACCCCCCATTCCCTGCCCTTCAGTTTTTGCCCATAAGTCATACACATAAGTTCTTTGGCTTCTACATTTCCGATACTATTCTTAACCTCCCCCTGTCTGTTTTCTACCTACCGCTTATGCTACTTATTCTCTGTACTTTTTTCCTCCTCTCTCCCCCTCCCACTCCCCTGTTGATATCCCTCCATGCCTTACATAAATCCCTTTTAACATTTCATATAATAAAGGCTGGGGGATGATGAACGCCTTGAACTTGACCTTATCTGAGAAGCACTTTATCTGCCCTTCCATTCTAAATGATAGCTTTGCTGGATAGAGTAATCTTGGATGCAGGTCCTTGCCTTTCATGACTTGGAATACTTCCCTCCAGCCCCTTCTTGCCTGCAAGGTCTCTTTTGAGGAATCAGCTGACAGTCTTATGGGAATTCCTTTGTAGGTAATTGTCTCCTTTTCTCTTGCTGCTTCTAAGATTCTCTCCTTATTTTTAATCTTGGGTGATGTAATTATGATGTGCCTTGGTGTGTTCCTCTTTGGGTCCAACTTCTTTGGGACTCTCTGAGCTTCCTGGACTTCCTGGAAGTCTATTTCCTTCACCAGCTTGGGGAAGTTCTCCTTCATTATTTGTTCAAATAACTTTTCAATCCCTTGGTCTTCCTCTTCTCCTTCTGGCACCCCTATGACTCAGATGTTGGGACGTTTAAAGATGTCCTGGAGGTTCCTAAGCCTCTGCTCATTTTTTTAAAATTCTTGTTTCTTCATTCTTTTCTGGTTGGATGTTTTTTTCTTCTTCTGGTCCACTCTGTTGATTTGAGTCCCAGTTTCCTTCTCATCCCTATGGGTTCTCTGCACATTTCCCCTCATTTCCTTTATGTTATCCTTCATTTGTTCAAGTAATTGCGACAATTTTTCATCGAATTCTGTGAGCATCCTGATTACCAGTGTTCTGAACTGGGCATCTGATAGGTTGGCTACCTCCTCATCACTTAGTTGTATTTTTTCTGGAGCTCTGATTTGTTCTTTCATTTGGGCCATTTTTTTTTTCTCAGTGCACCTGTTACTTCAAGGGGCGGAGCCTTAGGTGTTCACCAAGGCAAAGTAACCCACGTCATTGTGTCGTGACGCTGTCTGTGGGGGCGGGGACTGAGAGAACAATGGCACTTGCTCCACTCTCCGCACTTCCCCCCTACCCACAGCAAGTTGGGTCCTTCTTTGCTGGTTCCGGGGTTGGGTGGGCAGGCTTGCGTAGTTCCAAGTCCCTGTGGGTCTCTCCAATGAACTCTCCTGTGAGGCTGGGAGTTCCTCCCACTGCCGCCTCAATCCCCACAGGTGTTTTCAATTGGTAGTTTGAGGTTTTATTTCCCCACGATGGTGGGTTGTGCGGTCTGCTCCACTCCCCAGCTTTTTCTTCTGGTTTATCTGAGTGCGAATGAGGGACTGCCCAGTCCACCAGTTTCGGCCCCGCTGGGTCTGGGTGGGCCAGCTGCGGGTTTCGCCCAGTGTGCCAGACATGGGTTTCACTGAGTATGCTGGCCACATTTTGGCCAAGCGCACCCACCACAGGTCTCTCCAGGCAGCTGGATCGTTGCCCGTACTGCTCCACAAACCACCATCTCGCTGCACGCTCTTCACCCGGCTCCGCCCTGCTTACGGGTCTGGATGAATGTGTCTTCCTTAACTCCTTGCTTGTCGGACTTCCACTCAGTTCAATTTTCTGTCAGATTTGGCTGTTTCTGTTTTTTTAATTGTTGTTTTTCCTCTTTTGGTTGTGCGAGGAGGCACAGTGTGTCTACCTACGCCTTCATCTTGGCCAGAAGTCCCCCAATATCTTTCTTTCCAAAAAGTAAAAGCATACTTTGTATTATTTTTTAGCTGTTTTCGTGAAAGGTCCAATTATAAAATGGAAATATAAGTTATCTGTTTTAATTGGTATGTACCTCCAAAACTGTACCTTGTAAAAACGATCAACAAAAATAACTACCATTCTTCCCCATGAAGATCAAGCAACTCAAAGGGCACAACAGCCTAGGGTCACTGAAATTACCTTCTACTGTATCTGCTCTACTATAAACACCACCCAGCCACATAAAATACAGTAACTCATTTTCAGAAAGACTCAAACTTTAGAAAGCAGACATATTATATTACATTGCTATTCTTGTACCTAGAAGTGGAAATCAATGCTCAGAGCATCAGTCCCAGTACCACTGACTAGGGGAACAAGGACTAGACCCCGGGCTTTCTGGTTGCTATGCCAGTGCGGTCCCACAGCTCCATACACTAGGAAGCCTTCCATACAAGGATACTTTGCTATTACAGAAAAAATAATAAATTATCATCACAATGATGAGCTGAGTTAGCAAAAGGTAGAAGTCCAGGTCACTATTTAAGAAGGCAAGAGTCTATCTTTATAAAATAATCTCCATTAAAATGATATGGAACAACCATGAAAGAGTGGATTTGCATCTGTTTGGCTACTTCTATGCTCTTGGTATTTGAAACAATACCTTCATAGAACAAGTATTCAATAAATACTGCTGAACAGATTAAAAAAGTGGTTAACTTAAAAGAATGAATTCTTAACCCTCTAGAAAACTTGGCTACCTGGAACAACTCTTTTTTAAAGCACATCCGATTGTAAATACCATTTTTTCTGTGCCTGTAATCAACTGAAAAGTCAAACTAAAACCCTAATTCTAAAAGTTATATTAACTAAGTCACCTTGTTAAACAGGAACACCCGAAATGTCCAGGATGTAAGACCCTCTGACTATACTAGGGTATTTCCTAAATAAATAATTATATGCATCTATAAATGGGATATTACATTCATCAATTCATTCAAAAAAATATTTACTGTCTACCATATTGCTAGATACTATTATATAAAGATTTAGGGCCTAGCCATGGAAAATGTTTCATGAAAAGCCTTTAAATAATGGTGATATGTTTGTAATTTAAGCTAGAAAAAGTAGAATTTAAATATACATACATATATATGTATATAGTATCTCAACTGTGTAAAAATATGTATATATACACATTAAGCTAATACACTAAAATATTAGCTGCTTTCTCTGGATGGTGGAATTACAAGCAATTTTATGTCTTTCTATATATTCTACATTTTTCACAATTAGTACAATAATGGATTATAGTCAAGGGGGAATGTAACAAAATATTAAGGCAGAGAATCTGGTATTACAATACTTTTCTAGCTTAAAAAGTGTTCTGCCAGAGAATGATACTAAACAAAAGACTACGTACTATATGCAAACACTAAAAACTATTACTCTGGACTACACAGACCATGTTGACAACCTGCAACCATAGCAACATCTTCATCTGCAATCAAGTCTAATCTTTGCTATGTCATATTGATCTAAAAGGGTATGTTTTTTCTTTTGACAACTTACTGATATTTCATCCATTTCCTAAAACAAGACAAGAACACTTAAAAAAAATAGCTGAAAATTATCAAGTTGTCCTACATCATTCCTAATGTCCACATTATAGAATAGTATTTGTGAATAAGCCAACCTTTGTCATTGTGTAATGAAAATTTTCCAATAATGGAGGTTCCCCCTCCTTTTAGTATTTACTATGTACCAATGAACCCTACACTACGGGAAGATCTCTCCCTTACATGTAACTCCTTACTGAGATCCAAAACAGTTCCTAGGCAAGAACAATCTAAACACTCCGGCTGTGACCATGGAACACATGTAAAGAGACAGACAGACAGACAGCAAGGCTTTCAGCTCACAGTCCCACTTTACGTACCTCTCGGACATCGAAGCTCCTCTTTAGGTTAGCGCCCACTATTCCATACAGTTCATCAGCAGGAAATAAAGGATCTTCAGAAGGCTCGATGATCACCTACAGAAAATAGGAAAATCCAAATGAACCATTTTGAAACTATTATTTCAAAACAACATAAGCCAAAATACTTTTTAGGAAAATAAAAGATGAAAGAACACGTCCAACTCACATCCATTTTTTTCTGATAATTCAGATTCCTCACAATCTTCCTAGTTAAGTGAAGGGCATGATTATCATCCAAAGCGTAGTAGTCAGTGACTCCAGACTTTCTACAGAGTAAAGCACACTAAAATAATCAGATTAGAGAAAAGGAAAATAATTCAGTGTCTTAAACCCCAAATCTCTCATCTAAGGATAGCATCAGTTTTACTTCTAAACCACTATAACAACTGTCACCTAATCTGATCTTCAAATGTCCGTGGCAAACATGGTAATGTCCCTGGCACTGCCCTGGTATCACAAACAGGAAGAACTGAGGCACACATAAGAAGGAGCCTTGCCCTAGAACCCCCAGTAGCTGCATGAGAACCCATACCTCTATTTCTCAGTCTTGACCTCCTTCTACTAGACCATGGGGCCTTGCTGAAAAGGATTTCTGCTTAATGGCCATCTCACACACCTCCAAGCAAAATTCTATGTGATCAAGTTCAGTCACAGATGGCACACTTTCATGATGATGTTGGTAACTATAAAATGTGTTCGAATCTAAATGAGCTCCTATGAAGACGCCAACTATGGTCTCTTGTCTCTGAAAGACTGCTGGGCTGAGCAGCAGTTACACCTAAGAGCAAGCTGTCATAGGGTAACAAACACAAAGGTTTAATGGGTATTAATAAAATGATTCTGTGGTAAGGGCCATGGAAGTTCCTGTTCAATTTCAAGTTCAGTGTCAATGAAGCATGGACTTGCTCTGGTTATTAGTTCTTTTCTGATTAGATGGCTTGTTATTTCAGATGTAAATGTACTATAACTTTCTAATAAAGTATAAACAAAACTGTAAAGTCAGGCAAACACCTGAAAAAAATAGAATTCTGGTTCATTTTATGAGTAAGGACTAAAGTGCCGCAATCTAAATTTTGATGTCTTGTCTAAGGAAAACACCAAGCCCTTGGGAGACATTTCTTAGAACTGGGCTCTCGCAGTGGTTTCATGTCACTCCCCACCTCCGGGTGGGGTGTCCCTAAATAAGAGCAGAGACTGTATTTACTCCTCATTCTAGCCCTCCCAATGCCTTTGCAATGGCAGACCCTTCCATTTCTTTAGTTCTATGATTTACAACTGTCGTATTTTTAAGTATTTCATATATAACATCAGCTACAATTGCTGACTTCTGGCTACACTATAGTAACCAGAAAGCAAATAGAAGCAGAAGGAACTGCTTCCAAATTAGCAAATATTTAAAAAGAAAATGCTTTCCTGGCCAGGTAGCTTAGTTGTTTAGAGTGTCATCCCAATAAGCCAAGGTTGTGGGTTTGATTCCCCGGACACAGCATTCTCTCTCTCAAAATCAATAAATTAAAAAAAAAAAAAAATTTACATTAAAAAAAAAAAAAAAGTAAAATGCTTTCTTTCAGAAAACTACCTTAGTATTTACCAAAACAGCAGGAAAGTAAAACCTTTGATGAGGCATTATATTATGTAAGTCTTTGTGTCAAATTAATTCCTCAGGA
This sequence comes from Micronycteris hirsuta, assembly GCA_004026765.1. NCBI lineage: Eukaryota > Metazoa > Chordata > Mammalia > Chiroptera > Phyllostomidae > Micronycteris > Micronycteris hirsuta. The sequence continues at coordinate 25,859 of PVJI01001048.1, forward strand.
TGACTAATCAGAGAGGTATAAATATATATTTATAAAGACAGAGAGAACCTTTATAAATATATATTTATACCACTTTGATTAGAGAGAACCCAAAACAAGTTGTGACTAGTAAGTTTTATGACTGTTCCCCCCAAAAGCCATCAGCATCTAATCACTGACCCATGACTATGAACAGGTTACTGTAAGTAATAATAGCTAGTAGTAATAGAGCACTTAGTATGCACCAAACTCATGCTAAAGTAGGAACTATTCTTATCTTTACTTCACACCTGAGGAAATGAGGCTCAGGGGTGTTAGGTCATTTGTTTAGTCATACGGCAAGAAGTGAAGCAGATAAAAGATGAATTCCAGAACCTACACCCTGAACTGATATACTGCCTACAGCTTTCACGAGCACCAGATTACATCTATTAAACAGTCAAAAAACTTTTTTAAAATTAATGCTCCTCAAATACTATCTTCATTGCCTTCCCCTGATTAAGCGCCTGCAAACAATGGCAGCCCACTCTGTCCTACACCCACGCACCCTATTCTACCTGCGTCCTCTTTCTCTACAGGTTGAAACATCCACTCTGTGTCTCCCTGTAATGGTCAGTGAGCGGCCAGATAAGACAGTCACACTGCATCTCCGCTCACACAGCTGTGCTCACCTAAATGAACAAGCGAAAGTATTCTGTGCAAACTCAGGCAGACTCCCACTTTCCCTCTAAGCTTTTCTCCGCTTTCCTCAACCTCACTCCAGTCACTCTTTTAACCATTCCTCCTTTAGCCTCTCGTTGTAAAATTGGAAGCACGCTAGCATTTTTTTTAAACCTCACCCAAGGATATTTTCATTAAGTTCAGAGAGAGAGGAAGGGAGAAGGAGAGGGACAGAGAAACAACTGGTTGCCTCCCGTACACAGCCCAACCAGGGGTCAACCCACAACGTTTTGGTGTATGATACTCCAAACCAACTGGGCCACCTGTTGCTAGCATATTTTGTAATTGTTTTTTAATTCATTCATTTCTCTCAGTTGCCTAATTAAATTATAAATCCCAAGGGCAGGTACTAGGGCTAAAATTCTTCTGTATTTCTCATAACACTTAGTATTGGGTAGGCCAAAAACTTCATCTGGTTTTTTCCATAAGAGGGCTCTAGTATCACTTAGTTGTCTTTAACTTCATTCAAAACAATTTTATTAGATTGCATTGTGACAGCTGTTGTATCAATGTGCATTTAAAAAAAATATCAAAATTGGTGAACTTCTGAGACAGGAGGAAAAAGTACTGAGAATAAGTAGCACAAGCAATAGGTAGAAAACAGACAGGGGGAGGTTAAGAATAGTATAGGAAATGTAGAAGCCAAAGAACTTATGTGTATGACCCATGGACAAAAACTAAAGGGCAGGAAATGGGGCGGGTGTGGGGCAGAGGGGAATAAAGGGGGAAAATGGGACAACTGTAATAGCATAATCAATAAAATACATTAAAAAAATTTGGTGAACTTCTGTATAGCCACTTTAATATTGAAGATGGAAGAAAATAATCAACATTTTCAGGGTATTATGTTTTACCATTTCAAAACACAAAAAACGACTTGTGTAGTGTGTATGGAGAAGGTGTTGTGACTGACTGAACATGTCAAAGTGGTTTGTGAAGTTTCATGCTGGAGATTTCTCCCTGGACGACACTCCACGGTCAGACAGACCAGTTGAAGCTGATAGTGATCAAATCCAGACAGAAACTGAGTACAATCAACGTTCTGCCACATAGGAGATGACCGACATACTCAAAATATCCAAATCAATAAAGTTATTGGTGAAAACGAAAAGTGTCTGATTTTATAGAAGAAACCACAGGGACCTTTTGGCCAACCCAATACAATCCAACTTTCCACAGTAAGTGCTCGATGAGAAAGAAATGCATGAAAAACTGAGGCAAAGGTAGGCCCCTAAATCAACTCCTCAAAAGGCATGGCAGTGTTCTTTGATAAGAAAGTAGAAACATTACACCTGTCTGCTTCCCTGGGTTTGTTTGTGGTTTGGCAGATCAAAGGGAGGTTTACTGCGCCTGCCAGGCCACTGAGCCTGATGATTAGATACTTGCCATTTATGTCTGAGTTCTTTAGGGTGTGATCCTGGGCTCTCCTCTTTGTCTATGCTCACCTGGAGGGGAGCTCATCTTGTCCCTTGATTTTAAATTTCACAAACAAAGATCTCCAGCACTGATCAGGGCTCCTACTCTTATAGTAACTGCCTCTTCAGCATCTCTAACTTACCAGGTGTGGAAGGAACGCTTGATCCCCCTGCCCCATCCTTCAGTCTGCTCCTTCTCCTTCCTGCCTCCCCAATCTCAGGAAACAATGCCAGTTCGTGTTACTATCTTTGTCACCTCACCTTCCTGCACCTCTAACATGGATTCATCAGGAAGTCTCTCAATTCCACCTCTAAGACCGAGCTCAGATCTGTCCACTCCACCCTACCTTCACTACCACCATAAACATTAAGCCACCAGCACCTCTCACCAATGATGCTGATGCAACCACCCAACTGGTCCCCCACGTAGACTCTTGCCAACACTCCAAGCATTCTCCATTTAGCAGCCAGAGCGATTTTTTTAATGAAATATTTGGTAATAGCACGTTCTGCTTAAAGCTTTTCAATGGTTTCCTAATTACTCATTTTTTTAAAAAGAGCCCAAAACCTTTAATGTCCTATTATGATAATAAACAACGATAGTACCAATGGCAGTTAACATTTATAGGTACGTATTTAAAGCAGGTATTATCTCAAGCAATTCACATGTATCACCTCATTAACCCTCATAAAATTCTAGGAGGTAGACGGTCTTCTTATCCCTGAACTCTAACTGGAAGTGGTTAGATCAGTGGTACGACGGAGCCAGCTCACGCCTGACTCACAAGAGCATGTCTTTGTGATTCGACGCTTGGCGGCATTCTGTTGGTAGCTTAAAACTGGCTATGGCGGGATAATTTATACTACAGAAGTTGGCAGATGCCATAAAGCAGTGTTTTTCCCCTCCCCTAGAGAAGCAGCTGTTAAACACTTACCTGCTACCAAGAGTTTAGCTAAACTACTCTATGGTACTGCTGCCTCAGCACGCATTCTGTTTGGCTGAGAGGCCTGCAGGGAGCTTAAGCTGACACTAGTGCAGGCACATGCCCTAAACAGCAACTGCAGGGTCACAAGCAAATGTAAATCCTGGTATGACTTTCCCAACAGCCCTTGTGATTGGCAGTTTCCCCAGCCTTCCAGCGCTATATGCTACCTTAGGTAAGACCCCCAAGGGGCTTACCAAACTTCCACACTTTTGCACTGAACAAACCAATCTGGCCCTTACCCAGGAATCCCAAAGCACTCCAACCTAGGACCCCATTAAGAACACGTGCCCCAGTTTCTCTCTCTCTCTTTCTTTGTCTGCACTCTGCCTTGACTTCCCTGTGTGACCTCTGGAGGCATCCATGTACTTCCTCCAGGACCCGTGAATAATAAACTTCTCTATTTCAATTTCTCTTGTGGTGTGTTATTGAATTGCAGCTCACCATCCAGAACCCTGTGCTCCACTTCACAAATGTTCATTTAACCACTGGGTTTGAGCCGCCTTCTATATGCTCTCCCTATACTTCTCCTTTGTAGGCCTTACCGCATATATACATTTATATGAATTTATGGTAATTATTTGTGTATTGCCCACCTCACTGACTGCACTGTAAACTCCCTGAGGTCAAAGACAATGTCTATCTGATCTCAAACACCTAGAATAGTACCTGTCACCTAACAGGTGTTTAATGGATATTTGCTAAATAAGAAACCCATCTCTCTAGTCTGTCTAAAATGAAAAAGCTGATGTTCTAGAAATGCAACTCTACAGTTCAAAGAATTGAACCCTAAAACAGCAGACTGAGAACAAATAAACTGTGGCAAGTTAAATACTTGGAAAAATACTTTAAAGATTATTAAACAAACAAACAACAACCAATCCTGAAAAGGAACAACCGCTTCTGTTTCACCTGCAGTGAAGATCAGCACCACCAAGATCCTCAGCTGACACCTCTTCTCCGGTTGCTGCTTTAACCTACAACAAGGAGAAAAGTCAATGGTGAGAGCTGTCCACCAGCCATACACAAATGTTTTCCTAAATGCATATCTCCTGACTGCACCTACCACTCTTTCTCCCACAGAGCTAAAGAACATTTTGTTTCTGATTCCACTAGCCTAGCAAACCTAGATAACATTGTTTCTAGTCTACAAGTGAAAAACCTGAACCCCGAGTCACTGAGGAACTTGCCCACAGCCCCTGACAAGTGATGGAACGTGACTTGAACCTAGGCACTCCTGGCCTGAAAGCCAGCTCTGTCCCCTCTGCTAGGCTGCTGCCACACGCACGCTGAAGTCTTTGTGTCTGAGCCCACTGCCGGGCTCCCTACTCCCTCTCACCCTCATGGTGATTCCCTGCTTCTCCTTCAAGCCCCTCCCTGCTCTATGTGGCTCTCCCTGACCCACCAGGCTTCTTCATCATTAATGACACTGCACAGAAGGAATAGAGCAACGCTTGCTTATCAGTGGTCCGAGAGTATCCCACTTCCAGCTCCAACACGGCACCTGCGCACTGCACTTCAGTAATATGCATGTGTCCCTGTCATCTGCTCTGTGCTGTGGGCTCCCTGATGGTAGAAACTGTAATTTATTCACACTCAATAAATATATTGAAGTACTGCCTTTTTCCCACCCGTGTTGAACACTCCAGTGACTATTACAAACTCTAAAAGGTATAATAACTTTAAGACAGGGTCCTGGCTGGCACAGCTCAGTGGATTGAGCGCGGGCTGCGAACCGGGGGGCCGCAGGTTCTATTCCCAGTCAGGGCACGTGCCTGGGTTGCGGGCTGGGTCCCCAGTGGGGGCCATGTGAGGGGCAACCACACACTGATGTTTCTCTCTCTTTCTCCCTCCCTTCCCCTCTCTTTATTAAAAATAAATAAAATCTTTAAAAAATAAAGTAAAATAAAAAAGAAGAAAAAAATAACTTTAAGATAGGAAAAAATATCTAAGATTCAGCAGACTATAACAAAAAAAAAAAAGAAAGAAAGAAACCTCAAGTGATAAATTAAGAATGACTTAATCATAGCCTGAGAAATTCTAAACAAGAAAAAACTTTAGTGCTAAGTGCCAACCTGACCCCTTAGGAATTGCTTATTGATTCCTACTTCTTTGAGTTGACTGATTTGTTTCTTTTTCTTCAAACAGGAAAAGCTTTCATTAGAATAATGAACATTAATCTAAAATAAAGCATAAAAATGACTTCTTATTCACTACATCAAAAGCTTTCTTAAATGAAAATTATTCCATAGGGAGAGGTAATTAAACTTTTCACCTCCAATTATTCCATCCCCAGAACTAAATTTTTGGTCTCCTCTCAAAAAAGTTCAGGGTAAAATAGCATTTGGTCCAGATACAAACAAATTATAAGAGGTGTCTGGGCATTTAAAGTTGTAAAAATGAATAAACAACCAATATACTATATTTATTTTTAGAGATCTGACTAAAAAAAACAAGGATTTGTCATTGGTTAGTATTTATTAAGCAGCCACATCATGTTTGATACTGTGATAGGTGCAAAGATAATTGTCAAAGAGAAAATTAAAATAACTCATTCTACTAAATCACACATTCAGAAGATAAACAAAAGAGAACAAAAGCTCCTTGAAAAACTTGTCGTACCACTATGCAGTTTTTCAACCATTTTAAGCTACTGAAAACTACAGCAACTCAACCTACATTATGCATGAAACCTCACAGCCTCTTCTCAATTTTCAGTAGAACAAGTGTCAAAATTCAGAACCTCAAGCAGAAGAGGATGCTGCTGCTGCCTTTTCTACCCGTAAACAAGGCCTGCAACAGTGAGCTCCTGAGCGAGGTTCGGCTCTGAGACAGGACTGCAGACAGACTTCTCCAACTGCCAAGTTGTTTCAAGGTGCAAGTTAAATCTGAATCCACTGGTGACTGCTAACCTTTAAACAAAACCTTCTCTCAAAAATACTTAGCATTATTCTAGTATCATGATGCTGCTTATATTCCCAAAAAGATTTTTTCAAATTTTAGTCATATCTTTATTCACTTTATTCATTCTCTAATGAAAAACCAACAAGAACTACTCATGAAAGCATGTACCCTTTACTATACCAAGGTAAATTTTGAGTGACTTTTCCTCTCATTAAATGACGACTGCTGTCACGTAACGCTAGAGACATCTTAAAGAATAATAAACACCAAGGGCTTTTTGAATATACCTTAAGACTCTTACCACATTTGAAATGGCAGCTTCTCAGGCTGACCTGATCCTCAATAAAAGTTATTAAAAATTTACACAATCATTTGGAAAATACACTTATTTCACAACAAAGTATAAGCTCTTTTTAACACACTCTATAAATCTGCATTAATTTTCCGAAACCAGAAATGATTCTTTGACAGACTTTTGAAGCAATAAACTTACCTTTTAAGACACATAATTCACATACCACACAGTCCACCATAAAAGTATACAATTCAGTGTTTTTTAGTGTATTTACAAACTTGTGCAACCATTACTGCCACCTAACTCCAGAACATTCATCCCTCCCAAGAGAAACCCAGTACTCATGAGCAGTCGCTCCCCATTCCACCTCCCCCGGGCCGGGCAACCACTGATCTGCTTCCTTCTCTATGATTTTGACTACTATATACAATATTTGCTCTTTTGTGTCTGGGTTCATCCTTGTTGTGGCATGTGTCAGAACTTCATTCCTTTTTATATTTGAGTAATACCCCACTGTATATAGATTATGGTTTTACAATATGACATTTTTCTTGTTACCTACTTAATATTCGCGTACTTCACCTACAATGGGATAGTTTGTTGTCAGGTGCAGTAAGGACCTGTGTCTTCACCTACCCTCTATCACTGGGAAGTCCAGGGTCACGCTGTGCCATCAGCACGGCAGAGTGATGATTGCATTACTGAAAATCAGTGGAATGCAGCTGACCAAAGGGAGAGTGAGAAAGGGCCAGGATGAGATCATGCAGTCCTCAGCGCTGCCTCACAGGGAGGTGACCAGTGAGGCTGCACAGGGTCCCGCTCTCAGAAGGGCCCTGTGCTTGACGCTTATTGCTCAGTGGTCACTCTACTGAAATTCTAATTTATCTTTGAATTTGTGTTCTGTAAGTCAAGTCTGAGAGGACAACAGAGTGTGTGTGTTGGGGTTTACAGCCTCAGCTCTCGGCCAGTCTGCCACCCACCACCCCAGTGGCATGGGTTCACTACTCCCCACTTCCCTGCTAACGCGTGCCTGGGCCCTGGGCCCCGCCCCACCCTCTCCTCCCTGCCCCCTTCCTGGTGACCATCATATCTTACCAAGTGAGGGCCTGGCATGGCATGGGATCAGGGTCAGACGTGTACCCTGCGGTGACTTAGGGTGGAGTACAGCATCATCATCACTATCAGGACCGAATTATGTTTTCCAGCAGATGACTCAGAGGGGGAATGAGCTGAGGGCTAGCCTTTCACCCACTCCCCATCCTGGTACCAGGCACATCCTGACATGGAGTCTGCCCACCCTTGGGGGTTATGTATGCACTGGGAGCTGGGCTGCTGGGCCACTGGAAGAAGAGCTACCTGGAAGGGAAAAGGTGAGAAGGTTCCAGAGATGGACGGTAGTGATGGTTGCACAACAAAGTGAATATACTTAATGCCACAGAGCTGTATATGTAAAAATGGTAAAAATGATAAATTTTATATTATATGTATTTTACCTCAATCAATCGAAACTATGTTCTTACCAAGGGAGGTCCTGCCAAGAAAATGGTACCCTGCTTGCGTACAATGATGTTCTCATCAGCCATTGCAGGCACGTAAGCACCTCCTGCCGTACAAGAGCCCATGACCACCGCTATCTGGAATCCAAGCATATGAGAAACTCATCAGGCACAGCCCAAACAGTGAATTATACCTTCTTTGGAACCACAGGCCCCTAAACATTGCAGTACCAGGGGATACTACCAGCTGGTCCCTTCACATCATTTTAAAAGTGGAGTTTTCTAGCCCTGGCCAGGTGGCTCAGTTGGTTGGAGCATTGCCCCATATAACAAAAGGTTGCAGGTTCAATTCCTGTCAGGGCACATACCTAGGTTGCAGGTTCGATCCCTGTCAGGGCATGTATAGGAGGCAACCAATCTGTGTTTCTCACATAAATGTCTCTCTCTCTCCCCTCACTTCTCTAAAAATCAATAAACACAGCCTTGGGTAAGGATTTAAAAAATTAATAAATAGGTAGACAAAAGTGTAGTCCTCTAAACAGTCGGAAGTTTCCTAACTTCTTTTATCAAAGCATTTTGAAGGGCTTACGTCACATTTCTACAAAGTTTATGGACAATCTCCCTGTCAGAGAGAAGAATGGCCAGAAAAACCAGTGGCCTAAACAACTAATGGAGAAGCAACCCAAACCCACTCATAAATTATCAAAACTATATGAAAGGATAACTTTCATATCTAATAATAATAAGTTCTCTAAACAACTGCCACTTTGCCTCACATGAATACTGAAATAATTCTCCAAATGAGTGTTGTTAAACTGTGTGTTACCCTGAATTTGATACATTCTAAATAGAAAACTAATGTTAGCATCACAGTTGAAAATCTCACTCAAAAGAAAGTCAGTTGTGCTGAAGCTGGGTGATGCACACAGGAGGGCTCACGGCACTATTCAGTCTGCTTCTGTATGTGTTCAAATTGTCCCAAATAAAAGCTTAGAAGTATCCTTTCTTAGAGATTAGTATGACACAAAGCACAATAAATACGGCTTTGGCAGTTACTCCTAGACAGATATAAATAATATCAGAGAGAAATATAAGAAAAGTACGCAATAGATATTTTCTTAAATTATCACATGAAAGCAGTCTGTACTACTAATTCCTACATTACCAGTTTTCCTTATGGACATACAAATATCTGCTTTGGAAGAAAACCTGCCACACTAGTATTAATCCAAAAATGGAAGGCAGCACAAGCCAATACTTTCCATCTAAATGGCTGTTACAAAAAGCATTTTTCCCTATTACACGTATGCTATTAAAAATGGCTGCAGTATTTCTGTCAACATATTACAGCAATGTTTATCCCCTGTTTTTACTTATCAATCACCCAGAAGTTTGTTTTCAAAATATCTACGGCTAGAAAAACTCATGCCTGTAAGCACCAAAAAAATTCATTGTAGCAGTGCTCATAATAGCGAAAATATGCAAATAACCAACATGCCCATCAATACAATATTTTGAATAGCTAAATAAATTATCGATAAATAAGTTCTTTAAAAATCTGAGGCAATAATAATGAAATGTTAACACTTCATAAATCCAAGCCGAAGGTAGGTGAATGTTTTGCTCTATCATTCTCTGTACTTTCTGTGTGTCTGAAATATCTTATTGGCTTTTTCTTTAAGGTTCCATCAGGAGCAAAGGGCACAACTGCACCTTGTCAGCCTGTTCTCTGCACCGGAACAGCAGGCTCTGCTTAAGTTATTTCAGTGCTACAAAAAAGTCAAGGAAGTAGAGAGAAGAATTATACTGATGTAAGAACCTAAAAGAGGACACTTCAAAAGTAAGCCCTACAGAACTAAACAGGCACAGCAGGGTTCCATGGAAACAACAGGAACTTAAAGGGGAGGAAAGACAGGCCCTGCCAGTGAGTATTCAGAGCCCAGGATGGGCATGGAGGTTGGGAGGGAGGAGACAAAGACCGAGAAATTAGTTTGCCAAAATGTAGTAAGATAAAACTGAGAAAAATCATTTTGTCAATTATATGTCAATTAAAAAAAACATTAAAAACAACAAGGGAAATAAAACAGAATGCCATCACCCCATCTCAGGTTGGGGGAGAAAGATCTACCAATTTGGCAGAAATGTCTCACCAGCGAATAGCTCACAAATTATGGGCGCATCCACCTCAGGGAATTCTACCATATTCCTAAGGGCACTCCTGCTGCATTTTCTCCACAGTACCTCTGAAACCAAGGCAACCAACAACCCACCTCTCTGACACCAGCTAACAACGGCCTGCCAATAATCCCTGACGCTGGTATTCACGTCCTGTGTAATCTCATGTCCTTGAGTACGTAGTGGATCTGGTGATGTGCTTCTAACACTGCGTTCTCATCTTGCTGGCACTCTCCCTCTTGCCCACTCGCTTCCTTCCTCTGTTGCAGCCAGCTGACACAAGGTGAGATGCTCTACGGTGAAGCCCACGTGGGGAAGAAAACCACGAAGGCCTCCGGCAACAGCTCATTAGGAACTGAGTGAGGCCTGCAAAGAACTGAATCCTGTCAACAACCACGTGAGTAAATAGGAGTTGGATCCTTCCCAGGGAAGCCTCGAGATGACTGCAGCCATGTGCGAGACCAGAGCTGGAGGAGCCAGCTAAGGTGTGCCCAGACTCCTGACCCATAGAAATTGTGAAAAAAGAGATGTTGTTGTCTTAAACTGCTATGTTTAGGGGTAATTTGTTCAGCAGCAGATAACGAAAAGAGCAAAACCATCTACCTTAACAGACTGCAACTGCAGCACACCTCTGAAGGCTGGGACAGTCTTAAACCAAGAGAAGGACATGGGTAAACCCTGCACCAGTCACAAACGACCACTCATTGTATGACTCCATTTGTATAAATGTCTAGAACAGGCAAATCCATAGAAACCCAAAGTGGATGAGCAGTTGCCAGGGGCCAGGGAGTCTGGGCAGAAATGGAGAATAACTGCTAGTGAAAATGGCATTTCTTATAGGGAGATAAAAATGTTCAACAGTGTGAATACCCTAAAAACCCTGAACATAATAAATTGGTAAACCGTATGGTATGTGAGTTGTATCTTAATAAAGCTGATATTAAAAAATAAAAAAAAAATAAAAAATTTTTAAAGATCTAGAGTTACTAAGTATACAAGAATCAAAATTCTCCAATTTTTCATCAATAAGAAAAACTATTCCAGTCTCATGTATCTGACAGGAACAAAACTTAATATTGCTAAAGCAAATTCTGATAACAGAAACAAAAATTAAAGGACACAGGTGAGTCGCCACTGTGACCCAATCTCCTCTTTTCATCACTGATTTCTGAGCCATTCGCTCACAAAACATAGTGAATGTGCACCAAGAAGAGCTCTGCCACGTGTCTGCTGCGGCTCCTCAAAAAGCACAAGGGCCCCAGGGTCCACACAGCAAGGAAGGCTTTGAAATCCCAAAGCGCTGGCTGGGGAACAACAAAGATCTTACACCGGGCCACTGTAGGCCAGGGATCTGGAACCCCAGAAAGAAAGTGCTGCTGCTTTCTCTGCTACAAGGATATGAAAAGGGCTTAAGAGACTTGGCCATAAACTGTCCTGACCACACTCAGAGTTGCACGGGAGGCTCAGCACAGGCACTGCGCCAAGAGAGGCAGCACAGGGACCCTCAGGACAAAGAAGAACCCCCAAGAATGTACTGAGTGGCTATAGTCCACACAGCCACCAGTGAGATGGGTCACTCTATGACACCAACAAACCAAGAGGTGGCTCTTGCAGGGTGAGGAAGCACAAGTGATTCCAACACCTGAATCAAGAGTAAGAAAGAACCCACCCTGGCTGGTGTGGCTCAGTGGACTGAGTGCCGGTCTGTGAACCAGAGGGTCACGGGTTTGATTCCCAGTCAGGGCACATGCCTGGGCTGCGGGCCAGGTCCCCAGTTGGGGGTGCGTGAGAAGGAACCACACTGATGTTTCTCTCCCTCCCTTCCCCTATCTCTAAAAACAAATAAATAAAAAAATCTTAAAAAAAAAAAAAGAGGTTGCAGGTTCAATTCACCAGCTGGGCATGTACAGGAGGCAACTGATCAATGTTTTTCTCTCTCTCTCACTCACTCAAACAGTAAGTGTATCCTTGGGTGAGGATTTAAAAAATAAAAAAGAGTGAGAAAGTGGCAAGAAAGCTCAGAATGATGCGTACCTGACAGTAACGACACTTGTCACACCACCGTGGATGGCACAGCAACATTTCTGAGTAAAAGCAAAAGCAATGCTACATAACAGGGTCAACAGTCTTTTAAGAACTTCAGACAAAATTTCAACACCCTCCAGGTCTTGCCTGAACAGAGAATGGTTCTCACTGTACCCAAAACAAATTACAAATTGTAGGCGAGCAGCCAGTCCTACGGAAAGGGTCTCTGAGAGGGAAAGCTGTGTGTTCTCTAGACCTCCATCCTTCCACCAAAATACTGCAGACTGTTTTTAGTTCAAAGGCACAGTGGTGGTAAACGTAACGTAACTTGGAGGGGGAAGAAGTTTCAGCTGCTTGATGGAAAAGCCATTAAAAATATAAATAATACGGTTTTAAAATAATACAGCTTTAAATCTCTCATCTTTCTTCTTTTTCACTTCAAGTAATTGTGGAAAGAAATATGGCCTACATCACATTTTTTAATTCCTGTACCTGAAGAGCCAGTACTAAAAAATAAAAGCCACAAAATACACATCAACCATGTAGCTCCAAATTAGGTCCAGAATTTAAGAACAGTATCAACTACAATAACTGATCACACCGCCGACTCTGGAATACTCACACTTATCTGTACTAACTGGGTAGGCTGAAATGTACACAGAAAACAAAAAGCCTATTTTACCCAGAAGGTCCTATTTCTTCCTCAGTCTTTATCAGAGAGCCTCAAACATTTAAACAGAATGATTTCGTCTCCCCTAAGCCCTATCTGGCTTCATGAACAGACTGAAATTCATTTTTTAAATAATGATATACGATGTCTGTCCTAACTAAGCCTCTCTAAACAATCACCAAGGTCTGAAGCAAAGAAAATAAATTTCAAAAATAATAAGCAAAGAGAATACAAAGTATCTTGTTTAATTGTCTTTTCTTCTTTGAAAACAAAAACAAAAATTTTAAACCTGGAAGGTCTGAAGGAATCTGTCCACATTTTTATCACTGCAAAAATACAGAAAATAACAGAGAAAGACATAGATCTTTGAAGCGGATACGTGGACATACAATGGGCAAGGTTAATACCATTAAAATAAAAACCAGCCTTGGGGAGGAAAACGAGGACTGAGCGAGTAAGGAAGCCAGCGCTGGGTATCCGAAGGCACACATGGCAGCACTGGAGTTCCAACAACTGGTTCATATAATAACGTACAAAATTGTCTTTATCAGTCCATTCAAGTGTATGGCTTAAATAATGAAACACATTAAACTACAGGAAGCAGAATTATTCAATGACAGGTATCACTTTAATAGCTATAAGGATATAACTATTTTTCCTTGTAACTATTTAGTTATAAGGGTATAACTTCTACTCTTTTAGTTAATACTTAGTAAGCACCTTACAGAAATGTGTGAAAATATAAACATTAATCTGATAATGTCTCTGATCTCACGTAGGATAAGGTCTTGTGAGGGAAACTAGGATATAGCTAGATAAAAGGAATAAATGCCATTAGTAAGGTATAGCTCCAGAATTACAGGAGATGGGAGAAGGAAAAGATGACTTCCAGTAAGAAATTCTGGGAAGCTTTCCTGAAAAAGATGGCATCTGAGAAGTGCCTTGGAGGGTGGGTTGGAGACTTAGACCCCAGGAGCAGGGGAAGAGGACCTGGCACACAGTCATTAAAGGCATGGTGCACAGGAACACAGCGTGGGGAAGACTGGCGGTGGTGCACAGAGCATGAGCAGCAAGGCTAGAAAATCAGGTTAGAACCAGATCAGTCAGGGTCTTGAGTACCAGCTAAGAAGTCTGAAGCTTGCTTTGTAGAAACTATGTTTTGGAACCAGGGAACTACTAGATAAAGAATAACCCTGCAGTAATATGCACAACAGAAAAGGAGAGACTAGGCAGTCAGGGACACCAGACGAGCAAAGCTAGTGCCACTGCAGAGCTGGGAACGAAGGCCCAAACTGCCTAGGAGGTTTGCACTGGGAATGGAGTGAGGACCGATCCAAAGATAAAAATCAACAGGACTCCATTCATGAAAGGTTATTATGTGTTGATTATTTTCCCAGCAACAGAGAAGCTCCTGAAGATACAAAAATAAGGAAGATACTATATGTACTTTTGACCTAAAAGAATTAAGTAATGGAAAAAGCAGGGAAGAGTCAAGAATGATAAAGTCTCAATCCTAGGGAAAAGAACAAGAAGCAAAGACCATTGACAGCACACAGAAACACAGGTGAAGAAATAAATTAGCAGGGGAAGCTGTAGTAGCCCAGGAGGGTCTTATAGGGTCGTGGATAGGGTCTGGCACCGCGGGTGTAGTGACCAGGCCTGGTTTCCGGCCTTGACAACTCCTCGGGCCTTGACTATTTCTCAACCCTGAGAAGAGCATGTTCTTGATAATCAGTGTTCCGCTGCAAGGTCAGTCTATGAGAACAAGACATCCTGGGGCCAAAGCCAAATCACACAAGAAGAAGGACTTGTTCTCATGGGAGTGACCAATGACTTCGCCTTTGTATTCAGCTAGTTGCTATCTATCTCTAACGTGTATAAAAAGACTTGTAACTTGTAATAAAATTGCCTTATGCCAGCAGAGCATTTGGTCCTCTCCTTTATTTCAGTCCCTCACCCTATCCCACGACCACCTTGCTGCAGTGGGCTGCGGCAGGAAGCTAAAGTGCCCAATGTGTAGTTTAAACCTATGGCACCAGCAGGAAATCCATACAAACAGAAGCCCTGAGTGTAAGCAGAGGGGTGAAGGGAGGTCAGGACTAGAAAAAGAACCCGGAAATGATGGGTAGGTTGTGAGATTGTATTAAACCATTAAGGACAAGTTCTTGGGTGGGGCTGGCAGGGTTAAATGGAGAGAGTGGCATGAAGCCTAGAGCATTTCCAGACAGGAAACAATGACAGGACCAAGAGGTTGTGCCAAGTGAGGGTCTGCTCTCTCGGTTAGCGGGGACCTCTGGGGCAGAACGGTTTTAAGGAGAGGGAACCATCAGGAAAGAAGATCCTGGGCCAATCCTTAAGGAGTTTGTATAAATTCAAGAAAATTTTTTTAAAATATTGACCAACATCACCCCAATAAATTCAGTGCAAACAAAAGAAAAAGTAGTTGGATAATTCTAGGAAGGAGAGAAGCTCCAAGGAACAGCAGAAGCTGAAAAAGGTCCTTTGCTCTTGGTATTCTTTTTGGTACATATTCTTTTTCCTTTTAAAAAAAGAAGTCAACATGACTACTGGCTATGAGAAAAATACACGGATGAGAAAATATCAAAGTAAAAGAGAGAAATGGATAAAGCACAAAGGAGGGGTTGGTGTTAAGATTCTAAATGCCAAGTTTAGCCTTAGAGAAGAAGAGGAACAAGTGTTTCTGGGATAAAAGGAGACAGAGTAAGTAACTTTTTAACAAACAGCAGTGCTCACACAGAGCAGACTCAGCAATGCGAGCAGCAGTAGCCTCCGTGCAGACCTCAGGTTTGGAGCTCATACACAGGGGGCAAGATCAGAATGGGCACTGTGGAGACTAGTATGTAATAATAAATACATTTCTTTAATCCCAAGAAGTTCATAAAAATATGAAAAGGGAAACCTCAACCATGCACTTCCTTTTGGAGTGAAAGAGGAAAAAAATAAAAGAAGTGGCTCAGTTAAAGAAATACTGATGTTGCCCGGCTGATGTAGCTCAGTGGATTGAGCGCGGGCTAGGAACCAAAAGGTCCCGGTTCAATCCCCAGTCGGGGGCACATGCCTGGGTTGCAAGCCAGGTCCCCAGTGAGGGCCATGCGAGAGGCAACCATACATCGCTCTTTTTCCCTCCCTTCTCCTCTCTCTAAAAATAAATAAATAAAATCTTAAAAAAAAAAAAAATACTGATGTTAAAATTTTTAGGAAACAAAATAAAATAGACAAAAGGAAGGCATTCAGTCACATGCCCTTGAGGCATTTTAGATTTTTTTTTTAACCATAGGCAGGTATTGCTTATCCCTAACATATGACACTTTGAACTTAAAAAAGACCTGATTTTTAAAGCACTTCCTACTGTACATTCCACAGGAACAAAGACACTGCCCCCTGTGACCCCCACCCTGGTTTGGGTTGCTAGCACAGTGCCTGGCTCACAGCAGGTCCTCCATAAATATTTGGTTGATGTTTTATGTGGTTTCCACAAAGACTACATCAACAGAGAGAGCAAAAAATGAGATTGCCAGGTGACAGAAGTCTGCAGTGGGTTGAACAGTGGCCTCCCAAAAGACAAGTCCACACCCAAATCCCTAGAAGCTGGGAATGTGACTTTACTTGGAAAAAGCCTTTGCAGCTGTAATTAAGGATTTTTCAATAAAATCATTCTGGATTACCCAGGTGGGCTCTAAATCCATGACAAGTGTGTCCTTATAAGCCAGAGAAGAAAACACAGACACCCAAAGAAAGCCACATAACGACCTACAAAGAGTGCTCTTGCTCTAGCTCGCTCACTTGCTCACTTGCTCTCTCTGCCCAAGGTCACATTAAGAACTTCATACCTGATAATGGAAGAGCCATCTATGCAAAACTGAGCAAAGCAGAATTTTCTACTTAGATAAATAAAGCAGAGATATGCAAAGTTACTACATAACAGTAAATATATATAGTGAATAATAACATACTCTACTGATAGAAAATTAAAAAGAGACATAATTGCAAGTGAAGACTAGTTAATTAGAATATTAGTAAAAATCTACAAACTTAAGCAATCCAATAAAACATAAAGGAGTAGCATCAGTATTATGAAGTATTTCAAACATGAAAAAAGACTAGAGAATAATAAAATAAACATCCTTCTCTACCTAATACCAAGACTTAATAAATCTTGATATTTTGCCCACTTTATTTTCAGATTTAAAGAAAGAAAATATTTCAGACATAACTGAAGCCGCTATACACCTCCTCCTGACCCTTTCCCTTCCCTCCCACCTCAAAGGTGACCATTATTTCAAAGCTAAGTGTATCATTCACATGTACATGTTTAGACACAAATAATAGGCAGTATTATTTGATGTATTTAAGCTTAACATACATAGCAAATGGCCATGTATTTATTCCACTATTTTTTTTAGTTTAGAAAGCTTAAAATTTTATTTATTTTTTTACATTCCACTACTTTTTTTCACTCAAAATATTTCTTGAGATGTACTCATCTCATGTTGATCCATGCAATTCTAGTTCATTCACTTTAACAGCTAAAAACTGTATTACTGATCTTCCATGAATGGTCATTTAGCCTGCTCTTTCACTTCTGCTGTGCAAACAATGCTACAACAAACTTCCTTGTACGCGTCTCCGCATACACACACTAGAGTTTCTCCAGAATATGGTTATAAAAAAAAATTACTTGGTGCCCATTCTTTTTAAAAACTCTTTTTCTTTGGTAAATTACCTCTATTACAGTAAAAGTATATTCCCATAATTAACAGAAGAATCTGACTAGAGGTAACCCTAAGATTCTTTCCGTGGAAAAAGAATAAACTCTGAATTCACTAGTTCTAAGTCATCTCAGAGAACCTACTTAGCAGTCATTTAGAACAAAAAGCAATATATCTTGTTAATGAGAAATTACCTGTGCAATATTTTTAGAAGACATAATTGCCTGATTATAGAATACGCGGCCAAAGTGATCTCGATCTGCAAATATATCTGCTTGTCGAGGTAAGTTTGCCCCTCCTGAATCAACTGAAGACAGGAAAGGGAAAGAGGTAAGTACATCTCCATGAACAAAATATGCTACGCACAGAGAGACTTGCATTACTGATAGCATCATTTCTTAATCGTAAAAATGTGTGCCACCTTTCTAAACTACTCTACAGCATCTTTCCCCAGTCCCGCAATGTAGCCAAAAGGATTCAGTTTCCCTCAAGTCCATTAGGCGCTCCTAGCCCCGTGCCGAACTCCACCTGAAATGTGTACTGTATTCTCTCCATTGAGAACCAGCCAAAGCTTAAGAAACTCTGTAAATGCTTAACCAGCTCAGCTTAAAAAAGTTTCTTTCCCTCTTTTTAACCAATACAGAAACCATCTACAGAATTTATGTGACATATTGCCTTTTGATATTGTTTTTACTGCAGATTATAGAGTGGTGGATACGAATGTCAGCTGAGTTCAAAACAGAGCTTGGTTACTTCACAGCTTTGTGATCACAGGTGTGTTTCCTAGCCTTTCTATACCTGTTTCCTCACCTGCGAAATGAAGATAACAGTGGTTTTCCCATAAGAGTTCTTATTGGGATAACATGAAATAATGTGTGTGGCGCACTTAGCTCAGTACACACTGTGAGTACACACAGTAATGCTACAAAAAGTCAGTTAGTCTCGTACCTATTATTCTTGCCTACAACCTAAGTCTTTTATTGTTATTTGATAGATTACATCTTGTCTCCAATCATTAGAAGCAGGCTGAGGATAAGGACCTCATAATACTCTTCACTGCACTCCCTATACTGTTTGGCATAGCACCTGAAAGCAGTAGTACCCCATTTAATATATTCTATGTATACAAAGTAGTCAACCAGGCAAACTCACCTTCGCAGAAAAAAAAAAAATCTCTCCATCAGTACCTGTTCAAATACCCACATAAATGAATAATGTATCTTAACGTTTTACAAAACTAAACCAATATCCAGAAAGTGACAATTGTATACTGCCTTGCTTTTATGTTCTTTTTAAAATACCCTTAGATTTAAATGTATTTTAATTTTAAATATAAAATTACTTTCAATGAAAATTAAATTTTCTTATTAAACTTAATCAGGTGATCACTTCATAACATATATAAGTATCTAGTCACTATGTTGTATACCTGAAAGTAATATATAATATCTAGTATATGTCAACTATAATTGAAAAATGTATTTTAAAAAATTAAAATTAAGTTAAATTTCTTTAAATTTTATCTGCATACTAGGCCCTGGCCTGGTAGCTAAGATGCTTAGAGTATCATCCCAAAACACCAAGGTTGCAGGTTCGTTCTCTAGTCAGAGCACATACAAGAATCTATCAATGCATGCATAAATAAGTGGAACAACAAAAATCAATGTTTCTCTCTTTCCAAAATCAATAAATTTAAAAATATGTATCTTTTTAAAAGATTACATACATACTCAAGCATTTAACATGGTGCCTGACAACCTGATACACAAGAGATTCAAAAATATTAGCTATTATTTTTTCATAGTTTGAACCCATTAACAGAAAAAAATATATATGTGGAAGGAAAAAAGCATACACCTGTAGAGAAAAAACTAGCATAAACCAAAATGTCAAGGGTTACTCCTCAGTGATGTTATTATGGGTAGTTCTTATTTACTTTTTCTCCCAGAATTCCCAGCCAAGAATGTGCATTTCTTTTGCATATATAGAAGAAACCAATAGTTATAAAAAATACTCATCGCTAATAAGTCATATATATATAGTCATAAAAGTCCTTGTAAACAGTCATATATTTTACCAGCTAAAAATAGTTTATTTCATAACTCTTGTGACTTGCCCAAGTAGATGCAGGGGAGCCTGTTTTGCAATGCAATTTCTTGTGCCCGTAAGTGTTTTTTCACAGCGACTGGGTAGTAGGTGCCTCCTTTGACAGTGGCATCATTGGCAACAATCATACATTCTACTCTGAAATGCAGAAATTTCATTGGAAAGAGAATATGAGAGATTTCTTCACGGTCAAAGGCCAATCACATCACATTCCAAGACACTCCAATGCCACCTTCAACTTCCAGCACACAAGACCAATGAGAGGTATTAGTAGACAACCTTGAGATATAAAAGCAAGCTTTAATCATGGTTCACATATTCATTCATAAAGCAGAAAATGATCACTTTTTTAAAGTATATTTTACTGATTATACTATTAGTTGTCCCATTCTTTTTTCTCCCCTTTATTCCCCTCCGCCTTGCATCCTCCCTCCCACCCACATTCACTCCCCCCACCCCTCAGTTCATGTCCATGGGTCATACATATAAGTTCTTTGGCTTCTCCATTTCCTATACCATTCTTAACCTCCCTGTCTATTTTGTATGTATCAATTATGCTTCTTATTCCCTGTACCTTTTCCCCCATTCTTCCCTTCCCCCTCCCCATTGATATCCCTCCATGTGATCTCCATTTCTGTGATTCTGTTCCTGTTTTAGTTGTTTGCTTAGTTTGTTTTTGTTTTTATTTTTTAGGTTCAGTTATTAATAGTTGTGAGTTTGTTGTCATTTTACTGTTCGTAGTTTTGATCTTCTTTTTCTTAGATAAGTCCCTTTAACATTTCATATAATAAGGGCTTGGTGATGATGAACTCCTTTAACTTGACCTTACCTGGGAAGCACTTTCTCTGCCCTTCCATTCTATATGATAGCTTTGCTGGATAGAGTCATCTTGGATGTAGAATATGATCACTTTTAACAGTCATCAGTCCTACATTAGTAGTGAAAAACTAACAACCTAAGCCACATTTCACAACGGTTATTCTAATGAAAGGGTCCTAAAAAGATACCCCCTCTGAAACCCAAGTCTCAAAGGGTGAGGAAATCCCTCATAATTAACCTTCAACTGTCCTTTGAGGAAAGCAATTTGCAAAAATTAAAACTGACCCATCAAGATTAGTTTTCATATTTTCAAAAGTTCAACATTATCGCCATATGCTTTTCTATAAAACTAAGAAAGTTTAAATATAACATTCATCCTGCTTAAGGAAGCAACAGATGCAATCTTTAAAACAGCATATTAAAACATGTATACTATACTGAGTCATCAACGGTACCCTGTCCACCAAACCAGGTTGTTGGGCACCTCAGCCCCCAAGTAACACACAAGACAGGGTAGTGAATCCAGATGGCGGGTTAAGGCAGCTGCTCAACCCTGCCAAGAAACCTGAAGATCGGGGGTTCCACCTGAAACCTGAGAGAACAGTGTGTGTGTCCTTTACAAAATTTAATCTTCTTTACATTTATGATCGCTTTGCTTTCTCACTTCATACTCTCCAGGGTTCTAACAAAGACACGCATTGAATCCCTGTTGAAAACAGAGAACAGGAATGATGAGCACGCGGCCACAGCAGCGCTATGCTGCTCCTGTTAGGTTAGGGTACGTGGCCAGCAGTGCGCTCCGCAACGTAACAGGGTTCCGCTCCTTTGCGCGTCCGTTTTATTCACTAGGTCTGTGGATGAAAAAAGGAGGTTCAACAGGAAGTAACCTCACAGGGTGATCTGATCATAAATTCCTAAGTGGGCAGGTCATGGTGGGGAGTCACCGCCCAGGCCTATAACTTGTTAGTAAAAGGTCTGTCTTTGCCTTAAGCACGCCCCACCCATTGTTTCTGTGCATCTACCTTCGAAATAAACTGTAACTACCCCGGAGACAGCACAGAGTCTGGTTCTCTATCCTGTAATTCAATCCCCACCCTGCTTTCCCCCCCTCCAAGTTAGTTCCCTCCTTGATTTCAAATGCATAAAAGCTGCAAAACTGTTATTCTGTGGAGCATTTGAGATCTTGCTCCCCAGCGTGTATCATCAGTTTCGCCCAAATAAACTCTCAAAAATTCTCTACAGGTCTGGACGTTTCTTACATTGACAGGTCATACACATAAAGCCTTTTTCCACTACAATCAACATTTTAGAGAGTGGAATGCAAATTTTTAACATTAACATTAAACAAACTAGACTTCAAAGGGAATTTCGGCTTAGGACAGGTGGCTGGGCCAGGACCCCACGCCTCCAGAGCATGTTCACAGCTTGCCGGCCCTGGGCGTGCTGCACAGGAAAAGCTGAAGTATCTCTGGCAATGGAAAGAGAGAGGCTGTGAAGTCAGGCACAGCTAGGCTGAATTCTGGCTCCGCCACTTGCTACATACATGACCTCGGACAAGAGACACAGCCACTTTTACTGTTTATTAAAAGGTCACAGGCGTGTTACATAATGAGAAATAAAATCAGTTCACAAAAATATTATATTGTACATCTACTGGTTTACCCAGACAGCATCTCTTATTTTGAGAACAGAACTAAACTTTCTTTCAGAAACTGGCTCTCTTTTATCTTAATCCATGTGGTTCAAGTGGGACCGACCCCAAAGCCCATCTTCAAAGCTGGACACAAGAGCCAGGCCTTCACACGCAGAGCCCACACTGTGACTCAGCAACGGGCCCGGCCCCAGGCCCATCCCTTTTCGCGCTCTCCTTCTACTGTAGCTGCTGAGCTTATGGAATAGAAACTCTGCAATAACGGCAAATGTCTGTAGCTGCACCTCCCCTGAAGGCGCAGAGCTCTGGCCAGGTAGAGGAACAGACACAAATAACCAGGATCTGAATCAAATGTACTTGTATCAGGTTCAGATCCCACTGTCTGAGGTCAAAGCTGAGCTCTGCCGTTGGCTTGATCTTGGGCAAATTATTTAACATTCTAAACCCCATTCCCTTATCTCAGAACAGCTGTAACAACAGTAAAACCCATTCTCACAGAGCTGTGGTAAAGATTAAGACAACTAATCAGTGGGAAGTGTTTATCACAGTGCCTGGCATGGTAACTTTGAAGAAAATGTGACATCATACGTACATATACACAAATACGTCTAACACCTAACAGCCTACACTCCCTAAGTCCACAGTGTTTCAAATACTAGCATTTGAGAACAGACTCCAGGGCCCCAGCCCAGAATGAGATTTAGTACCTCTTGGGAAACCTGATCATCTACATTTCTGACACAGTTCTTAGGCGACCCTAACACTACCTGGGGACCACACTTGGAGGGCTGCTCCTCTAAGCCGGTGGCTCTCGCCCTAAATGTGAAGCAACTACCTGGCAAGCATGAAAAGCCACACAAGCTGTGTCCACACTGGGAGATTCTGAGTAAGTAGGAAGGTCTGGATTGGATCCCTCAGGACCTTTGCCAGGGGTTTCTTCCCTTCAATTTTTGTCTACAAGGCTCCACAAATGAATCTAATACACGTCTGCACAGGAAGCCTCAGTCCTAAGTAATATCAATAGCAAAAAACTTGTACGCCAATACGCAAAGCAGAGAGTGCTGGATGCCTGTGACTTGTCACTCTTCCTGACCCTCCACGTTGAGTGTAAAGAGAATACTCACCCAGACACTCTCCCAATGCCTGTAATGATGCCACCTGCGGGGACCTCCTCATTACCATATAACTGGTAACCTGCAAACTGGGATAATTCCAGAAATGGAGACCTAAGAGGAAGAAAGGATGCTGCTTGAATTGTTATTTTTTAAAGCATATCTAAACAGTTACACATAGAAAAAGAAAATATTTTTTCTTTAATGAGCCAATGTTTCAACTATGCATATTGTATATAAAAATCTACAAAAAGAATATCTAAAACAAAAATTTTGTGTAAATATTTTTGGGATTTATGTGGTATAGCCATACAATAGAACACTAGGTACCTATTTTAAAAGATGTTTACAAATGTGTTTATTGATATAGAAAGAGCATAGCACCTAAAACTTATGCAGCACTTACTATGTGTAAGCTCTCCTCTAGGACTTTCAGAAACCTAACTCATTCACGCCTAAGAACTACCTCCTCAGGTGGATCCTATTATAATCTTCACGGACTGATGAGGACTGAAACAAGAGACTAAGTCACTTGTCTGAGTCACTAGTAAGTGGCACAGCTGGGTTTTAATAAGCAATCTGGGATCGGGCTTTTCAGCACTGTTTCATTCTAGCTGTTACTTAAATGTTCAAGATACAGTAAGTGAGAAAAAAGGGGGGTTAGAAAACCCAAATTTAGTATCACTCCATTTTTCTTTTAAAAAATTGTGTCTCACAAACATATTAACCCCTATCATACCGCTCACGAGTTTTCTCGTGTTTTGCTCACAAGTTTTCTCGTGTTTCACGCGCCATCTGTTAAGGACCGCTCACGAGTTTTCTAATTATAAAATGTTATAATTATTGAAAAACAACACCTAAATTGCATTAGGATCTGTAGTTATGATGATTTAAAAAATAACGTGCAGTTCGCCCAAAAACGTGCGGTCCCTGGCGTATCTTAGAGATTTCTACGCGGTACGAAATGTGTTAATGAAAACGGTCTAGAAGGATACACGCTAGGTGTACGCACTGTTTGTCTCTGGTTGGGAAGTGTGTGCATGTCATAAAAAACACTTCCGGAGTCTTCGTCTCCTCCCCTCCACCCCACCTCATCTCCCTAACCCAGTCCTTCGGGAAATGCTGCTGGGTTAACTCTGCCTTGTCGACACGTCCAGAAGCGGACATTCTCATCATCTCCACTACCACCACCCTAGTCCAAGCCACCCTCACATCTCTCCTGAATCGCCCTCTGCCTGGTCTCGGTGCTCCCACCCTGGCAGCCCACAGCCTACTCACAACACAGCTGCCAGAATAACTCTTTTCAAAGCAAGTCAAATAGATCATCGTAGTCTCCTGTTGAAAACCCCATAAAAGCTTCCTATTTCTTTCACGGTAAGGGCCAAAATTCTTACCCTGGCCTACAGGATTTTACAGAATTTGACCCCATTTCTACTGCTCTCCCTTTCATATCCTCCACCCCAACCACACCGGCCCCCTGGCCCCATGAGTGCATCAGCACACTGGGCACATGCCCACCACAGGGCCTCTGCACCAGCCAGTTCCTGGGCCTGCAACGCTCTCCCCGGTATTTACAGGGCTCTCCCTCTTCACACCTTCAAACTTTGCTCAGACATCACCGACCTTAACCACCCTATTTAAAACTGCAACTTGACCTTCATCTTCTTTTCCCTCACTCCAGTCTACCTTTTCTCCCTCCCGTGACAGTTACCACCCTCTAACATACTATAAAATATATGTTTACCATTTCTTTTCAGTCTCCTCTGCTGCAATGTAAACTCCTGGTGGGCAAGGACCTTTGTCTACTTTGTTCACTGATGTATCACTAGCGCCTAGAACAGCGCCTGACACATAACAGCCTCTCAATAAACATTTGTTGTTGAACCTGAAGATAAGAACTAGAACTTAAAATGATTTCTTTATAAAGCTGTCTAAGAAAGTCCCATGGAGTAGAGAACCTCAGTTAGCACTTGGATATATACCAACCCTGGGTCCAACAACACATCGACTCTTTCTCTGGGCAACAGTTTTCCTCTTGATATGTGGCGTTCTCTGGCTTTCTCACTACCTCCTGTGATAAAAACAGGGTAAGATTAGATGGAAAGTCTCCATTTAACTTATTGCCAGAAAAACATGTAACACCTAGTCAACATTCAGCACTTTTAATTTTTTTTTTTTATTGATTTGAAAGAGAGAGGGAAGGAGAGAGAAAGAACCCTCGATTTGTGGTTCCACTTACTTATGCTTTCATGGGTTGATGCTTGTATGTGCCCTGACAGGAGACTGAACCTGCAACTTGGGCGTTGTCGGGACAATGTCCCAATCTACCACCTGGTCGGGGCTTTTTTTTAAATATAGAGCTTTTAAAAGTTCAATGTATCCTATGACGAAAGGCTAATTTTTCAGATCATTCACTGAACAAACCACCAGTTTTCTGAAGTAAATAATAGGCCTTTAAAAAAATCAGTCTATCCCTATTACAATATTATTGACTATAACTATGTATGGCCTCAGATGGGTACTAGATATTTTGTGAGAATCACCTCGTAAGTTATATAAATGCCTAAGCACTATGCTGTACACCTGAATCTAATATATAAAATATTGAATGTCAACTGTCATTGACATTTTTTCATTAATAAACTAAAATCAATCTATCCCTGATTTCACAGCATATTACACATTTTCTTTTTTTTCTTATTTTATTGTTGTTCAATTACAGTTGTCCGCATTTACCCTCCCCCCACCCCACCCCAGGCAAACCCACCTCCCTCCCTTGCTTCCCCCCTCGTTGGTTTTGTCCATGTGTCCTTTATAGCAGTTCCTGAATACCCTTGTCCCCCTTCTCCCCTTCCCCCTCCCCTCTGGTTACTGCCAGAATGTTCTAAACTTCAATGTCTCTGGTTCTATTTTGTTTCTCTGGTTGTATTTTGCTTGCTTCCCTCACAAGCGTCTTGGCTGTGACTGATCTGAATTCTCCGGTAGCTGATCTGGCCTCGGTGCCTTCGGTCCTGAGTCCTCATACGAACCTTTTTAACATTTCATATAGTAGAGGCTGCATGATGATGTACTCCTTGAACTTGACCTTACCTGAGAAGCACTTTATCTGCCCTTCCATTCTAAATGAAAGTTTTGCTGGATAGATTATTCTTGGTTGTAGGTCCTTGCTTTTCATGATTTGAAATATCTCTCTCCAGCCCCTTCTTGCATGGAAGGTCTCCTTTGAGAAATCCACTGACAGTCTTATGGGAATTCCTTTGTAGGTAACTGTCTCTTTTTCTCTTGCTGCTTGTAAGATTCTTTCCTTATTCTTGACCTTAGGTAATTTAATTATAATGTGCCTTGGTGTGTTCCTCTTTGGGTCCCGCTTCTTTGGGGTTCTCTGAGCTTCTTGGATTTCCAGGAAGCCTATCTCCTTTGCAGATCTGGGAAGTTTTCCTTCATTATCTGTTCAAAAACACGTTCAATTTCTTGGTGTTCCTCTTGTCCTTCTGGCAGCCCTATGATCCGGATATTGGGTCGTTTACAAATGTCTCTGAGGTTCCTAAGACCCTCCTCATTTTTTTGAATTCTTGTTTCTTCCGTCTGGTCCACCCCATTGGTTTGAGATCCAACCTCCTTTTTTTTCCTGTTGGTTCCCTGTAAATCTTCCTCCATTATCCTTATCATATTCTTCATCTGTTCAACTGTTTGCGTCCACCTATCCTCCAGTTTTGTTAACAATTTGATTATAAGCATTTTAAATTGCGCATCTGATAGGTTGACTATGTCATCATCCGTTAGTTGTAATTTGTTCTGATCTTTCATTTTGGCCATTTTCATTCTTTTTATCTCGGTGCACTTGTCAGCTGGCAGGTGCCTGCAACCTGGGTCGCCTTTTGGATGACGTTGCCTCTGGGGGCGGGGCCTGGGAGGAAGCAATGGCGACCTCCGATCACCGCGGGCTCCCATCACTCCTCCGCTCCCCAGTTCCCCACCGCCTTTTCTGCCAGACTGGGTTCTGCTGGCTCAGCCCTGGCCTCTCTCCGGCAGCGTTGCTGGCTTGCGGGACTCACCCGTTGTTCGGGGCCACGCCCTGTTCAGGCACTGGTGGTGTGAGTCCCTCCGTGAGAGCTGCCTCTCACTCACTCCGTTCCTCCGCCGGGTTCTGCCCCGCTTACCAGCCTGGATGTTCGTCTTCTCCTACCTCCTGGGTGTCGGACTTCCCTTCAGTTCAATTCTGTCCATTCTGGTTGTTTAATTTTTCACTACTGCGTTCATTGTTTAGACACTCTGGATGTGCGGGCGGCGAGTGCGTCCACCTAAGCCGCCATCTTGGCAGAAGTCCTCTACACATTTTCTTAATTCATTAGTAAATACTTATAGAAATGACAGTATTTTCTCTGCAACTCATGCACAGCAAACAATGCCTCAGCTCCACCACATTTATGAAATGCCTACTACAAATACCTAGCACTGTGCCATGTGAAATTTGGAACACTCCTACCTTCACCTATACCAGGTAACAAGCACTGTTTTAGAAATGACCTCCATGCTACCACAGCAAAACTTATCTGACGGTGCCATTAGTGACCCAAGATGTTTTAGCCTGCCTCCAAATAGGAGAGAGTTGCACGCCTTCCTTATATAGCAATGACAAAGTCCCCTTTCATTAGTATCTTGACTCAGAGATTGTCTTTAGTGTTTCCTGATATTGTTCTAGACAAAAAATAAATAAAAATTATTGAAGAGTCCGCTAAGGCTGCTTGAGGCGAGAGGCACACCAAGCCTCACCCAGCCGGAGGGCTGCTGGGCCCGGTTCTGGGGATATCGGTAACAGACCTGCAGCAAACCAAGGCGACGGATCGGAAGGATCGAATTGGACTTTAAGGTGCTTATTTTCACTGTTGCCTAAGAATTTCATCTTCATATACTTTTTGTATAATGAAATGTTCAGCTATTTAAGAAAGCTATTTCTTTGTTCCTTTAGGTGAGAAAAAAGTTCATATCTATTTCAAACAAGCTTCCAAGATAGCCTTATTTTTCAAACCAGGACTCTTTCCTGTTATGTAGAAGGATTTTTTTTTTTTTTAAAGATTTTATTTTGTTTTATTTTAGAGAGAGGGGAAGGGAGGGAGACAGAGAGAGAGAGAAACAGCAATGTATGGTTGCCTCTCACATGGCCCTCACTGGGGACCAGGCCCGCAACCCAGGCATGTGCCCTGACGGGGAATCAAACTGGGACCCTCTGGTTCCCAGCCCGCGCTCAATCCACTGAGCTACACCAGCCAGGGCTGTAGAAGGATTTTTATTCTCTCTGAAGAGATAGATGTCGTATTTTTAAGATTAAATCTGTCTTAAGACTACAAAGAAAGTATGGTAATATCATACATCCACTCTTTTAAAATGAAAATAATTCTGAGAGGGAAAGATTTACTTACAAAATTGTATACTTAAATCAAATTACTTTCCTCCTTTCTCCCAACCACAGGGAACTCAGAGGTCCCCTACTGGGGTGGGAGTAGAGATAGGGGAAAGAGTAGGGGGTAGGGGCAGGGAGTGATAGGTGTGGGGAGGGGATACCAAGGGGCAGAAGAAACTTCTGGGAAGGACACGTTCATTATGCTGAGTGTGGTGATGGTTTCACAATGTATACATGTCAAAACTCAAACTGCATTCTTTAAATTATGTGGTTCATTGTATATAAGTTATACCTTAATAAAGCTGATTAAAAATAAATAGTAAAAGAAAAATGAATCTGAAGTATGGCAAGGAAGGCCAGGGCTTGGTGAGGGTCTTTGGAGAGGCAGGTGACACAGGGCCCACTAAGTGGTTAGCAGGGGAAGGGACGGCAGGGGAGGACGGGATGACAAAGAGAGGGAAAAATGTTTCAGTACTTAAGACGACATTCTTTCTTAATTCTGCAACTTGGAACAGCTAGTGAATTCGGTTTCATTAAGAAAAACCGAAAAAGGGCTATCTTGACACAGATTCTCAGATCACAGAATTAAGCTCCTCTGGCATTTAAACTGGCCTTTGATATATGGACCACAAATATCATGAAACAGCATATTAGCTTTCCAAGGATTATTCTTAAATATTCTGTGTTCATCATCTCATTCCCACACAATCAGAGCCGGAAAAGCCCGTTTCCTTCTCTCTCATTTACCATATTGCATCACTTCTAAGACATACATTTTGTTTACATTTTAAGATCCCTGAAATTAGGAAGCATTTTACAATTTATAGCATCTTTCTGTCACTGTCACCAGGGGGCGATCACAACACAGCTATCAGCCTCTGCTTTCACAGTATGACGCTATAACAGAAATAAAAATCTTTAAGAGGCAATAGTTTAACAAATGATGAATCTGAATTTCTGCTTTTCCCCAAACAGTGGTTATATGAGCAAAAACTAACAAAGTAATAGGGGAAAAAAGTCTGCATTCAGTCTTGAAGGTCAAAAGCTTAATGCTACTAGTTTTTCCTAAAGCCAGTAACTATAAAGGGACATCTTAATTGAAAGTGTGAAAAATAATATAAATGGAGCCCCTTCAAAATGGAGTGAGAGCTGCCGTCTCAGACAAACTGCCGTGTACATCTTATCCCTCAAACCTTTGGAATGTTAAAACTGGGCAAGATTACCTCTGGGCTGGGCCTAAAGCAGCACCGTATTCTGAACAACTATTTGCAAAGCTATCGGGAAAGCAGACGCGACTACTGGATTGAAAACTGAAGACATTCTTTGGATTTACCATCACTATGTTAGCTTACCTACGGAAGTTCCTTCCTCAGCTATGAACACCCATAAAAATTCCTCCATTTTCTATTCATGTCATTACTCCCCTTAACTTTCTCACAAGTACCTTGCTCTTCACGTCCTAACTGGAACACTATTTGGGTTTTGACTTGAATCAATGCTTCCAGAAGTGCTATTCTTTTGGATCTCAAATAAATGCATGCTGCCTCTTACTTTGGCCTTTTATTTTTAGGTTAACAACTGAGAAATAAAGGAGTATTTACCTAGTCTTATTTTCTGTGCTCGTTCATGGAGTTGATTTACTAGTGCTTTCATCTGTTCATAGTTTTCCTAAAACAGAAACAAAAAAAGAGAGTAATATTAGAAAGCAATTATCTTTCTTATGAAAACATGGGTTAGGAAGAATGTCACGTGCCAACCTCACGTGGCCTCCACACTGGGCCGCCTCACCCACAGCGTTTCCACACTAGGCCTGGACTCCACGCCCAGAGTTTTGCTCACGCTCTTCCCGACCACCACCACACTCCAGTCCATCCATCCAAATCGGACCCCCTTTTAAAGCCTAACGCCTGTTCCATCTCAAAGCCAACGTCATTCTGGCCACTCATACTCATTTCAACATCTTTCCTTCTTAAACATCTACTAAACTTAATTGATCTGTTTTTCTATTCTAAGAACTGTAAGGCATACATTCCTTAATTTTTAAGAATTAGAATGACATCTTATTTTTTTCTGTCCTGTCTACAGCTATTTGGAGAAGATTCTAATCAATGTAAAAATACTTGATAACTGACAAATTACACTTAAAAACAGAACCGAAGGGAAAAAGGGGATCCTATTTTATGTGTAAAAAGAAATAAAACTCTATGTCTGCATATGTTTAGAAATCTCCTAGAGTAATATACGAGAACATATAAACAGTGAGAAATCTCCTAGAGTAATATACGAGAACATATAAACAGTGAGAAGAGCAGAGGGACTAACCTTTCACCCTTGTTTTTAAGTTTTGTTCGATCAGCACATTACTTTACATCAGTATGTACTTAGCTAATTATTTTTGAAAATTCTGAGTTTATCCTGCTAACACATTTTGTTCTCCATAATGTGATTAATGTATCTGGTGATTTAATTCCCTTTATGTGATACAATGCTAAGCAGCTATCCAGGTGTTCAAAATTAGATGAATTTACAGTCTTTATGATACAGCTCCATTATCTCCTATTTTCAACAGCTCTGACAGTCCCTCCCATGAGGTCATGGAACAATCCTACTTTGTCTGGCTAATTTCCAAGCAAGTCTACCCAGTCATTGTGACAAACTCAACAGCACTACAAAAAGAGGAAACAGACAGGCGGCATTACAGCAAATCAGAGAGAGGGGGTTTCACTAACACATCCTGCAACACTTTCGTGCGGTTTGTTGTCATCATTGTTAACTTTCTTTCGTGGAAATTATCAAACACATAGAAAAGCAAAAGACTAGTGCAATGCATGGACCCAATGTACTCTGTCAATTATCCATATATAGCCAAAAATTGTTTCCTGTGTAGCTACCACCCTGAATTATTTTGAAGAAAATCCTGGACATAACATCTGATCTGTATTTCCAAATCTCCAAAAGATAAGGACCACCATTGCCTCTCAATAATCTGTCAATATCCTCAAGTATCCAATTAGTGAAGACATTGTCCCAACTGTCAGGTATTTGTTTTTTATAGTTTATTTGAATAGGATCCCATGGGAGGTCTACATACCCACGAATGGCTGATTTAAGTCTTTTCTAAAATATAAGTTCTACCATCTTTTTCGTTCTGAAATGCTCTGTCTGTCCCACAGATTTTTCCATAGGACAAACAGAACATTTCAGGACAACAAAGATGTGCTAAGTGCATCTCCACAATGTCCTTTAGCAAGTTCTTCCCTTGCCCATTATCCAGAAGCCTGTGGGACTCGGTTTTTTATTCTTTTTCTCTGCCCCCACCTCCCTCCTGCCTCCTACCTGCCAGTCTCCTGCCAGCTTTGCACACCACAGACACCAACACTCAGAGCAGTTCACAGACATACAGAGAAAACAAGCAAGCCCCTATTCGAAGTGTGCATAAATCCCAGAGTACAATCACTGCAGCCAATGATGTTGCCTAATTTAGAAGAGCAGCAATCAAAGCTAAAGCTGGTTATGCAAGAAATCCTTCCCCTGGCTAAGTGAGTCTCCCATTGAAAAAAGAAAGAAACCCGTCACTACCAAGTCTTTCTGAAGCACATAGTGCTGGGAGAAGTGAGAGCAGAGAGTATGTATTACTGGTCTAACGTGAGTGACCAGGAAAATTAGGCAGGGAGAAACTGGACAGTGGTCGGGGCCCCTAGGTACCATCTCCACCCAAAGCATGGCTTTATCTTTTGTTCCCCCTTTCTGGGTTTTCTGCATCAAAGTTCACTACTTGTAGCTGCAGGTGTCAGGAGATATGGGTGCACCTACATGAACTCTTTTAACATTCAAGGCAAGAACACCCCCACACCTCCCACGCTATCTGTTGTATGTGGCAGACAGTGTTTATCCATGTCCATGCTTCCCCTCGTCCTTGATGATGGAATCCCAATTTTACTCAAGGTGGCAACAAGCCCAGCTGGAAAAGTAACATTTCCTGGCCTTCTTAGGTAGACAGGTGTGACTCTGTGACTAATTTCTAACCAATGAAATATAGGCAGAAAGTATGACTTCCAGAAAGGTTCCTTAAAAAGAGGACAAGCAGATGAGGTTGTCCTTTTGGAACTCAGACATAATAGTTGGATCTTAAGCAACGATCTCAGACCATGAAGTAAACTGCATTATTTGTTCAAAATTCTTCCTTCCCTTCTATCCTTGCCAAGGTCCACTGTGAGATTATACTTCCCCAACCCACAGTCCGTGAGTCTGTCCATAGCTACTTGCTTTATTCAGTGGACTGTGGGCAAATGTGACAGTGTACCAACTGCAAGCAGAGGCTTTAAGAGAGCCAAAGTGCTTCCACACCCTCTTCTGCACTGGCCTTCCATTACACGAGGAGCATTCCCCCAGTGGCCACTGCCCCTTCAGTCAGGGTCCTGGAATAAGAAACAATTAGAGCAGACCTGAATCTGATGCACTGTTTAGACCAGAACTGCTGCATCCAACCCACAGATCCAAAACAAAAAAAAAAAACAAAAAAAAAAACCTTGTTATTTTGGACACTGAGATCTTGGGATAGTTTGCTACATACATAGCATTACTGAAACAAAAGCTGGCTAAATACGTATCATGAGATGACCTTGAGGAGAGGAGGAAAAGGGTTTATTCCAGGCATTGATCTAAGCAGTCACTAACTGTACTGATAGACCTATAAGATACGCACATTATTAATGCTATTATACAGTTGAGCTCACTGAGAAACAAAGAGGCTAAGAATATATCTGCAAATCACTCAGCCAACAGGTAGCATAGCTAGGATTTAAACCAGGGGTCACTAGCTCCAAAACCTTGCTCTTAAACCAGCACGCTGTTAAGTGCCTCTTCTGCCCGTTGACAGGGCCACTATTAACATTGGAGCATATTTCCCTCCAGGTTTTTTTCTCCCCCGTGGAAATACATTGTTAGTTTTTAACATACACGAAATACAGACCAGTGCTGTTTCCACCACACTGCAGCTTCTTCTCAATTCTAATTACTGGTGTGGAGACTGGAGCAGAACTTAAAACATTCTTCACAGAGAAAGAAGTTCCATTCTCAAGCCCACATTCCCTAACCCCTAACTAACAGCCACTGTCAAGAAAATAGGCCCAGACCTGATGTCAGAAATGTGGCGGCCGAGGATGCTCCAGGCCCTCATTCTTCAACAGAGACATCATAAAATAACCAAAACTGGCTAAAATAACCCTATAGAAGCTCTGGAAAAACAGTCAAAGGCCTACAGGACCCAAGAGAAAACTGGCCAAGAAGCAGCCATATTCAAAATGGTAGGAAACCCATCCTCCACAGTGCTGCCACGCTGATGATTCTACCATGTCCATGGGATCATGTCACTTCTCTACTTTAATATCTTAGCACACAGCCTATGAAATGAATCTAAACGTGTTTGCTGCGTACAAGGCCTCACTTTATTCCCTGCCCCCTGAATTCCACACCCTAGCCATGACAGCAAGTCCTCACACTCACTATACATTTTCACAACTTTGTACCCAGGTTCTAGGAACTCCCTTAGTTTCTACAGAGCCTGGCCAGCTCTTTCCCAACCATCAACATCCAACGCTCATTCTTTCCTACATGCACCTTTTTTGTAACCGCCTTTTCAAGCTTTAGGCACCACTTATCATAATGCATTCTAGTTACCTCGTTTCTTGTCCATCTTCCCCACAAAATTATGATTCCGCCCCCAGATATCTGTACCAAAAACCTAAAATTGTGCCTAGACCACAGTAACCACTTAATGTTTCTGAATTAAACATTCTCTCCTGATCCCAGGAAACCTAAAGATTTTGGGAACCCTCCCACTGTATTTTGTGTGTCTCAGCCTGCTGATTTTCTTTCAATTTCCTTGTTTTCCCAAAGGCACGAATTCCTTAAAGTGTCTTCTTTGAAAGTTATCTGCACAATTTAAATGTTACCTGTATAAGCTTTGAAACCATGGGACAGACTGAAATTTTCCAGCTCCGAGATTTTAGAAGATGCAAGTTGTATTTTTGACCTTGTAAATGCTCCCAGTTCCAAGAAAAGCCATTCGAAGATACTATGGGAAGGGATGTTTTCTATTAACATGACCAACTATTTTAACTAAAGTCTGAGAAACAGCTTCCAAGGTGAGTAGTCCTAGGCGAGTGGTTCCCGAACCTGGCTGCCGCCACGCCCCCAGAACTTCATTAACCATGTAAACACCAGAACCCCACCCCAGAGACCTAAAAGGTCCAGGGTGAGGCTTAAAGCAGCCGTACACATTCAACGAGCTCCCAACTGACAATGCTAAGCCAGGTTTTGAGAACCACTGATTGCAGGTACAAAAAAACAGTGACAATGCTCAAAGTAAACTAAAATGTATTTGATTTGGATTTTTAATCAATCTTCAAGACCTTTTAGTGCGTCCCAAAACCCTGACTGAGGCTCCAGAGAAAAGAACCACAGTTGTTAAAGTGTGTTCACCTGCTTCCCAGTCCGGCCAGCACCTAGTTCCACAGGCCGGCACTGGCGGACGGGTCGCAGAGGAAATTAGACTCCGCTCGGGGGCTCCCAGGCCGGTCACCCAGCCTACCTGGTAGATGGCTGAGCTCGAGTCCGCCTGGGTGCCCAGCGTGGCCACCGAGTCCCCGTGATAGGCGCGCAGCCCTGGGGCAGCAGCGCGGGCGCACCGCCACGGGGCTAACCTCAGGGTTGCCCACATGGCAGCGGGCACAGAGCGAGGCACACGAGAGAGCTGCGGCCCCGGAGCCGGTGCTGTTTTCTCTCGCTTCCCCGCTTCACCTTACGGCTCAGCTCCGGTTCTTGCAACCCCAAAGCGCCTGAAACAACCCGGAGTCTCGGACAAGCCCTGGCACGTGCCTGAGCACGTCGCCCGCGATTGGTAGGCACTACGTACCACGCCTCCCAAACATCCAATAAGGGATAGAGGAACAGCCCTGCGAGACCCTGTCTTATCGCGAGCCCAGGAGGACTGCAATTCCCGGGGCGGAGCGATCCTTTTGTGGCCGCCCTACTTCCTCAGGCGCTGAGTTAGTGAGTTGTTACTAAGTTCGTCGGACTTGGACTCAGTTTATTTTGTATTGTGTTTTCCTCGTCCTCTGCTAATAAGGGCATTTCAAGGCCTGAAAAAGCTTATTTTTCTGTATGAGCTGGAAACGGAACAGACTTTAAGCTGCCGTAAGAAAACTCTTTAGAGGATACATTTATTCCTTCAGCAAAAAATTTCAATGACTTCTGTGTCAGGTGCTCTTCTGGCACTGGGGATAAAATAAAGAACAAAGTGTCTTTTATAATGTGGGAAGATCATAAACAAGTATGCAAAAATAATTCTAATAGTGATAAATTGCTACTTGGATGTACTGTAGGGTTGGCCAAAAAATTCACTTGTTTTTTTTTTCTGTAAGATGGCTCTAATAGCATTTAGTTGTCTTTAACTTCATTCAAAATGATGTTAGATTGTATTGTGACAGCTTTCATATCTGCGTGCATTTAAAAAGAACTTATCAAAATTGATGAATTTTTGTGTAGCCATTTTAATATTGAAGGTGGAAGAAAAGCGATGTTTCCAGCATATTATGCTTTATTATTTCAAGAAAGGTAAATATGCAACTGAAATGCAAAAAAGAGATTTGTGCAGTGTATGTGACTGAATGCGTCACAAGTTGTTCACGAAGTTTTGTGCTGGCGATTTCTCACTGGACGATGCTCCATGTCGGATAGACCAGTTGAAGTTGATTGCGATCAGATGGAGACATTGAGAACAATCAACATTATAGCATGGGAGAGAGCTGACCTACTCAAAACATCCAAATCAATAAAGTTATTGATGAAAATGAAAAATGTGTCTTCTATTTTTATGGAAAAAACTATTGAGTTGACTTTTTTGCCAACCCAATACAATTTAATGTACTTTCAAACTTTGCCTGTAACAAATCTGGGCTTCCTCACAATCCCTGGCCCACTGCACAATGAGGAAAAAATTACCTAGTCCATTTAAGTCTTTGATATAATTTTTGTATACAGTATAAGGGTTCCAGTTTATTCTTTTGTATAGGATATCGCATTTCCTTAACACCATTGTTGAAATAACTGCCGTTTCCCATTTAATAGCCTTGGCTTGCCTATCAAAAATTACTTGACCATATTAGGTTCTATATTCTATTGTACTGGCCTATATGTCTGTCTTTATGCCAGTACCACACAGCTGTGATTACTATAGATATGCAGTAAGTTTTGAAATAAGTGTGAGTGTTCCTGCTTTGTTCTCTTTTTCTTATATTAGGGGTCCCTTGAGATTCCACATTAACTTTAGGATCGGTTTTCCTACTTTGGCAGAAAATATCATCAGGGTTTTGATAATAATTGCATTAAGTCTATTGATTGCATTGGGTAGTACTGACATCTTAATGATCTTGTCTTCTAATCTGTGAACAAGGGATGTGTTTCCATTTATTTATGTCTTGATTTCTTTCCGCAATGTTTTGTGGTTTTCATTGTGCAAGACTTTCACTTTTGTGGTTAATTCCTATTTTTTTTTCGTATTTTACTCTTTTTAGAATGCTGTTGTAAATGGAACTGTTTTTGTGATTTTCTTTTCAGCTTGTTATTAGTGTATAGAAATGCAACTGATTTTTGTTTGTTGACTTTCTATATTGCTACTTTACTGAGTTCATTTATTCTAACAGATCTGTTTGTGGGGAATCTTTAGGGTTTTCTACATATATCGTCTGTGAACAGAGATAATTTTTCTTCTTCCTTTCCAATTTTGATGCCATTTACTTATTTTACATAATTGCTCTGCTTAGAACTTCCAGTACTATGTTGAACAGAAGTAGCAAAAGTGGACATTCTTACTTTGTTATTGATGAAGAACATTTCCCAAAAGGGAAGAAATGAGTTTCATATTTAAAAGGCCCATGAAGTGCCCAACAGCATGAACGTGGGGCCAGGAAATGGCAGGCTTACACCAAGGCTCATTAATTTGCAGAATACCAAGATCAAAAAATACATAAGTAGGCAAGCCACAAACTTAAGCGTTAACAATGAAACACTACTTATTTTGGTTAACATTAATACTATGTACTATGGATTATAAATAACCTTGAGATGATTTAAAGGATACTGTAGGATATGCAAATACTGTAGGATATGCCATTTTATATAGGGACCTGAGCATCCTCAGATTTTGGTACCCACGGTGGGGTCCTAGAAATAATCCCCACTAATACCAAGGGATGACTGTACTATATTTTTATGAAAGTATAAGCTGATGTGAAAAACTACTTGTTTTAGTTAACATTAAGAAAAGGACACAACAAAAATAGTATAAAATAACATTTATTTACATAATTTATATCTGTAGAACATAACTGCTTTCTTTAAAACAAGAAAATTTACAAGTGACATATTGCTTTTTTTGTCAAAGACTTCTTCAAGCAAGATAGTATGTATACATTGTCACTTCTATTTCAAATAATATAGTGGTAAACAGTGGATATTCATATTTTTATCTGTGCCTCAAACATTTACCAACAAATTAGGCTCTTAAACTGTAATGTTAACCATTTGCTAAGATGTAAGTGTTCAGGAGGAAAGTCAAGAAAAAATAAAGGCTTTTAATTATATCTCCTTT
Source organism: Micronycteris hirsuta (assembly GCA_004026765.1). Lineage (NCBI taxonomy): Eukaryota > Metazoa > Chordata > Mammalia > Chiroptera > Phyllostomidae > Micronycteris > Micronycteris hirsuta. The sequence goes on from PVJI01001048.1 coordinate 63,992, forward strand.
AAGATTCATAAAATACAAATTTTTCCCAACATCATCTTTACATGAATAGATTAAATACAGATGTGAACAAGTCCTTCTGCCTTAAAAGGTAAATAAATACACTGATTAAGTTTCTCCAAGATTAGTTTTAAGGATATAATAGTAGGGTAATTTAGCTCGGTGACTTCTCTAATAAAATAAATGCCCCCAAAATAAAATTATTTACACAGTTAAGTTACAACTCTCATAAAATTAATTCACTGTAGGTGCACAAGAGACCAACATTAACAAAGTTAAAACATAAATATTATACAAGAGATAAAATAATAGTTTAATTGTGGCAACCTAATCAACATTAATCGAATGAAAGAAACCTTTTCAGAATGAGTTGTTTAAAAATTTATAAAAACAGGGCATTAAGATAGCAATGTGATTTACTAGCATAATTCTTGTGAGCACATGAAATAAATAAATGCCCATAGAGAATTTCCACTCAGATTTATAGATCCTCCTTTATGGCAAAAAAAGTTAAATTTCACTAAAAGAAAATGAAGAACAAATGCTCTCATATCAATTCTCTTAATAAATTAGGATTACTGGTGTACTTCCTCCTGAGCCATATCCTATATTACTAATGAACCTGAAAACTGTCCACTATTTGTTTCCAATATACAAACACAATTATCTAGACATTAAAAATATCTTCCCTTTGAAATACTGATTATTCCATAATGCAATCAATAGTTTTGGTAGGCACAACTACAACTTCAATGACAAATAATCTCATAGATAAAGACGTCAGCACCTTAAGGTAAGAAATTTACTGTCTCACGTAGAGGGTCAAACTAAAAGCGCAAGCCAGCCACATCCATCATTTAAGTATTGTCTGTGGCTGTTTTCAACTGAAATGGCAGAACTGAGTAGTTGCCACAGAGGTCATCCGGCCCATAAACTGAAAAACAGTTTGTAAAAAGTGTTTCTGACTCCTGACTTAATGTATTAATATTATCAACTGAGGATAAATCTGCTCTTTGAGAAGTTTAATTTGAACCACACCAAAGATTTGCTTGGGTGAAAAACAGATTACATATGTAAATTACAAAAGCAAAAACAACTCAAATTCATAATCACTGAATTAACAGTCTTATTGTCTTCTTTTCTGTTTTTAGTATCATAATTACGTTCCGTATTTAAAAGCCTAAGTGTTCCACCCTGGCTGGTGTAGCTCAGTGGATTGAGCACGGGCTGGGAACCAGAGGGTCCCGGTTCGATTCCCAGTCAGGGCACATGCCTGGGTAGCGGGCCAGGTCCCCATGAGGGCCATGTGAGAGGCAACCATACATTGCTGTTTCTCTCCCTCCCTTCCCCTCTCTCTAAAGATAAATATTAAAAAAAAAAAAAAAAAAAAAAAGCCTAAGTGTTCCTTAAGCAGAATTTGATGGGGGGAAAACGATCAAGAAATTGTTTTTTAAAAACAGGAGTGTGAGAGTGTGTGTGTGTGAGAGAGAGAGAGAGAGATGGAGACTGGTTTTGTATGAAAAGTTGCCTCATAAATGAAGGTAAGGGTTTTTTTCCCCATACAAATCCTGAGATTATCCAAGAAATAAAAAAACAAAATATTCACAGTACAAAGTCAATATACTAAATCTGAGAAAAATGTATTCAAAACATATATACTACCCAAATACTTTTAGTTATATCACTTTCAATAGCTTTAAAATTAAAGAGGGAAAGGAGACAAACAAAACTGTTATTGCCTTCTTTACCCATATTCTGAGGGCTGAAAATAATTAAAACTGAATAATCTTTTAAATAAAAAATTTAAAAATAAATAAGCTTTTTGATGTTTCATCTTTATAAATAAATTTAAATACTAGTTCTTCAATTAGGACTAATGTTAACATGAATTAGAAAAATACATATTTTTCAGTCAGTCAAATAGCTGATAATAGAAAAGTTTTTAACAATTTACTTTCATATGCTTAGAGGCAAGTGAAAACACCTTAATCACCCAAAGAAAAATCCAAACAAACAAAACAAAAAAAACCTTCACGAAAGTAGTCTGCTAAATGTTAAATACAATCCACCTCCAAATATGTAAGCACTGTGATTTATACAGAGACATTTATCCACTCACGACATTCCAAAATGTCCATGTGTTTTCAGTACAGGAAGAGTCAAAATGTAAACAAGAGCTGCTATTTCTGAGAAAGCAATCTTAAGTACTTGGTATTTCCAAACTGCTGAATTAATCAGAATGAAAGGACCTCAGCAATGTTTCCCACTGATCATATAAAAAACTTCAAATCAAGCTCATGAAATAGTCAAAATCAATATAAAGAAAAACAGACATGATGCTTTTTTCTAAATACAGTTCTGTTGATATAATTGACTCTGGAAATTCTAGACTTAAAGAAAACAACAAAACTTTCATTCTGTTTGATCCACTTCAATAAAGATATCATTAAAGAAATATTCAGAGACTGTGGATGACTCTTCTTCAAGTGCCTGGTTTTGGACACTTTTACAATCTTCTTTTGGTAAGGAACGATCACAAGAAACCTAAAAAGGTAAGAAAAATGAGTATGCAACATAACATTTATTATTGGTAGTGGCAGTATAAATTGATATGTTTGAAAAGCCATATAGGATAAATATTAACAGCTTTACATATGTTCATACTCACTTCTATGGTATTATATTAAGGAAATAATCCTAAACATAGAGTTTTATGAATAAGATAATCTTTGTAGCATTAGTTATAAAAAAAATTGGAATCAACAAATAAACAACACTAGGCATGATTAGCTTAATTGTAGTATATCCCTGATCCATTACATCACCCTAATTTCCATGCAAAAATTTTAACATAATAGAAAAAATGTGATTATGTAGTGTATAATGAAAACATTTTAATAACCAGTATAAAAATAGACCCCTGAAACATAACAGTACCCAAAGGAACCATCAGAAATAAAAGCAATCCTATCAAAAATTACCATACCTATAAATCTATAAAAAATTAATACAGCATAGTATCGGCACAGAAACAGACACGTATATCAATTAAATAGAAGACCATAAATATCCCCAACACATGGATGGAAATATAGTATCTGATAAAAATAATGCTTCCAAAAAGAAAATGAGAAAAGATGGATTATTCAATAAATGATGGTGGACAACTGTATAACCATCTCAGAATTAAAAATGTTAGGCCTATACCTCACCAAAATAAATTCTACCTGGATCAAAAGATTTGAATGTGAAAACATTTTTTTAAAAATCTACTATAAAATACCATGAGAAAACTTTTAGAACCCTGGAGTGAGGGAAAGGGAATGTCTTTTTAAATGACAGGAAATCAGAAGCCATAAATTATTGAGAAATTCATCTATGTAAAAATAAAAAATGTCTGCATGGGAAAAGCCACCATACACAAAATCAAAAAATAAATGTCACACAGGGATAAACAGTATCTACAACCTATATCACAAAGCGTTTTCCTTAATACAATAAGAACTTCTACATATCAGTATGAAAAAGACTATTAACCCAACTCTTTATAAAGTCAAATGATATGAACAGATGATTCACAGAAAAAGCATAAATGAACCCTGGCTGATGTGGCTCAGTGGACTGAGCACCAGCCTGCAAACTAGAAGGTTGAAGGTTCAATCCCCAGTGAGGGCATGTGCCTGGGTTGCAGGCCAGGTCCCCAGCTGAGGGTGTATGAGAACCTACCGATCCATCTCACACGTTTCTCTCCCTCGTTAAAAAAAAAAAGGTAAAAAAATCATAAATGATTCAAACACAGGAAGAGATGTTCAACCTCACTCATACATGCTCATTAAATCCGTGAAGAATGATAAAAGTTAAAAAAAAAAAAGGTGTTAATATATCCATATGATCAAAAGGCCCTCTCATTTATTGCTGATAAGAACAGAAATTAAGCCCTGGCCAGATAGCTCAGTTGGTTAGAGTCATCCTCATATACCAAGGTTGTGGGTTCAATCCCCAATCAGGGCACATACAAGCATTAACCAATGAATGCATAAATAAGTGGAACAACAAATAATATTTCAATAAAAATTAAAAATTAGGACTTCTGGCCAAGATGGAGGAGTAGGTAGATATACTTTGCCTACTCACACAACCAAAACAAGGACAACAACAAATTTAAAAACAAAAGCAACCAGAACTGCCAGAAAATCAAACTGAAAGGAAGTCCAACAACCAAGGAGTTAAAGAAGAAACATTCATCCATTCCAGTAGGAGGAGCTGAGACTGGCAGCTGAGGCAGAAAGGACATGTGGCAAGGCAGCAGCTGGAAGACCGGGTGGGCAAGACAGCACCTGGTGGACCTACATTCACATTCAGATAAACCGGGAGGAACGACGGGAGCGAGACAGATCCTGCAACCCAGGGTTCCAGTGCAGGGGAATAAAGTTTCAAAACCTCTGAATATAAAAATGTGGGAATTGCAGCAGCGGGAGAAACTCAGTCTCACAGGAGAGTTCACTGGAAAGACCCACAGGGTCCTAGGACATACAAAAAACCACCATCACCCCCACAAGGGAATCAGCACCAGAAAGGCCCAATTTGCTTGTGCGTAGCAGAGGAAGTGAGTGAAAGCCACCAAGAGCCGAGCAAGTGGCACTGTTCTCTCTGGGACCCTGTCCCCACATACAGCAGCACAATGCAGTGACATGGGTTGCCCTGCACTGGAAAATACCCAGGACTCCACCCCTTACTGTGAAATGAAACAAAAAAAATATTGCCCAAATGAAAGAACAGATCAAAGCTCCAAAAACAGAACTAAATGATGAAGAGATAACCAACCTATCAGAAGCAGAGTTCAAAAGACTGGTAATCAGAATGCTCACAGAAATATTGAGTATGGTTGCAAAACAGAGGGAGTGAAGGCTGTGCAAAGTAAAATAAAAGAAAATACACAGGGAACCAACAGTGAAGGGAAGGAAACTGGGATTCAAATCAATGACTTGGACCAGAAGGAAGAAATAAACATTCAACCAGAACAGAATGAAGAAAGAAGATGAGGAGAGGCTTAGGAACCTCTGGGACAACTTTAAACATTCCAACATCTGAATCATAGGGGTGCCAAAAGGAGAAGAGGAAGAGCAAGAAATTGAAACCTTATTTGAAAAAAATAATGAAGAAGAACTTCCCCAATCTGGCAAAGGAAATAGACTTCCAGGAAGTCCAGGAAGCTCAGAGAGTCCCAAAGAAGTTGGACCCAAGGAAGCACACACCAAGGCACATCATAATTACATTACCCAAGATTAAAGATAAGCAAAGAATCTTAAAAGCAGCAAGAGAAAAGGAGACAGTTACCTACAAAGGAATTCCCATAAGACTATCAGCTGATTTCTCAAAGGAAAACTTGCAGGCAAGAAGGGGGTGGAAAGAAGTATTTGAAGTCATAAAAGGCAAGAACCTACATCCAAAATTACTCTCTGCAGCAAAGCTATTATTTAGAATGGAAGGGCAGAGAAAGTGCTTCCCAGATAAGGTCAAGTTCAAGGAGTTCATCATCACCAAGCTCTTATTATATGACACGTTAAAGAGATTTATCTAAGAAAAAGAAGAAGATCAAAACTATGAATAGTAAAATGACAACAAACTCACAACTATCAATAACTGAACCTAAAAAATAAAAACAAAAACAAACTAAGCAAACAACCTAAGGAACAGAATCACAGAAATGGAGATCACATGAAGGGTTATCAGCGGGATAAGGAGGGGGGAGGTTAAGAATATCATAGGAAATGGAGAAGCCAAAGAACTTATATGTATGACCCACGGACATGAACTAAAGGGGGTAATGCTTGTGGGAGGGAGGGTGCAAGGCAGAGGGGAATAAAGAGGGGAAAAAAAATTGACAGCTATACCAGCATAATCAATAAAATATACTTTAAAAAAATAAAAGCAATCAATAAAAATAATAAAATGGCAATTTGTAAGTAACATTTAGATTCTTCCCTCTCACTACATATCAAATATACCTCACATTTATATATACCAAAGTCAATAACCATGACTACGATTAATTTTAAAACTGAAAATTTTATACCTCTGGATAAAAATTCCCTAATCAAAAAAGCAATTTAAGAAATTGCAAAGAAAAAAGTAATGGATTTGACTAAACATTTAAAACTTATGTATATTTAAAAAAACATTAAAAAATCTTAAAAGTAAATAAACTTGGAAAAACCACTTACAGCAAAGAACTAGAAGGTACATGGCATTTTAAACACATAAAAATCTTTCATACAAGATAACAACATAAGCAAATACTGCTCCCCTCCTCACACAACCACATCAAAATTACAACTAAAATTAGAACAACCATCACTCAGAACAGCCAGAAATTGAGCTAAATGGAAGTCCTACAAATACAGAATTAAAGAAATCACCTTGAGACTATAGGAGGGACTGATATGCCGAATGGGCTGGTCATACATCCATGTGTGGCAGATAAAAACTGAGAGGGGTATCTCAGGAGCTAGAGGTTCAAACCCCACACCAGGCCCCCCAGTCCAGAGTTCCAGTGCCAGGAAGATAAGTTCCCAAAACTTCTGACTGTAAAACCAGTGGGGATTGAAGCTGGGTAAGAGAGAAACTGCTAGAGTCCCACCCAGAGAGTTCCTCTTAAAAAACCTGCACAGAGACTTACCTGAACTCACTCCCTCGGAGCTCCAGTGCCAGTAGGTAAAAGATTGAAAGGTACCAAAGACATATTGGGAGGAAGTGAATTATACTGGGTTGCACCAAACAGAATGCAGGCAGTGAGTGACCTTGGATGTGCCAAAGTAAGGCAATCAAGACTCAACTACAACAGGAAGGTATACATAGCCCACATGGTGGGTGCACCTTGAGTACCCAGCTTTGGTAATAGGGGAAGCTGTGCCACTGAACCCTAAAGGACATCTACCACATTAGGCCACTCTACCAAGCCTGGAAGACATAGCAGCTCTACCTCATACATAGAAACAAACATAGGGAGGATGCCAAAATGAGGAGACAAAGAAGCATGGCCCAAATGAGAACAGAATAAAACTTTAGAAAAAGAACTAAACAAAATGGAGACAAACAATCTATTACATGCACAGTTCAAAATAACAGCTATAAGGGTGCTCAATGAACTTAGTGAGGACCTCAACATCATAAAAAAGATCCAGTCAGAAATGAAGGATACTCTAATTGAAATAAAGAACAATTTACAGGGAAACAACAGCAGCCAAGAATCAAATCAGCAATTTTGAATATAAGGAAGCAAAAAATAATCAGAACAGCAAGAAGAAAAAAGAATTTAAAAAAAATATGAGGACAGTGTAAGAAGCCTCTGGGACAACTTCAAGCATTCCAACATTTGCATCATGGGGGTTCCAGAAGAAGAATAGAGAGAGCAAGAAATAGAAAATCTATTTGAAAAGATAGTGACAGAAAAATTCCCCAACTTGGTGAAGGAAATAGAAATACAAGTCCAGGAAGTGCAGAAAGTACCAAACAAGACAAACTCAAGGAGGCCTACACCAAGACACATTATAATTAAAATGTCAAAGGTTAAAGACAAAGAGAGAATCTTAAAAGCAGCAAGAGAAAAGCAGTTAGTCACCTACAAGGGCGTTCCCGTAAGACAGTCAGCTGATTTCTCTAAAGAAACTTTATAGGCTAGAAGGGATTGGCAAGAAATACTCCAAGTCATGAAAAGCAAGGACTAAAAATCAAGATTACTCTACCAGAAAAGCTGTCATTTAGAATCGAAGGACAGATAGATTCTCAGACAAGAAAAATCTAAAGGAGTTAATCACCACGAAGCCAGTATTATTTGAAATGTTAAAGTCTTCTTTAAGAATAAAAAGATAAAAAATATAAACAATAAGATGGCAATAAATATATATCTATCAATGAATGAATCTTAAAAGCGAAATAAATGAACAAGCAAAACAGAAACAGAATCATAAATACAGAGAGCATTTTGATGATTGCCAGATGGGAAAGGGGTCAGGAAAATGGGAGAAAAATGTGAAGGGATTATAAAGTACAAATTAGTATTACAGAATAGTCATGGAGATGCTAAAGGACAGCATAGGGAATATAGTAGCCATAGAACATATATACATGACTCATGGACATGGACAATAGTATGGGAATTGCCTGAGGGAGTGAGGGGCAGGCTGGGTGGAAGAGGTCAAAGGGGGAAAAGTTAGGACAACTGTAATATTATAAACCATAAAATATAATGTAAAAAAATAAAAAAATTTAAAAATTTCCTGGCTGGTGTGGCTCAGTGGATTGAGTGCCAGCCTGTGAACCAAAGGGTCACAAATTTGATTCCCAGTCAGGGCACATGCCTGGGTTGCCGGCCATTTTCCCAGTGGGCGGTGGTTGAGAGGCAACCACACATTGGCATTTCTCTCCCTCTCTTTCTCCCTCTCTTCCCCCTCTCTACAAAGAAATAAAATCTTTTTAAAACATTTTTTTAAATCTCACACAAATTGGATTCCAGAAGCTATTAATTAGCAAGTTAGAACAAAAAGAGAAGACAATAAAATATCTAGTAAATATATAGAAAAAACTAAGTCACTGGTAACTAAAGAAATGCAAATTAAACAAATGAAATGAAATGTCCCCTGCGCCATTATATTAAATTTAAAAAATTATTTTGTAGAGTTATTATCTGATGCTGGCAAGAATGTGAATGAACTGGCTCTGGAACACTGCTGGTAATTACAGCACTGTTCTCCAAAGTAATTTGGCAAGGATAATAAATACTCAGAAAATCTTGGTCTCAGAAGACAATGCTGAGAAATAGTATAAAATATTTTTAAAATTTTAAAGATATTTTTTACAAAAGTACTCCTTCCTTTGAGTCTCATGCTACCCATTAGAGGTCACCAGCCTTTGCTGAGATTCTAAGTCACCCAATATTCTTCTGAAATCTTTGATACGGCTTCACAGATCATTCTATTCCAGTACTTCCCATATGTACAGCTTTGGAATGCATAGGAATGAAACATGCAAATAAATTCTCACTTACTGTTCCTTGAATTCTTGTGGGTGTTAGGACATTTCTCTGAAAGCAAATAAAATGCAAGTACTGCTCTGTTTTGTTTCCAGCGATCAGAAGAATCTTTGCTTTAAAGAAATGGCAATTAAGTGTCTATTTATGGCTAGTTCAATGGCTCTATACTAAACTAACTGTAACTTCCCAATTCAACACCATATCTTCTTCCAATACAGTGGTGCAAGGGGTGGGTATGATGTGGGGGAGATAGGACAGGATTTGCTCTGCAATAATTTCTGACATCCAAATGATAATAACAATTGCCATGTTATTCCTAGTTGAGTCTGATATCCAACCCATTCTATATGAACAATAATAAGCAGATATCACATACCTGAGCTGCTGAACTGTCAATATTCTCAGGCTGAGTATTATCAACACTTGGAGATGAAAGCAGATCAGAGGATTCTTGATTTTTTTTCTGGCTTTCACTGAGTGGTTTGGATCTTTTCAAATTCTTTCTTGATACAGGTATAAGCGGTTTTAGGCGTTTCTTACTATGAACCTGAGTAGGTGCATCAGACTCCAAACTATTCTTTGAACATATTAAAGATAAAAATCCGAGGGGTCTTCTTCTACCAGGTCTAAAAATGCAAATATAAAGGTATTTTTAAAATATCCAGGAAGACGTATTCTAATACCAACTTCTTTCCATTAATCCTAAAATAGCATACATTATACCACATTAGTGGTATCGGCACATCTACTAAGTACTGAGACTACTATGCCTTGACATATATTTGTGACAAAGGTCAATGCTTACCATACAGCAGTACTTCTCAAGTTTAAAGTGTGTACAAATCATCTGGGGATCTTATTAAAATGAAAATTTTGACTTAGTGTGGGTGGGGCCTGAGTTCTATATTTCTAACACGTTGTAAGTGATACCCATGCTGCTGGTCCCAGGACCGGACTTTGAAAAGCAAGGCTCTGGAGCACAGGTCAGCAAACTATTGCCCACGGGCCAAATGCAGTTTACCACCTGATCCTATAAACAAGTTTCACTGGAACACAGCCATGCTCATCTGTTTAAAAACCATTGCTTTTGCACTACAAATGCAACAAAGACTCTAGGCCACAAAGTCTAAAATATATACATTATCTTTACCAAAAAATTTGCTGACCCTCAACTGATTTTAACCCAAAACCCCATGATGCCTCCTCCCTCAGTCTACATTCAGCACATCTCTAAGACCACAAATACTGATCAACTATTTTTAACCCAAAACTCCATGATGCCTCCCTCATTCTATTTTCAGCACCAGACTATCTCTAAGACGAGAAAGGATATTGCTGAGTTTTACTTTCTGTAGTTTACATTACAAAAATAATAGATTCATTAAATACGCCTTTTTAAGCTACACGTCCTTCCCCTCCACCTTTTCTTTAATGGAGGTTAGTGTGTATGCTCCCCTCTTTAACTCTCCAACACCATGTTAATAATTTTAATACTGCTGACAAGTCCGTAATTATCCATAACCCAAAAGACTTGCTTCTAGAGTATGAAAAAAATAATGTGTGAAAAGCTAGCTTTGGGCTCAAATTCAACACTCTCATAGAGAAAAAGCTGTGGTTTACCTCTTTGGAATGCCACAAGGGAGAAAAATGGACACGTTACTTGGGGCCTCAATAAAACAACATCCAGAGCTACTTCTGATGTTAACCCTATTTCTCAGGTCATCTACATCTGCACTGGCAGGTACTGTATGACAGAATAATGATCAAAATAATAACTATGGACGATCTGGAAAACAAAGTACACAACACTAAACTCTAAAGATTTTCTATCTAAAAAGTCAAAGTTTAGGCACTTAAGAGTTAGGCTCTTGTTATATGGAATGCATATATATCTTAAACAGCCCGACGGAAGTGTTTGACATTACCGTGTTTCCTTCCCTTTACTGACAGAAGGTCATTTTCTAAAACACCATCCTTAGTATTGGATTTAGTCAAATATATATGTTTGTGTATATATAGACACATATATATTTGACTAAATATATATTTTTATATATATTAAATATAGACATATATATTTATGTTATATTTATCCCAAGAGAGAAATGGAGAATGAGAAACATTTATTAGAGATTTTCTCATGATACCTGGATAGCGGGGTTTTTGAAGACGGTGTGATGCCATCCACTTGTTCAGACTTAGAAGCTATACAAGTTCTTTCTTCCTTATCAGACACAATCATCTTATCCTGAGGTGACTGAGATGTATTCTTTTCTATATGTGTATCCATTATTTTATCAAGAGGTCTAGATCCTATACTCTGAAAAGTTGGTTCAAGTTTCTCTTTCTGAGGTTCTGGAGTTATGTGTGTGTTTTCTGAAGTAGGAAAGATATCTTGTCCCTTGTAAGACTTCCCTTAAAAAAAAAAAAACAAATGGTAAGAACACATACTAAAATTAATACACCCAATTGAATTGCAAAATTTGAAGAAAAAAAACCCCATGATATTCTATTATAAGCATGCCCTAATAAGAGTAAGCTGAATTATAAATTAGTGGAGTTACATGGACACTTAAGAATAATGTAACTAGCTAAAAGCTAAAGTAACAGCTTCTGCATTCAGATACATAATAGTCATACCAATATATTTTCACCTAGAAAATATTTCTCCATAAGTATTTCTTGAACTAACAAAGTGATCACTTTCTAATCTGAAGGTATAGCTAAGGACCTATGAAAACTCCTTTATACCCAGGTTTCTAATTTCTAAAATGTAGTTGTCACCCTTTTTCAGGAATCCTATAGATACATAATTTTCTATTAATTACCAGAAGAAAGAATTTTGTGACTACCAAAGTGCCAAATCAAAAATCTTAGCAAGGAAGAAAAACTTCTAATAATAAGTGAGCAAGACTCTGCTTAATCCTAAATTTGAACAAGATGCATCAAAAATAATCAGGAGTTCTTAGGAAAATGTAATTGCAATAGAATTTATTTCACTCACCTGTTTCCTCAAAAACATTTATTAATTCCTTTGAACATACCTGTTTTAAGAAAATTTACAAAAAAAAATTAAAAATCCATTTATCAAATGAAATTAAATTTTTTTTTGTTCTTTCTTTTTTAAGTAAAGAAAACATTATCTCACAGAAAGCTCTAGAGTCAGGCATGCCTTATGGGAATTCTACCAAATATTTATGGAAAATACATTTTTACTGTTATTTAAACTGTTCCAGAACACAATAAAAGAGGGAAAGCTTCCAAACACCTTTTATAAATGAAGTATAATATTGATGCCAACTAACCCTTTTTACATCAGTGCAAAACTATCAAATGAAGTACTACACCTAATTCAGCAGTATATCAAAAGACCAGTAATACATCATAATCAAGTGGAGTTTGTTTCAGGAATGCAAAGATGATTCAATATTATGAAATTTATTAATATAATTCAACAGAAAAGAAAATGATATAGCTTCTTTCTGCAGGAAGTGTCCAATAACATTCTTTTAAAAAAAAAACTTAAAATTGAATAATCAGACTTTTTACAAAAGATTTTATTTATTTATGTTTAGAGAGAGGGAAAGAGGGGAAGAGAGGAAAACACCGATTGGCTGCCTCTCATACGTCCCTAACCTGGGACCTGGCCAGCAACCCAGGCATGTGCCCTGACCAGGGAATTGAACCACCAACCTTAAGGTTTTCATTACAATGCCCAACCCACTGGGCCACGCTGGTCAGGGTGAATAGAGAAACATTCTCTCTTTTCTTTTTTCTTTTTTTATTATTTACTTATTTTTAAAGAGAGGAGAAGGGAGGGAGAAAGAGAGGGAGGGAAACATCAACGTGTGGTTGCCTCTTACCCGTCCCCTACTAGGGACTTGGCCCACAACCAAGGCCTGTGTGTCCCAGACTAGGAATCAAACCAGTGACCCTTTGGTTCGCAGGCCGGCACTCAATCCACTGAGCCATACCAGTCAGGGCAAGAGACATTTTCTTAAGACCCTAAAATGCAACTATGGCAAACCAAAAGCCAGCAGCATCTCACTTCTTAAACACCGGAAATATTCCCATTAAAGTCAGGAATCTTTTTTAAAAGTCTAATACCAAAAATAGTCTCTGGTATTTTCTGAGTTATATTAGTCAATATAATAGAAAAGAGAAAGGAATTAAAGGTAGAAAAAGTAGGAGAAGAATTAAAGTTATATTTGCATATATGATTGTTTACTTAGACAACCCAAGAGAATCAACAGAAAAATTACTGCTTACAATGAGGGGATTCAGTAAGCTCTCTAGGTAGAAAAGAACTCAATGATTATAGAAATAAAAATAAAAATAAATTAAATTAAAAAATTAAATAAAATTCTTAGGAAAACCGAGTAAAAAATGTACCAGATTTATGTGAAGAAGAGCTTTAAGTACCACTGAGACCTACCAAGTTTTTGGATGGGAAGATTCAACATCACAATTATGTCATCAACTTTCCCTATATTAATCTGTCAAGTAATTATGATTCTAATACAAGTACCAATAGGATTTTTTTTAAGTTCTGAACAAGCTAATTCCAAAATTGATATGAACTTTAGAACAAGTAAGCAACCAGGATAAACTTGAAAAGAGAAGAATACTTGTTTGGGCTGTAGGCGGGTAGGGAGTAGGAAAACTATCCCTTTTAGATATTTAAACACTTAAAGCTACAATAATTAAAACAGTGTGATATTGACCATGGCCATGTGGCTAAGTTGGTTAAACCGTCATCACAATATGCCAAGCTTGTGGGTTCAATCTCCAGTCAGAGCACATACGAGAAGCAACCAATGAATGCATGAATAAGTGAAACAACAAATTAATGTTTCTCTCTCTCCCCTTCCCCCTCAAAAGCAATAATTTTTTTAAAAATTTTTAAAAAGGCAGGGTGATACTGGCTCCAGAACAAATAGGTGAATCAATGTAGAAGGAAAAAAAGCTCAAGAATATACCCAAATACATATGGGAATTTAATAGCTGATAAAAGTGGAATTTTAAGTAAGTGGAGAAAAAAATTAATTATTCAATAAATGGTGCTGGAACAACTACATAGGCATCTGGGGAAAATTAAGCTGGTTCCACTCTTCCTACCACCAAAATAAATTCTAAACAAATCAATAATGTTAACTAGAAGAATTTATACTGAATCTCAATGTAGATTTTCAACATATAACATAATCACCAGGAGCCAATACATACAAAGACTGATAAATCTGATCACAAAAAACTAAAAATGTTCATATGTCTATCTGAAAGCAGTGTTTGTGCATCATGGAATTCAAAATTATAACTTTTATCAGTAATTTTATTGTTAAAATGTGAAAACAAGGTTTAGGAAATAAAATAACAAATTAGCCTAGACATGATACTTTTCATCAATGTACATCTATCATTTTTTAAAGGGCATATTAAAAACCAAAGACTCAGTTTTGCATATAGTAATATTCTATGATCTTTTTTCCACTTCATTAAATATATTTTTAAAACCAAACAAAACAATACAATGTCTGCATGGAAAGCTAATTGTTGAAACTGGGTGACCAGTACATAGAGATACATTATACTAACCTGTCTACCTCTTTAAATGTTTGAAAATGTTCATATTAAAGTTTAAAAAAGTCTGCTTTGAGAAACCACATAAAGAAGAGTCAAACGACAATTAATCAACTGGTAAAAAAATATTTGCAACTCATATCACAGACAAACATAACAGAGTTCCTCCGAATCTATAAGAAAAAGATCAACAACCCAATTAAATAATGGGTAAGGAACATACACAGTCAGTTCACAGAAAATACAAATGGCTCTTAAGAATATGAAAAGAAAAAAAAATATGAAAAAATGCTCATAATAAGAGAAACTAAAACTATTCTGGGAGACCATTTTTCACCTACCAGATACACAAAGATGCACTGCCTCTGTTGTCTGCTATCATCTAAGGATTACTGGTCTTCCACTGTCCCTTTGAGAATACAGATTCTAAGTTAACTCTCCCGTAGAGTATGTACATAATGTAGTACACTAGGACGATTCCAGAAAACAAAACCAGAGGGCGCTAAGAAACATACAGCACACTGGATGCTGACTGAATCTGCACAGTATTATCAGGGTTCCCTAAGGTCATGATAATTGAGCTAAAGAAGTTTGTATATTTTACAAGGGAATGTTTCAGAAAACGAGACCTCCAAAGAAGTGCCCTGGGACATGAAGGAGTATTATGCTTTTGGGAAACTAAAAGATGTCCAATATGTTTATAGAGTGAAGCAGAGACTGGCACAAGATAAGATCGGAGACAGAAATGAGCCAGATAAATAGAGGGCCTTTAGAGGTTCTGGTTTCATTCCTAATAGCAACATGAAGATTTAAGCATTACGATAACAGTGGTGTAATATCACTGCCATCATTTTACACAATAGCAAAACTCAACCAGAGAGGTGAAGCATCTTGCCTAATGTCCCACTACTAAGAAGTACAACCAAGATCCAGATCTGTGTGATGCTTTTGGCCTTCCTTTTGGCTGACACAGAGCTGCTAATAGAGTTCCTGATTAATGTCAATCAATTTTCACGTAGAACAGTTTGAAAGTGGAAACACAATTATTTATGGCGAAAAGTACTAGAACTATCTTTATATAAAGAATCTAAAGGAAAAAACAGAAATAGATCTGTTGTAATACGGCCATCCTACTTAAAGGCTCTCTTACCTCAGAGGTATATTTCAAGAGACAATCGTCTCTTGAAGTGAGTGAACATTTTTTGGCAGGAGGAACATGATCACTTTCATTAAGCCTGCAATGAAATCTCTTCCTAGATATAAAATCCAAATTTGCAGGAGGCTTTTCAGAATCATCACTTCCAGAATTAGATGAACACATGGTATCCTGACCAACTGAAGTTACTGGAAAACTCATACTGCACAGAAAATACATATTAAATCAGTGAATTAGAAGTTACTTAATAAGGTTAAAGGCTAAGCTAGCTATTCCAATGAAAACTGCCAAAAATACTCCAAAGTAACTAACATATACATGGCCATGACCACGAAAATGTTAAGTTTTGAGCTCCATTAATACTTGAAGGCTTGAACTTAAATTCCGTAATATAAATTAAATCTGAGGTATTTAATGTATTTTTTATAAATATTTACAAAAAATGTATTCCTTGTCTGTAAAGTTAAATTTTAATCTAAAATGTCTCTTCCTAATATAAAAAGCTTTAATTTCTAGTGTTACTTAACAGACAATTAAGCACCTTAATCTATGACAGTTAAAATACAACTTAAGAATTAAAATGAGTATCAAAAATATACAGAAATGTCACCTATTTTTACAACTTTTGGTGAACGTATATTCATTTCAGAATTTAAAATATAAATAAATGTTTACAAAGTAACCATACTTTTCATAGATGCCATTTTATGATTCAGATTGCTAAATTTTTTAGCTTTCAAAATACATAAAATACCAAACAAGTTTCATACAAAAGATTATATTATACATTTAAATGACATCTTCACCAGATAAAAAAATAATTTCTTCTCTAATTTACTATATAATTACTAAACAAGATATCTCGGATAATTACAAATAACATTGGTTCCAATCAATACTATTTGAACCATAAAGCACCTATCCTCCTAGCAAAAACAGTTTAGTTCATTCATTACCTCATATCACCCTTTTCTTCTGTAGTCACTGATTTGACCAATATGGGCGCTGGCAGTAAAGGGTTTGGCATTAACTGTGCAGCGGTGTCAGTAAAATCTTCTATTGTATTGGTTGGGATTTCCACCAGAGTTAAAATGAATGCCTGTTCATCCTCACCATCATGATGTACGTTAGCAACTAGATTCACTATCAAAGTTTAAAAATTAGTAGTGAAAAGCTGAACCATGAAAGAACAGAAAATCATTAATTTATTTCCTTTGTAAAAAGCCTCAAAACTTATCACCAAGAATAAAAACTGAATTACACTAAAAAAAAAAAGTAATTTTATAAAGGATAAAGATGATTCACTATGGAGATTTATAACTTCGAGGAACAAAGGTTATACACAAAGTACTTCAAGTTTTTTTTTGGTTTTTTTTTAATTTAAGGTCAAATATGGGGAGGGGACATAAAAACCATGCTATTAGTTTTATGATACTTTATTAAAGAAGATTATCATACCTGTTAAATCTTGAGGACTGGTTACATTGTCTTGTTGGACTTCTGGAATACTAGTTGGTGTACACTGCTATAAAAATTAAACGAAGGAGTGAAGCTCATCAAATCTCAGTTTTAAAAAGTTTTCCTAACAATTCCATACAGTCAACAGTTGTTTCAAAACTCAACAACTTATCTAACCATGCGCAATTTTTCAAGTGTTTTGAAACTTTTAGTTGTACCAATAAACTTTTGATTACTTTAAATAAATATATACGTAACACACACCAAGGAATTCAGACTAAATTGCTCAGCATGTGTAGTCTATGACAGGAGCTCCAAACCCCTCCCCACAGCAGCCACGGCACTATTAGTAGGTGACACCCAATGAAGGCCAACTGGTCTCCTTGCCTCCAGCATGGCTCCCTACAATTCGGTTTTCACAAAACTGCAAACATTGTTTCCTCTAAAATGCAATTCTGATTATAATTCTCTAGAGTTTAATATCTTAAAGCAGAGGTCCTCAACCTCCAGGCTACAGACCGGTACTAGTCCAGGCCTGTCAGGAACCAGGCCACACAGCGGGAGGTGAGCTTGAATGGGATGCACCTGAACCATCCCCAAAACCATCACCCCCACCCACTGTGGAAAAATTGCCTTCCACAAAACTAGTTCCTGGTGACAAAAAGGTTGGGGACCGCTGTCTTAAAGCTTTCATTTTGCAACCCACAACGACTGGCTCGGGCAAGAATCATCAATGTACACTAAAACTACCAGGTACAAGGCTGCTGGGTTTCATCTGACAAATTATTAATAATCAGAAAAGATGCTACTGAAGTGGAGAAATCTGATAGGCACTATTTTAGCCAAGTGATCAATCAGCATCACCAATAATAGAACAAATTGATATTTTTTGTTTTCCAATATGATGCAAACGGAAGAAACAGTATCTTCTATGTAGTAATCTTGACAAAAAAAATGTCTTCCTGAATCTAATAATGAGGAAACATTTAAAAAATCCAGAATGTAGACCAGCATGGATTCTTTTAAAGTGTCGGGTTCACAAAAGTGGGAAAAGGGCAAGGAAACTACTCTAGATTAAAAGAAAGTAAGAAGAAATGACAAATGTGATGTAAAAGCTTTGACTGGAACTGTGTATTACGTATAATTAAGCCAATGTTAGACAGTACATTAACATTGAGTGTGGCAACAGTATTGCCATTTGTTCTTGCTCTTATCAGATACAAGCTGGAGTGTTTGTGGGTGAAGGCTCATGTCTACAACTTGACTTTCGAAAGATTCAGTTTTTTAAAAGTATCTAACTATAGAGACAGAGAGCAAGACAGACAAAAGAGAGAAAGAACAAATGAGGCAAAATGTTAACAATGAATAAATCCCAGGAAAGGGTTTCTAAGTTCTATGAAAGGGTTTTATAAGCTCTATGTAAATTCTTGGAACTTTTCGCCAAGTTTGAAATTATTTCAAAACTTAAAAAGGTGGAGAGTGGGAAAATCCCGTAACTGTGAATATAGTCCAAACTCCTCAGCAATTTATAAAAATTCCTTTTATGATCTGTCCCCAGGGTAGCTATCTAACTTCATCTCTGACCACTTTCTCCTTCATATTCCTTACAACTACTTGTAGTCTTTGAATATGTCATGTTGTTCCACATTTGTTTTTATGTATGTTCCTCTCCCTTTAGCTGACAAATTCATACTGGTTCTTCCAGATCAAGAATTTTCTCAGTCCCGGCTGCACATCAGAATAACCTGGGGAACTAGAAATACAAATGCTAAAGCCTGGGCTCTACTTCTCCCAGAGACTGATTTCACTGAGAACCTCTCACTCCTACAGTCTGTGCAACTCTCTTTCATAGCACCTATCGGACTGAGTTTATTGGCTTATTCACTGGTTTCCCACAACTTTGTATCCCCATATCTCACACGGTGTTGGACATGTAGTAATAACATCTCAATACATGCTTGCTCTGCTTGCTCTGGAACTTCTCAGATCCAGGGGCTAAGAAGTAAACTAGCCAATACCTAGCGTTTATAAGCCAATACCTAGCTTTTTTATAACAAAGCTCTGTTATACAAAGCTTTGTTATAAAAGCTAGGTATTGGCCAATTTCTATGTTCCAGGGACTAAAATGCATTAAAAATTTTATCAGAGTACATTCTTGTGAAGGCAAAACATATCAGTGGTTGCCAGGAGCTGCGGGTGGCAAGATGGGGGTGACTAAAAAAGGCCACTGGAGAATTTGGGGGTGTGGTGAAACTGTTCATGTATTAGTCATATAACTGTGTATGTTTGTCAAAACTTATAGAATTGCACACTAAAGAAAGTGAAGTTTATTGTGTTTATATCATACCTTAATTAGTTTTAAATGAGGAACAAATACCTAGCACCACTTGTTATATTTTTCATTCTTTTACCTCTGGCACACAAAGTGTAAGCACATGGTCTCCACTCGAGTCCTTTCTCAGGGGCTCTCCAACAGAACTCTCACCAAGACCCCTACCCAAACTGAGTGTGTGGGAGCTTGTCTCAGAGGAAACAATTGGAGCAAATGACAACATCGGAACTTCTTGAGATCTCTGTTCTTGATCTTCCTTTCTGAAAGAGAAACTGGTATGTATTAGAATTTCAGTATGTATTTGAAGTCAAGCAGACAACCACAGAATAATGTTTACAGCTAGGTATGTCAAATTTATCTAATTTAATGTTTTTTAAACTTTAATGTTATATTTAATACAACAGAACCCTGTTTTTTTCTTTTTAAATCAAATTCTTACAGTGACAGTTATGGTTATAGTTGAAACAGACTAGAAACCAAATCCCATAATCTTTCCTCTTTTACCTTTCAGCTGTACTTGCTTCCTGCAAAATACTGGTCTCTTCAATACCATGTACATGTGCCGATGTGCTCTGCTCCTTACTCTCTTCTTTTGCAAATGATCCAAGGTTTTTATCTTCTAATCCTGTTGCTTTAGAAACATTCTTCTCCATTTCTTAAATAAAAAACATTTAAGATATAGTCCAAAATAGTACAGCTAAAATCTCCACATCAGAAACATATTCACCCTTCAAAGACAGATCACTATATGGCGGCTCTTCCAAACATCTCTTAATCCAAAAGGCACGTTTATTCACAAGACAGAAGGGTAGTCCTGGCCAGTGAGAATTTTGAACAGTAAAATAGATGACTAATGAATCCTGCACTGCACATATTTCACTCCTGGTTAGCACAATAACTGTATCTCCACTTTATGGCAAGAGCAGTATCATTAAACCCATGAACAAAAGAGGTTTAGAGGTGGACATACATGAGGTCTGGCCAGTTCCACCTTGGGAAAAGTACTGGGGCGGGGGGGAACTGTCCCACAAAGAACAGTGTCACAAAGGAGAAAAAACGACTGCTGTAATACAGAAGAGGTGACTGGGGCCTGCACAATGAGAGAGCTAACTGGATTAACTAACTGAACCACAGGCACTGCTGGTTGAAAGAGAAACCCCCAAAATCAGGAATCCCAAAACAGAGAAAAGATTCTAACTACCCAGATCTTCTACACATAGCATACAAAGTTTAACACAATTTTGGTGGACATATCGAACACCACTAACTTGTACATTTTAAGTGAGTGAATTATATGGTACATGTATTATCTCAATAAAACTGTTATTTTAAAAAGAGCTAAACAGTGTAAGTTAGCAGGTATTTTTATTCTTTCTGAAAGGAATATACACACGGATATATGGGTGTACATACATATACTCCCCCCCCATTAGATGCTTAGGTGCATAAAACATTTCTAGAAGTCTACAATAATAATTATTAAGAGCAGTTTACCACTAGACGTGACATTAGAGGGCTGGGAACCAAAGGAAGAGGGAGTTTCTAAAATTGTATACCTTTTGGGCACCGTCTTTTGCCACATGCATGCATGCCTTTCTAAGAAATGTATGCTTGAATATGCATGTATACACACACAGAAAAAAAACACATATGAAAAGAAAGTTTGATCAAATAAATATAACAAAATGGTAATAATCACTGAAACCAACTGGTGGATTTATGGGTATTTTATAGCTCATTCTACTTTTTGCATGTATGAAATTAATTATAAGTTAAAATAAGTTTAACAAATGAACATTCCATTTGAAATGTTAATGTAATTTCTTGTGTCAAACTAATTTTGTAAATTGAAAGGAATCAATAAAATTTACCTCTTTGAATTTCCACTTCTTCTCCTTTGGTTACAAACAAACTGGGAACTTCCTGATGAGCACCAAATCTGTTGGTCCCTAAAATCTTTTTAAGATTGGGCTTAGGCTTGGCAAATCTACTTCTCATTCTCAAATTATTGGTCTCTTCAGAAGTTGTATTCCTAGAAAAAGAAGGGAAAGAGAGACTTGTCAACCATGTAAGAATTCTCACAGTGACACATTGTCTCGTACTAAAACAGTATCGTGCCACCTTCTAAGGAGCCGCATGGTCTCTATGTTTCATTTCTTAATGCTAAAATTACATGGTGCTAACTTTACTAAATGTCTTGAGAAGGGAAGAGAATTTGGACCATGTTTGTAAAACAGAGACTATTACATAAACTATTTCATTGAAGCCTCAAAGACATACATATCGCAGTAATTTTAATATGCAAAGCAATAAACTAAAATCAAAATCAATCAGTACTTTAAAGGGTGAGAAATTAGCATTGCCCACTTTACATTTATACAGGTATTATTCAAAGTCATTAATTAAATTGATGGTTGGTTTAAATACACTTATTAATTGAATACTATATTTTTTAGTAAAACTCAAAGGGAATGATAATTTTAATAAAGCAAAATAAACCTGGTTGATGCAGCGTTTTCCTTTACTGTCTCCATTAAACCAGTTTCTTCTTTAGTACTTTGCTCCTCCAAAACAATCTTGTTTCCTTCTAATGATGAAGGAGGTACACTATTGACAGGTAAAGAAAGCTCCTGACATTCATGAACAATTTCATGACTGACATGATCTGGGCTAAAAGGAATATGGCTTTTATCCTTTGAGTGAACACCAGGAAGCACACATATTCCTATTGCAGAAAAAAAAAAAAGAAAATGCAAATAGATGTTGAAATAAAAGAAATCCTTCAACATTCAGCAACTGCAAAATTTTATATTTTTAAAGTTTGCTCTTTTTGCCAGAGTTTTGACCTATTTTAAGTTTAATAATTCTTATAGACTGAAATTTTTGTGTGAGTGTAAGTAAAAATGAATCTTTTCATTATTTTCAGTAACTATATAACCTCTAATGAATTTCAATTTCAAGAGAGGATTGCCTTTGTTTACAATATTTTAAAACCTGTATTTTATGTTCATGTTCTAGAGATCTGTGACATGCTCCAATGCAATACTCCGTCATTAAGAAAGAAACCCTACAGGGAACACAAATCAGAGTTTCCTGATAAATATACAGTTACAGGTCTAAAAGTCTAACACCTGTCCTGGCCAGGTGGCTCAGCTACTTAGAGTGTCGTCCCAGACACCAAAAGGTTGTTGCGGGTTCGGGCCCCAGTCAGGGCACATACCCGGGTTGTGGATTTGATCCCCAGTCAGGGCACGTACAAGAGGACACCAAACAACGTTTCTCCTTCACACTTCTTCCTCTCTCTCTCCCCTTTCCTCTCTGTCTAAAATCAATAAATATATTCTTGGTTGAGGATTTAAAGTTTTTTTAAATAAAAAATAAAAGTCTTACACCTAAATAAATGGCAAGCTATTTATTACCAGTCAAAATAATTACAAGAATATGGGCCCAGCTGGTGTAGCTCAGTGGATTGAGCGCGGGCTGGGAACCAGAGGGTCCCGGTTCGATTCCCAGTCGGGGCACATGCCTGGGTTGCGGGCCAGGTCCCCCGTGAGGGCCATGTGAGAGGCAACCATACACTGTTCTTTCTCCCTCCCTTCTCCTCTCTCTGAAAATACATAAATAAAATCTTTAAAAATAGTAATAATAATGATTACAAGAATATAATTAACATAATTATACATTTAATGTACTACAGTAGAAGATATTTAGATACTCAAGACCACTACTTCTCTGTAAGGTCACCCTAAAATATTAAAAATCTAGGTTGATATATCTTTTGGCTTGGTGCAAACTAACAGAACATTTTAAACCAAATGATCTCGATGATGGCTACTGTCCCTTCATACTGTATTCGACTGTCATGTAATTGTGAAACTATTCAAAGAGGCAGCTCCTTTGCTAAAGAAACATGTGTAATCAGCGACCAATAAGCTCAATTAACCAAGGATGTTTATGATACAAAGGTAACTATTCCATAAATATAAACTGCTCTTAATAAACCAAATGCACTATCTCGAAATGGTAGCCACTACATCCAAAAGGGCAGTTACGTGGGTCAATGCATACATATTACCATTTCTGGGAAAAATCAAAGTGGTGCCAACTTCAAATGTAAAAGGCAGGTATTCACTTATTACTCAAATGTGGGTATAAATTTCTTTAAAATTGGATTTTATAGTTTCATTTTTTGAGGACTTATCTTTCATTCTTACCATCACTCTGTTCTGCACTGATCTCTGACTGCAACACTAGATCGCCCATTGTAAGTAAAGTTATGGCAGCTTCAGCGCTTCCATCGTTGTTGGTATCTTGTGAGAAAATATACCAACATTAAAACAGAAGAATGAATCTGGAAATTTAAGTTTGTTTACTTAGAATTTTTTAAATTCAGGTGTTTATCCTCTGGTAATGAGTTTCAATATCCTCTGTACCACTAATCTTTTACTAGGGTAACGTTTTACTCAGCTTATATATGCAAATAAAGAAAAAAACTGTCGCCTTCAACCCGATGAAAATGCCTCCCACCCATTAAGTAACTTAATATCTTCAAAAAATGAATCTATGCAGATCAGAGGAAATAAATACTTCTTTATTAAACATTTAACTCACTTTCTAAAGCAACATTCCAAAAATCTACATCTCTTCTAGAGATAACACATTCAAAATCTGAATCTTTTTTTTTCCACTCTCCAGCAAAATGATTCATTTTTGAACTGCCACTACTACTAAATCACCGTGCTAGTGTTAACCAAGTCGTTTTTTACAGTTTCCTATTAACAGTTACCTGTTTCATCTTGGGTATGTTCACCTGTGGTCATTTCCTAAAAGAGGAAGAGTAATATCTTATGCATTTTCCCAAATACATGTTCTATATCTCAAAAAGCACTATGTTGTTCAGATCTTTCTGTGCTTCTGATTACAACGGAATGAAAACTGATCTTCCCCCTTAATTATATTCATAAACTTTTGTAAACAAAAACAGAAATCATTTAAAAGCCATGTACTTTCATCTCTTGCTCCTTATTTTACCTTAGCCTTATGTTATATGCAAA
Organism: Micronycteris hirsuta; assembly: GCA_004026765.1. Taxonomy (NCBI): domain Eukaryota; kingdom Metazoa; phylum Chordata; class Mammalia; order Chiroptera; family Phyllostomidae; genus Micronycteris; species Micronycteris hirsuta. The sequence continues at coordinate 88,600 of PVJI01001048.1, forward strand.
TTTTAACTCATTATATTGTAGTGTGTATCTACCATTCTTACTTTACTTCTTCACTTTCATAATCCTTCGACTTTAGTCACAGCTGCCATTAGTTTTGACTCATTGGAAACCAAGTTCTGAAGAATAATAAAAAATTTTTTTACACTATTAGGTGGCTTAAAACCTCAATGATTTTTTAACAAATTAAGAAGTTACAGGTCTGATGTCCAGCATGACAGCATGAGGAGCTCTGTTGTTCCTCTCCCCACCGAAAAGGGGGAAGTTTATTTAAAAACGACCATTAAATCCTCTGGAAATGGTCCTGAGGGCACAGGATTAGAAAACATCCATTCAAGAAAACTGATGAAAATTTGATAACAAAGGCAAAAGTCTGTGGTATCTGAACAAAGACTGTTCTCTTTCTCATTCCTCCCAGCTCAGCACAGCAGCAACTCCACCTCAAACCGCTGCGGGCAAGAAAACAGGCCCCTTCTCCCCGCAGGTGCCAGCTAGAGGGCTTTCTTCCTAAGAGGAGCAGGACTTCAGTTTCTGACACAGTCATCTGCTGTGAGATTCATAACAGAAATAGACCAATATCTACCATGAACAAGGACACAGAAATCCTCAATAAATTACTAGCAAACTGAATCCAGCAACATATGAAAATTACACAGCATGACTAAGTAGGATTTATCCCAGACATGCAACTTGTTGTCTAACATCCAAAATTTAATCAACACATCATACCAATACAAAAAAAAAGCAAAAATCACATGGTCATCTCAACAGAAAAAGTATAGCATAAACTCTAACACCCTTTCATGATAAAACACTCAGACAAGCTAGAAACAGAACAGAACTTCTTCAATTTGATAAAGGGCATCTACAAAAAAAACCATAGCTAACATCAACTGAATAGTGAAAGACTAAGTGCTCTCCCCTAAGACCAGGAATAAGACAACAATGGCCACTCTTGCCACTTGTAGTCAGCACTGTACTGGAGGTTCTAGCCAGGGCAATTGGGCAAGCAAAAGAAATAAAGGACATCTAAATTACAAAGTAATGTAAATTGAACTGTGTCCCCCAGAAAGATATGTTGAAGTCCTAACCTTCAGTACTGTGAACATGATCTTATTAGGAAATAGGGTTTCTGTAGATGTAATCAAGTTAAAATGAGGTCATACAGGATTAGGACTGGCCCTAATCCGATGTGACTGGTGTCCTTACAAGAGGAGAAGAAACACGGACAAACATACAGACAGAAAGCCATAGCACTAGAGGCAAAGGCTAGAACTGTGCTGCCACAAGCCAAGTGATGTCAAGGACTGCCAGAAGGTAAGAGAAAGGCCTGGATGGTTTCTGCCTCAGAGCCTCCAGAAGGAGCCATCACTGATGGCACCTTGGTGTCAGAACTCTGCCCTCCAAAACTGAGAGAAGAACTTTCTGTTATGCTGCCCAGTTCACAGTACTTTTGTTATAGCAGCCCTGGGAAGCTAATGCAGAAAGGCAGAAGTAAAACTCTCTCTATTCAAACATGTCATAGTCTTTGTATGTAGAAAATCCTCAGGAATCCACCAAAAAACTATTAGAAATAATAACATAGATAACAAATTTGCAGGATACAAGACTAATATACAAAAATCAATTGTATTTCTATACACTTGCAATAAACAACCCAACAATGAAATTGGAAAAGTTTCATTTACAATAGCATCAAAAATAAAAATATACTTGAAAACAGATGTAACAAAGGAAGTATAAAGCTTATACTCTATAAACAACAAAACGTTTTAAAAAATCAAAGATCAGAATGGGAAAATATCCCACGCTCCTGGATTAAAAGACTCAACACTGTTAAGATGGCAATGCCCTCCCCCACTGAAGACCTGATGTCTTTCCAGAAAGACATCAGCTGAGATTCTGGCTGGGATTACACTGAACTTGTAGATCAATGCAATCCCAACCAGAATCCCAACTGATGTCTTTGTGGAAATTGACAGGTTAATTTTAAAATTCCTATGGAATAGCAAGAGACCCACAAGAGCCAAAACAATCTTGAAAAAAATAAAATAAAATAATCCTTACAGGTCCTAATATCAAAACTTACTACAAAGTAACAGTAATCAATAGAGCATCACCTGCACAAAGACAGACACATAAATCAATGGAACAGAACTGAGTCCAGAAATAAATGTATACATCTACAACCAATTGATTTTACTTTTTTTTTAAAGATTATATTTATTTATTTTTTGAGAGAGGGTTAGGGAGGGAGGGAAGAGAGGGAGAGAAACAGCAATGTGTGGTTGCCTCTCATGTGTCCCCTACTGGGGATCTGGCCCACAACCCAGGCATGAACCCTGACTGGGAATCGAACCAGCAACACTTTGGTTCGCAGGCCAGCACTCAATCCGCTGAGCCACACCACTCAGGGCCAACCAATTGATTTTAGACAAAAATGCAAGACCATTCAATGGAGAAACAATAAGAGGTGCAACAGACAACTAGATAGGTATATGCAAAGACTGAAGGAGGACTCTAACTTTACAACACACAAAAATTTACTCAAAATGGATTAAAGACTAAAATGTAAAACTACAGTTAAAACTATAAAACTTTTAGAAGAAAAATAAGAGTAAGTCAGCCCTGACAGGTGTGGCTCGGTTGGGTGACATCCCACAAAGCAAAAGGTTGCCAGTTCAATTCCTGGTCAGGGCACATGGCTGGGTTGCAAGTTCAGTCCCCAGTCAGGGTGCATGCAAGAGGCAACCAATCGATGTTTCTCTCCCTTTCTTTCTTCCTCCCTTCTCCTCTCTCTAAAAATAAATAAATAAAATCTTTAAAAAAAATAGGACTAAATCATCAGGACCTTGGTTTTGGCAAAAGATTCTTGGATACACGAGCAACAAAAGAAAAAAATAGATACACTGGACTTCATCAAAATTATAAACTTTTGTGTTTTAAAGGGAATCATCAAGAAAATGAAGGTAACACACAGAATGGGAGAAAATATTTGCAAATCATGTATCTGATCAGGGACTTGTATCCAGAACACCATAGTCCCCCTTCCCTCACCATTTCATTTTTCCTAGTTTCATTTACCTGTGGTCAAGCATGGTTCAAAAATATTAAATAAAAATTCCAGAAATAAATGATTTATAAGTTTTAAATGGCACACCAGAGTTGCATGAAGAAATCTCAAGCTGTCCTACTCTGGCCTGCCCCGATGTGAATCATCCCTTTGTCCAGCATATCCGTATTGCACATACAACAGCTATTTTGAAAATCCACACTCACATAACTTTTATTACAGTATATTGTTATAATTGTCCCAGTTTATTATTATTGTTAATCTGTTACTATGTCTAGTTTATAAATCAAACTTTATCATAGGTATGTATAGAAAAAAAACATATACGCAGTGAATAAGAGGGTACTACTATAGAAAAGAATTCTTACAACTCAATAATAAATATACAAATGGACCAAAAATTTTAAAAATGGGCAAAGGCTCTGAAAAGACATTTCTCCAAAGATTTAAAAGTGGCCAATAAGTATATGAGAAGACGCGAAATCTCATTTATCGTTGGGGAATGCAAATCAAAATCATAATGAGGTACCATTGCACATCCACTAGATTGTTTGATCCAGAAAGTCAAATAACAAACGATGACAAAGATGTGGGACCCTCATACATGGCTAGTGGGAATGTATAATGGTACAGCAGCTTTGGATAACAGTTTGCTAATTCCTCAAATGATTAAACAGAGTCATCATATAACACAGCAATTATAGGAATCCTAGGACTATACCCAAGAGAAATGAAAATATATGTCCATACAGAAACCTGTACACAAATGTTTATAGCAGGATTTATAATAACCTAAATGTCCATAAACAAATGAATAAACAAAAATGTGGTATATTCATATGTAATATTATTTGACCACAAAAAGGAACGAAGTACTGATTGAAGTACTAAAGAATGAAGTAATGATAAACTTTAAAACATTATGCTCAGTAAAAGAAGCCAGACACAACAGTCTGTTTATATGAATCTGTTTATATGATATGTCCAGAATAGATAAATCTATAGAGACAAGTTGGTTGGCTAGGCATGGGGAAGGATGGGAGGAAGTGGGGAGCAAGTGCTACTGGGTATGGGGTTTCTTTTTGAAGTGATGAAAATGTTCTAAAATTAACTGTGATGATGCTTGCACATAACTATATACTAAAAATCATTGAACTGTACACTTTAAATGGATGAACTGTATGGTGTGTGAATATCCTAATAAGGTTGTTTCAAAAGTTGTAATCCCAAGTCTTTGTTTGCAAAAATAAGATAAAAACTAACCAAATAAGGAAGAATGCCAAGCAAAATACAATTAAATATAGTCCAAATTATTTATATTTGGTATAGATTTAATGCAACATAAGTCTATGAATCCTCAGTTATACCCACACACATACACAAAGATCACTGTTTTTCAAGTCAAGTATAAAACCTACGGATTACTCACTAGTTTCTGCTATTCATACTTACAGCTCTCCAGATGACAGAAATTAGCTAAGAACTGCTTGTAAACCTAAAGTATTCAAAATTAACTTACAGGCTTTTGAAAGTAAGCAAAGAATTAAAAACAAAATATATTGAAATGGATGCTTACGACTGGTAATACATTCAAATGTTCTTCTTGTTTCATTTCCTGAGTGGTCACATCTGTGTTTAAGAGCTGATGTTCATCAACAGTTATGAATCCTATATCTGGGACATTCACAGTTATTTCAAGCTGTCAAAATGAAAAGTTTCGTTATTTCATTTTGGTATATTATACACAGACAAACAAGTAAAATAAAATGTTAAACTGAAAAAATAATCCACATCTATATGCAATTAAAAACCTGAAATACGGTTATTTTTAAACTCATTTGACATCCACTTGGCAAAAGTAAAATATTTAAGGCTTTTGAGGGGTCTATGATTCTTATAAGCAGTAACCAAAATTTCTACGGCTAGTCTTCCTAGTACCTAACCTTTAACTTCCCATTATCCACACTTTGTCCTGACTTGCCCATATTCCTCTCATCAGTCTGTTAATAGTCATGGAGTGTTTCCTAAAAACTAAAAGGCTACAGGTACAAGAATACAAAGCTGAGTAAGACAAGTTTGGCCCTGGCCCTCAAGGAACTCACAATCTATGAAAAACAGATATATAATTAACTAACCATACACTGTCCTAAGTACTGTAATAGAGATGACTTGGAAGCACTTATACAGCTGCTACCCCCACCCGCCACCAAGGAAACAACCCTCTTCCATAACCCCCAAACCTCTATCATCCTTGATAGCCATGTCATGGCTACATAAAATAATGGGTTCACTCATACTTACTCTTCATTTAGCAGTCTTATTGGTCAAAGATCCCTACAATCTAGGGGCTAGAGAGACTAAGATTTATCTCTCAGACTATATCCAAGACAAACTGGCTCCTATTCCCTTATTAACAAAGAGATGAGTATAAAATCTGTGTAATTCAGCAGAAATTTAATATAAAGTCAAGTATGAAAATCTGCCTTCAAGACATACTTATTATAGTAACACCTGTATGTTCTGTGTCTGTTTTCTCAGACACAAACATTAGAGAAAAAAATTTGCTAATATCCTACAGGGCTGAGATGATTAAAAAGTTCATGTGATTTGAAAAGACAAAACATTTTCTGAAAAGTTGGGTGAAATACTAGAATATTCCAAATAATTGAAAGTTGTTTCTTTGAGTATCATGGTTTCAAAGCTTTACTTTTTAGCAGCTTCATTGAGACGTAATTTACATGCCATAAAATTCACCCATTTAAAGTTTCTTGGATTATACACAAATATGTACACCCAATACCAGTCACTTTTAAGACACTTTCGTTGCTTTAAAAAAACAAAAACCCATACCCATTAGTTATTACTCCCTTTCCCCCTCAACCCCAAATCCCTAAGCGACCAGTAATCTACTTTCTGTCACTACAGACTGTCCTATTTTGGACATTTCATATAAATGGAATCATATGTGATTTTTTGTAAATGGCTTCTTTCGCTTAGCACAATGTTTTCAAGGTTTCAAGATTCACGTTGTAGTATGTTATCAATACTTTATATCCCTTTATGATTTAATAGTATGTTACTGTATTTCAATGCTTTTTAAAGGAAACATTTTCTAACATATAAACAACTTCCCTGTTTCAGTAATCTTGCTATGAGGAATATAATTTAAGCTTTCTTTACTCAGTTATTATGATTAATGCTACTTAATACTTTTCGTACCGCTCACGAGTTTTCTCGTGCGCCATCTGTTAAGGACCGCTCACGAGTTTTCTAATTATAAAATGTTATAATTATTGAAAAACAACACCTAAAGTGCATTATGATCTGTAGTTATGATGACTTAAAAAATAACGTGCAGTTTGCCCAAAAACCTGCAGTCCCTGGAGTATGTCTTAGAGATTTCTATGTGGTACGAAATGTGTTGAGAAGGCATTCTGTACTAATTCTGATATTTAATTTTCATATTTTAATTTCTGATACTAGTTTTCACTAGCAATTTGCCTTTTGGCCAAAAAAATTTTATAAAATGTAAAACATATAGCTAAATGAATTCTATGCAGTGTTAACCAGCTGTCCTTGCACAAAATTAACCTTCCTTTTGCATTTTCTTAGTTTCAACTGAAACTTAAATTTACTATTTTTATTTTGACCTTTTAGTTACAAGAAAAATTAATTTTGCATCATTTTTGTTAAGCTTCAACTATTCTAACTCAATAACTTTACCACTTCTGGAATGTTATTAGCAGTGAATAAAGGTGGTTTTAGACTGCCATTCATAAATGTAAATTTACAGATTCAGTAATCCATTAATTCTGGGTTAGCTTAACATTACTTGAACTGTTTTGTTTCCTACATCTTTTATTATCACCAATACCATCTCAGTTAACTCCTGATTCTGTTTCAAATGAGTACTGACTACAAAACTGATATACATATGCCACTCTATAAGCTACACAAGTCACTGAAAATTGAAGCAAAACAGAAAACTTTGAAGTTACAACGTTAGAATACTAGCTCTAAAGGCAAAAAAGGAAGGAGCTTTTAAAATAAAGTAAACTGAAGTAGTAATTTCCTCCACTCACATCCGTTAGGATGGCTATTATCCAAAAAGAAAAAGAAAAAAGAAATAAAAAGTGTTGGTGAGGATGTGGAGAAATTAGAACCCCTGTACACTATTGATAAGAATGTACAATCACGTAGCTGCTATGGAAAACAATATAGTGGTTGCTCAAAAAATTAAAAATAGATTTATAATTTACCACACAATCCAACAATTTCCACTCCTAGGTATATCCTCCAAAAAAATTAAAAGCAGGAATTATAAGAGATACCTGTACACCCATGTTCATAGCAGCATTCTCTGCAACAGACAAAACAACTGTCCACTGAAGAGACAAAATGTGGTACACATACACCACGGAAAATTATTCAGCCTTCGAAAAGGAGGGCGTTCTGCTGGGACTTTGATTTCTCGGTGAGCCGAAGCAGCCCCACATAAGCTCTCTCCTGTTGCTGCTTCTGTCCTAAGCCCTTCCTTGTGTCACCACTGTCCCTAGCTTTAATAAACATACTCTCAAAATTAAAAAAAAAAAAAAAGGAGGACATTCTGGCACATGATGCAACATAGATAAACCTTGAAAACGTTATGCTAAGTGAAATAAACCAACAAAAAGGACAAATACTGTGTGATTCCAGTTAAATGAGGTTTCTAGAGTACAGTCATAGAGACAAAAGTAGAATGGTGGCTGGCACAGGCTAAAGGGGAAAGGGTAATGGGGAATTATTGTTTAATGGATACAGACTTTAGTTTTACAAGTTGAAAAAAGTTCTGTGGATGGATGGTGATGATGGTATATAGCACAATGAATGTACTTAATGCCACTGAACTATATATGTAAAATGGTTAAGATGGTAAATTTTATGTTATGTGTATTTTGTCACAATTAAGAATATACAGATATTAATAGATGTCCCTCTACCTTCTCTACCAACCAAAGATCAGCCTAAGCATTAAAAATTACATTTGGTAGAAGTAATTCAGAGAATGAATTCTACAAATCCTAAGAATTACTAAGAGGAAAAACAAAAAAGATCAACTAAAAGAAAAAAACAAGTAATTAAAGTTCTAAGCATTCAAAGAACAAACTACCTCTTCCATCGTTTCCTCAATCTGAGCAGGAACAGGTTCAGGAGATCTGAGACCAACAGGTACAAACACTGGAGCTTTGTTTATTTCTTCTGGAGCAAGATGGTAGCTTTCTTCTTCAAAGTCAGACTCAAAATCCTCAACATCATCTTCGTCCTCTTCCTGTGAAGCCCGAAGAGTCACCAGCATGGCCTTGGAAGTTCTGGGTTCCTTCTTTGAAGTCTTACTACGAGTTCGTTTTGATCCACGCCCTTTGGTGACATTTGGTTTGATCTTTCGATGCATTCTCCTTACACTATGATCTATCTCATGCCCATAGACAGAAGAGAGAGTTGTCCTTCGACTGAGAGCAATTTTAGAGTAATTTGATTCTTTTAACATTTGTGAATGGCTGGAGGTTTAATCAAAACAACAACATAGTCACGACATGCACAAGATTAATTTTAATGAAAATCAAACTTTTAGAGTGAAATCCCAATTCAAGCCATTAAAATGAAAACTTCCACCACTCATTCTGTCAAAAACTTACACCGTGAAAAAGAAAAAAGAATCTTACTATTAGTTTCTCATTCACAGTTAATTCTTAGTTATATACCCACAAATTTTTCATAGTAAGTTTTTATTTCTGGGCCATTTTTCCCCTTGCTATTTAAGTAGAGATGAAATACAAAACTGGAAATTATCAGAAGAAAAAGGATGCCCTGGCTGATGTGGCTCAGTGGATTGAGCACTGACCTGCAAACCAAAAGGTCCCACTCCCCCAAGGCATATGCCTGGGTTTCAGGCCACGTCCCCAGTTGGGGGCATGCATGAGGCAGCCAACTGATGTTTCTCTTCCTTTCTCCCTCCCCTCCCCTCTCTCTAAAAATATATAAATAAAATCCTTTTAAAAAGGAATAAAGATCAATGGGCCAATAAATACAGAATATGAGGTTTATCCTAGTGGGTAAACAGAATAGGATAAAAGGAAAAAGAGGCAGAAAAATCCATCAGAACAATGTTGCTTTTAAGACCTCAGGGTCCTTTCTACTTTTTTTCAAATTTATGGCCCTTCACTTGTGTTTGTGACCCCGCTTGATTTAAATAATTAGTACCCTAATTATTTAGGTATGACTACTACTCTTTGGTGAGGCTTCTGTCCATATTTAACATACTTAACACCCAAAGATTTTAAATGTCAGAAGAATAAAATCTTCCTTAAAAGGTCAGAAAAATATAAATTTTGGTAAATAACAATCAAAAAGGGGAAAGAAATAGAACTGTCAATAAAAAATCTATACTCTGTTAACAAGCCATCTTTCACTCTATCAATAAATTAAGGTAAGACATCCATAAAGAATAACTTTTCACTTCCTCTTCTGAAAGTATTTGTTACATAAAATTTTACCTTGCTAGTTTACTGAGACACTGCTCGTTAACAATTGAAGAGACGGAATTATCCCCTACAGTTTTCTGTCCAACACTTCCTGATGGTCCAACTTCTGAATGATCATCTTTCTTGGCCAAACCATCCTCTTTGGAACCTACACAATCCTTTCTTGCTGAAACCTCCAGAGATGTCAGAAGCTCAGTTTTTTCCTTAAATTTAAGAAGAAACAGCTATATTACCACAAAAACAATCTCTATAGTAATTTAATTTGGTAGTTTGGTCTGCAGATCCAAGCTTGCTTGCTTACACACACACACACACACACACAACTGGATTTCTAAATTTTTATAATATTGGGAATGTCACTGAATTTTCATGAAAATAGTAACAATACAAAAGGCAAAACTATATATATGTTTACACATTAAGCGCGGAGCCAATTTTGCTGGGCTTTCCATTCAGGCAGCGGGCCAGCAACCACGCAACGGGTGTTGAGTTAAGAGTATAAACAGGCACACAATGGTGCAGCCAATGCAAAACTTCATTAAAATTACATTTACTTTTTAACCTTGAAACTGCCGGTCCCACGCACCGATGTCACCTAAACAAACAGTTCACTGTCAGTCTCCAGGGACTGACATCGCGCTTAACGTGTTAATGCTCTGCTTCACGATCCCGACAAAATATAGCCAACGGATAAAAATTATAATTTTTCAAACTTACTTTTTGAAGAAGACTGGTGTCAGAATCTCCTTGCTGCAGTGAATTATCTTCTGGCTTCCCTGCCTCACTCTGATCTGCTCTGTCTTTTTCTATACCCGGTTCCTCTTTCTTACCATGTGCTCTTCCCAAATTTGGCTTAGGCTTTTGGAACTGCCTTCTTATCAATTGTGCGGGTCTAGAAACATACATTTTTTGTTCATGTCTAGAATGAAGCACAAATCATAATGAACAAAAATCAAAATTCTTTCTTAGTGTTAACAGCTGTCAAACAATTTTTGATACAAACCAATCCTATGTTTGAAGGACTATACATAAGTTGGTTATGCTGCTAAGAAAGGAAGAATATAAAAGCTTTTATAACTTCCATTTTCCTGTACAGCCTGGGGAATAATTTTACAATAATATATTTTTTTTTACTTTCATTGATTCTGGTTTGTGGTTTCATTCTACTTTAAGTAATTTTTCAGAGTAATAACTAGAAATAGAGCAAAAACTCTAGTAGTTGAAGATGGGTTTCATAATGGCACATTAAACAAATGCTTCAGCTGGGCTCCGAGGCAGGAACGAATACACAACGGTCACAACCACCAACGGTCCTACTGGTTCAAGAGGAGACCAGAACGCTACAGTCTATTCTCCCTCCACATGCCAATCAGCTCATAAAAAGCAATTTATTGATAGCCAGTGTCCTAAGAAGCTGAATACAACCCATTTTATCAGCCAAAACATAGAAAGATAGGATTTTAACATTCAGTAGTATAACCATAGCCTCTGACAATCTAAATAACTGTCTTAAGGTTTCCTGGGAGGAAATAATTGGCAAATACATGAATTCTGAATTAGAAAGCTTAAAGCTAATATAAATATAGATATTTATCAAGAATAACTGACCCTGGCTGGTGTGGCTCAGTGGACTGAGTGCCGACCTGCAAACTGAAAGGTTACCAGTTCGATTAGTGGTCAGGGCACATGCCTGGGTTGCACGCCAGGTCTCTAGTTGGGGGTGTGCAAGAAGCAACTGATTGATGTTTCTCTCGCACATCAATATTTCTCTCCCCCTCTTTCTCCCTTTCTTCCTCTCTCTCTAAAAATAAATAAATAATATCTTTTTTATTTTTAAAAAATTATTAACTGAATATGTATCTATCATTAGTTCTCTAAAATATCTGTTAATAAAGACTAATCTTAAGCAATATTTCAAATAAATTAACCAGAAGAAAAAGTATTGTACTTAGCTACATTTTCAAATATACCAACCTAAGTTCTTCTGGAAGTGAAACATCAAGGAAGTTCACAAGTTCTAACAAGGTTATGATGCTAACTATAATACATCTAGTTATAATACATCTAGTGTAGGCTAATGCATTTGGGAAAACAAATCATATTTAACTTATGTACAAGCTATTTATAATCAGGTGTGATTCTACAAAGGTATTTAAAAATAAAGTGTGTATGTAAGCAGCAATGTGCTACTGAAGTCAAAAAGGACAAGAAAATGCTGTACATAGGAAGAAGTTAACTTAAAAACTTACACAATATGCACTCTGAAGACAGTATCAGTCAAGGTATAGCTAACAGCGATAATAAATTTCGTGAACAGAGAAGGTTAAGGGGGGTGGCAGACTGAGTTGGGAAATAGGTTTCCATATAGAAAATTTTAAAATGCAAAGGCTAAGCATAAAATCTCCTGGCACAAGCAAAATTTCTTTCAGGAAGCTCTCTCTATAGGAATTCTCTAGTCTGAAAATCATAAATCCTAAAAACTTAAGTTCCCATACTAAATTGCCAATGTTACTTTGAGCAATCCATTTAAATCCTCGAGTGAATTAATAAATGAGAACATTAGGAAAGGCTGACCTCAAAGGTCACTAGTCCCTAAAGGCCTGCTCAGAATAAAAATCAAAATCCCTGCAAAGGTCCTACATAATCTGCCCTTCTCTCTACTCAGTCTTTACCTTGCTTTCATCTATTACTCTTCCGCTCCCTCTGTTTCACTCTGGCCCCTTTTGCTGTTCCTCAAACAGGCCAGGCATGTTCTTCCCTAAAAGGCTCTTTAACTGCTGTTCCCTCTTTCCCTACACATTCCCTTGACCTGCCCCTTCACTCCTTTTAGGCCTACTCTCCAATGGTACCCTTTCAATGAAGCAGTCTCTGATCACTGCTAATTAAAAAGTAAATTCTGCCCTGGCTGACAGCTCAGTTGGTTCAAGCGTCATCCAGATATGCCAAGGTTGCGGGTTCAATCACTCTGGTCAGGGCACATACAAGAATCAACTGATGAATGCATAAATTAAGTGGAACAACAAACTGCTCTCTCTCTCCTCCCCGCCTAAAAATCAAAACCCAATCATGATGCTCCCAACTCCCCCACCTGCTTTATTCTTCTCTACTTACTTATTACTGATTTAGTCAATTATTTGCTTATAATCTGTTCCCCAAATTAGAATGTAACCACCACAAGAATAGGATTTTGTTTGTTCCTATATTGTCCTGTATTTTCAAGCACCTAGAACAATGCCTGACATATAAAACACTAAAATGTTTGTTAAATGAATAAATGTATAAGGTTCTTTTCAGTGGCAAAATTATGTAATTCTGTAAGACCAAAAAGGGATTACATTACACACGGACAAGAAATCCATGAAGAGTAAATTATGAAAAGCCAGAGATTGAAACAGGTTCATATTTAATGTTTGGGAATTAACATTTCAGAAAGTGTTCTCTGGAATCATTTTTAGAGATGAATTACCCAGTGGAATCAACCATCAATCTAATCCAATATAGCACTTGTAATACAAATGTTATCTATAACGCATTTTAGTGAAAATAGTTCTAAGCATCAACCATTTTATTTAAACATCCAGTTTAAAGAAATGAAGAAATGACTTAGCAAGGAAACTTGAAATTAATGTAAAGAAAAAACTGGCCTCTAGTTTTAAAATAGAAACAATATGAAAAGGCCTTTCAACACACACTCATGTCCACACATAGGGAAATAAATGAAAAGAAATTCATACTAAAACAATAAAAAGATCTCACCTATAAGTGGAACCTAATTAACAAAACAAACAAGCAAGCAAAATATAATCAGAGACACTGAAATTAAGAACAACTGACAGTGACCAGAGGGGTGGGGAAGGGAAATAACAGGAGACAGAAGGAAAGGGTCATCCATCAATGAACACATATAAAGGACCCATGGACAAAGCCAAAGGGGGTTAGGATTGAGGGTGGGAGGTGGGGAAAGTGGTGGTGAGAAAATGGAGACAACTATATTTGAACATCAATAAAAAAATGATTAAAAAGAAAAAAACAATAAAAGTTTCATATAAGAAATATGCCTAGCACTGGCCAAGTAGCTCAGTTGGTTAGAGCATTATCCTGTACACCAAAAAGTTGTGGGTTCAATCCCTGGTGAGGGCACATATCTAGTCTGCAGGTTCGATCTCTGGTTGGGGAGGAGGGGTGCATACAGAAGGCAACCAATCAATGTTTCTCTCTCACATCAATCTCTCTCTTTCTCTCTCTCTCCACTCTCCCTCCCTTCCTTCCTTTCTCATTAAAATCACTAAATATATCCTTACTTGAGAATATATTTATGATTAAATATATCCTTACTTGAGGATATATTTATGATTTTAAAATACCCTCCTACCTTCCCTCCCTCCCTCCCCCTTCCTCTCTCTCCAAGATCAATAAATATATTCTCAGGTGAGGATTTACAAAAAAGAGAAAAGAAAGAAATCTGCCTAAATGAAAACAAACTGTTTAAAGTCATCCAAGATCAATAGCACTACTCACGCAGTTAGATGACATAACATGCCCAAATTCTATTTCTATGGTTTCACAAAGGGTGAAAAAAGGATACAATAACATCTGTTCTGCAATGGCCCTCAAAAAACAAGTTAATTCTATATAATTAAAGGAAGCTGGACTGTTCAAAGTAAATTATCTATGCTAAAGATATCCTGGAGGAAAGTTAATAAATACTTCACTGAAACATATCCTAGATACAAAGATAGGGCAGTAAATTAGATGTCATGGACTATATCCAGAATAAGAAAGGTACTTTAGAGGGCACATAGACATATGAAACGATGCTCAACATCACTAGCCATCAGAGAGATGCAAATTAAAACTACAATGAGATATCACTTCACACTGGTCAGAATGGCCACCAAAAACAAATCAACAAACAAGTGTTGGAGAAGATGTGGAGAAAAAGGAACCCTGGTGCACTGTTGGTGGGAATGCAGACTGGCGCAGCCACTGTTAGAAAACAGTATGGAATATCCTCAAAAAACTAAAAATGGAAATGCCTTTTAATTCAGCTATCCCACTGCTGGGATTATACCCTAAGAATCCTGAAACACCAATTCAAAAATATCTATGCAACTGCAATGTTCATAGCAGCATTATTTACAATAGCCAAGTGCTGGAAACAGCTTAAGTGCCCATCGGTAAATGAGTGGATCAAAAAACTGTGGTACATTTACACAATGGACTACTACACAGCAGAGAGGAAGAAGAAACTCCTACCCTTCGCGACAGCATGGAGGGAACTGGAGAATATTATGCTAAGTGAAATAAGCCAGGTAACAAAAGACAAATACCACATGATCTCACCTGTAAGTGGAACCTAATGACCAAAACAAATGCTCAAAACAGAACCAGAGACAACGGAAATAAAGAACAAACTGACAGTGACCAGAGGGGAGGGAGGAGAGGGATAACGGGGAAAGAAGGGGAAGGGCCTACCTAGCCAAGGAACACATATAAAGGGCCCGTGGTAATGGACAACAGATGGGGACTGACTGAGGGAGCGGGCAGAGGGTAGGGCAGGGGAGAGCAACAGGCGAAAGACTGGGACAACTGTAATTGAACAACAAATAAAAAAAAAGTAAGGTGTTTTACTTTTCTTATGTAATAAAAAAGAACCTTACACATCTTGCTTTAATATCAGTAACAATAAAGCAGATTGTAATAAATAAATAAAAGTGGTAATGCTGATATGTCTTCACCATTCTAGCATATCCCATTTTAAAAGACATCATTCTTACCATTTGGTTTGGGACATAGCTTCAAGTATAGCATGTAGTAAGTACTCTGTAACACTTTCTGTTTAAGAATTTTAGTCAACAGATTATAAATTTCTAAAGATATGAAGAATTTAAGAACCTGTCTACTATAAGTTTAGTTTTAAAATAAAAAATTAGCATTCTTGCCAATTCTTTACCCTTTCATAAAATTTTCAAGATGTGAAGTTATATAAAACCAATTATGTAAAAATTCAATCTTTACCTTTGGAAAGTTTGATATTTCTCTGACTTAAAAGCACACTTACCTGCTCTGTTTATCTAAAGCATTAATTCTGTTAACATGACTTTCTTCAAGGGCCACATGACTCTGATGTTCACACATTCTTCCTTCGGAAACTTTGGAGGGTACAACTTCAATTTCAGTTCCAATTTGAGAATGTGGCTGAAATGACAAAACCATACTTGGTTTTGTTTGTTTGTTTTTTAACAACAGAATATACCTGCTAAAATATTTTGACCATTAAGAAAGGTACTTAGTTTTTTGAAATGAAGACTCAGACCGGGTATGTTTATATTTTGCTGCCCAAAACAAAACTGCCATTTATCACAGTAATGTTTAGATGATGCTTTAAAAACTGTAACAACCATCCACTGTGAAACCAAAAAAAGAAAGTTTAATGATTTTTTTTTAAAGAGCTGGGAAGTTCAAATACTGATCACAATCAATTTAAATCTAGATTTTCCCTTAATAAACAGAGAAAAGGACAGAAAAACCAGAACTGTTGAAATGGGCATTGAGCCACTTAGATCTGTTTCTAATATCAAAAGATCCACCGGTAAGAAATGGATAAACTCATTCAAAAGAACAAACAGAATGTTATGCAGCAGTTAAAAATGACGTATCTCTGTATTCTTGACACAGAAAGTCAGTTAATATCAATATATTAAATGAAAACAGTAAGTCACAAAATAACACGTACACAATGACTTTAGTATTTAAATTTACACTAAGTATCCACATACGCACACGTGGAGATACATCTGGTAAGATATGTCAAAAGATTTTCAGTGGTTATCACAATGAATAGGTACCTTAGTTAGGAAAAAAATCTACATTCATTTTTTTAAAAATTCAGAATGGTAAATCTCAAACAAAATTAGATACATTTCATATTCACTGAGTGTCAGATAACCTAAAATATGTCTGAGCTATCATTTGATAATTTGATATACATTAAAAGGCTCTACGTAAGTATATAACAATAACTCACCAGAGTCAGGAATTTCTTTTTAGTTTCATCTCTTGGTACTATTGTTCCTTTTTCCATAACTACGCCTTCGGCTTCACCTTTTTCTGCCACTTGCCTCTGTCCAGCCTTTCTTATGTTTGGTACAGGTCTCTGAAGTCGGCCCCTTACTGGTCTAGCAGTTTGGATAGCACTTTCTTTCATTTCTTGTTGAGAAGTGTTTATGTTATCAGTCCTAGAAAAAGGGACGAGGAAAAATAGAGGGACTTCACTGTAAAAAGATGAAAACTACTGAAAAAATACAAACTTTGAGTATCCTCTAATAAAAATATCCTCTCTATAAAAACATATTATAGCATTAAAGGAAAACTGTTATTACTTTCTGACTATAAATATACCTTATTTTATAAAAGAACAGTTATTCCAATTCTTAAAAGGTAATGAATTTTTATGAGAGACATATACAATATTCAAATTCATAGAAAGAAAGTACAATCGTAGTTGCCAAGAACTGGAGGAAGAGGGGAATGGGGAGTTATTGTTTAATGGGTACAGACTCTTAGTTTGGGAAAACAAAGTCTGGAGATGGGTGGTAATGATGTATGCACAATGTGAATGTACTTAATGCCACTGGACTGTACACCTAAAAATTAAATTAAAAGGTAAATATTATATTTTTTACCGCAATTTTTAAAAGAAATAATACATATCTCATGTGCATGTATTTTTAAATGCAGTGCTTTATGTAAGATCTTAAGCAGTGAACAATGAATGCAGACAAGCAGTCTGCCATACGAATAAAAGTAAACCAAGTACAGTATTCTTTATATTCATTTTTAAAATACATTAACACATCTTAATAAAAATAAAGTATTTAAAAGAACTCTGTGTCATTTTAGATTTTCAAGGAATCACTGTTTACCCCATAGAAACAACTAATTCCTTTTCCTGGGCTTGTGTAGACTGAGACTCCTCTTTAGCTTCACAAGAACTTGAAGGTAGAAGATTCTTTTCTGTCTGTGCACATGGTAATTTCACAGCCTCCTCTTGTCTATGGCCTGATTTGTCTTTTTCTCTTGATGTCATTAAGGAAGATACTTCCTAAAAAGAGATTTAAAAAAATTTTTATTGAGGGTTGGTAAAAGAATAGGAAAACAGGAACTTTCATATACTATTAGAAGAATAAGTATAGTCTTTGTAGAGACCAGGGCAGCTCTATTAAAACTTATTTACCAGCTATGCTACAACTGTCTCTTATAAAAATACTCAAATAAGTGTCTGGAGAATTATTCAACAATATTTATTATAGCAATATTATTGATCTCTTTTTAAAAAGGAAAGAAATGGGCACTACACTAAAGAAAAAAACAAATAAAAATTGAAAAAAGACAAATCTATCAATAGGAGACTGAATAAATTACAATTTCTATATAATGCAAAAGTACAGAGCCATTTAAAAGACAGTTTCTGGCCATGGCTGGTGTGGCTCAGTGGATTGAGCACTGGCCTGCAAACCAAAGAGTCACTGGTTCGATTCCTAGTCAGGGCACATGTCTGGGTTGTAGACCAGGTTGGGTCCCCAGGAGGGGGTGTGCAAGAGGCAACCACACACTGATGTTTCTCTCCCTCTCTTTTTCCTTCCCTTCTCCTCTCTCTAAAAATAATTTTTTAAATATTTTAAAAGACAGGTTTCTATACAATGATCCAAAAAGATGTTTACAATATTGTGTTAAATGAAAAATCAGAAGGCAAGCTATGATGCCATTTTTGTAAAACAATGAAAATACCCTCACATTCTATTACTTATATAGTAAGTATATAGAAACGTCTAGCTGGATATATTCAAAATTGCTACATGATTAACTGGGAGAGAACAATGGGGCATTATAAAGGACTTTCACTTTTCAGATTCTATATTTTTTCCAATTTGAAATTTTTATCATCAGATAAAATAATCAATAAAAAGTGATTTCTCTTTTTAAATATATGATTAGAAGGAAAAAGTACAAATGTTCAAGCACAAGAAGACCTAAGCTATT
Source organism: Micronycteris hirsuta (assembly GCA_004026765.1). Lineage (NCBI taxonomy): Eukaryota > Metazoa > Chordata > Mammalia > Chiroptera > Phyllostomidae > Micronycteris > Micronycteris hirsuta. The sequence goes on from PVJI01001048.1 coordinate 107,233, forward strand.
TTAAGGTATAAAATAAGAATTTTAATTCAAAAAACATACTTTCGTTCTGGCTGGTGTGACTCAGTGGATTGAGTGCCATCCTACAAACCCATAGGTCGCCAGTTCAATTCCCAGTCAGGGCACATGCCTGGATTGCAAGCCAGGTCTCCAATTGGGGGCATGTGAGAGGTAATGTATCTCTCACACATCAATGTTTCTCTCCCTCTCTTTCTCCCTCCCTTCCCCTCTTTCTAAAAATAATTTTTTTTAAAGATTTTATTTATTTATTTATTTTTAGAGAGAGGAGAAGGGTGGGAGACAGAGAAGGAGAGAAACAGCAATGTATGGTTGCCTCTCACATGGCCCTCACAGGGGACCTGGCCCGCAACCCAGGCATGTGCCCTGACTGGGAATCGAACCGGGACCATCTGGTTCCCAGCCCGCGCTCAATCCACTGAGCTACACCAGCCAGGGCTCTAAAAATAAATTTTAAAAATCTTTAAAAAATATATATATATGTTTCAGCGTTAACATTTCACTTCAAAGTTTTTGATGCTACATCACACAATCTTAATGTTATGAACCAAGTAAATAAAATATTGCCTTTAACTTATATGAAGCTCTTAACTTTTTATTTCATCTTCCCAACAGAATGAAATTAAAAAGTTGTCATTCCCACTTTTCCTATGAAGAAAATGGTTGCACCATTTGGCTATGATCACATAGTAAACAAAGGTCAGAACTTGAACTAGAGCCCAAGCTTCTTAAATTCCTTCCCATGACACACTTGCCCATCATCACAGATTTGAGATTCTTATACAAAACACATGGAACAAAAAGGCAGATTAAGGACAGCTACAACAAAATCACACAGAGAAATAATTCTGAGGGAATAGTTATGAAATTTAAATTCCAGGTGTTTCATTTTATCAACTAAAACAAAAACCCTCTGTCTTAAATATCACTCACATGTTGAGAAGGGAGAGTGTTCATTTGTTCACTATCCTGTTGTATCACAATAGTCTCCATTTTATCTGTTTCCAATTTCTTCCCAGGTACATGTTTTTCTGCTTCCACAGTCTCTCTTTTTAAAGCTGCTCTTGATAAGTTTGGTTTTGGTCTTTTGAATCGACTTCTCATGAAAGGTACTGGCTTAACTTCAAATGGCTTTTGTTCTTGAGGAAGGGATTTGCTTTTGGAACAAGGATTATCAAGCATTAGAATGAACTGAAGGGGCAGTGGGAGCAGAGTTTTAGGACAATCTTCGTGATTGGCAGTAAACATCTACTTCTCATTCTTACCAGGAAAACAAACTAGACTATTTGGTAGATCCTGAAAAACATAAGTATACAATCCAGACAGATATAATCCAAGGAATTATATCATCTTTGCACAAAGAAAATACAGGTTTGTCATACCCGTAATGACTTAGGAGTTTGTTACATACAATTCTGTATGTTAGTAATTCTCACAATCAACTGTCAGAATAATTTCAATCCTTTCCTAGTCTTCCCAAAACTAACTTAAAATCTCTAACACTATGCTACAGATTATTATGTCTTGAAATCTCCATGTAATGTAATCTGCAAATATAACTTTGTATGCTTTTTCTTTAAACACACACAGACCTGCCCTGGCTGGTGTGGTTCAGTGGAATGAGTGCCAGCCAGTGAACCAAAAGGTTGCCAGTTCAATTCCAGGTCAGGGCACATACCTAAGTTGCAAGCCAGGTCCCCAGTTGGGGGCATGCAAGAGGCAACTGATCATGTATCTCTTGCATACTGATGTTTCTCTCCCTCTCTCCCTTACTTCCCTTCTCTCTAAAAATAAATAAAATCTTTAAAAAAAAAAAAAAAAGCACACAGACCTATATACTTGTACCTTAAATTAGTGTCTGAACACTGCTCTGAAACATTAGCTGATTGTGTTCCCTGGTCTTCTGTTTTATCAAGTTTAGAAATCAGTGAAGCAGTCTTCAAAGGACTCAACTGATGTGGTAATTCCTTTTCAGAATTTCTTTTTTCTTCTACAGATGTATGGACCACAAATAGTACTTCATTGCTAATGTTCTGGAAGAATAGTCATAGTAAATCAGTACATATACAAGAGTCCTAAAGCATATCAAACAGAAGCCTACTATAATCTAAACACTTTGCTTTAAAAATCTAGAAGTTTGGCCCTGGCTGGTGTAGCTAAGTGGATCGAGTGCTGACCTGCAAACCAAAAGGTCGCCAGTGCAATTCCCAATCTAGGGCATATGCCTCGGTTGCGGGCCAGGTCCCCAGTGCGGGGCACAAGACAGGCAACCACACAATGATGTTTCAGTCCTTCTCTTTCTCCCTCCCCTCCCCTCTAAAAATAAAATATCTTAAAAAAAAATTACTAAAAGAAATTTTTTATATCTAAAGTTTGTTTTAATCTTTTAAATAAAATAAAATTTACAAGTGTTAAAACATAAAATCTGGCTAACTATTTTTATACTGCATATTATGATTTTTCCAAGCCACAAATGCCAGTGTTATCTATTCCAAAAAAAAAAAAATCCTCAAAAATGTAAGAATAGGATGAAATTCAAGTAACTGAAAACTTTTAATAAAAAAGGAACTTTTAAAAGTGGAGTAAAGTGGGGTAGGCAGGAAAAATAGAGAAAATTGATATATTTATAGTCAAAAGAAATAGCTCCTACTAGTTAGCACAAATTTGTCCAATTTCATTTATTCCTTTTATCGAAAAAAGTAAACTTCAAACTAACAACAAGAACAGTAACTTCTCCACAATTTACAAAAAAATAATTAAAAAAAAGAATATATAGATTTTTCAAGATCTCAAAACATAGATTTTAGGGCTAAGAAAGACCTTAGGCTTTAGAGATTTTAAATACTGTTGGACTAGGTAATAATCAGAGAATTATTTTGATAATATTTCTCTGAAAGAGGACTTTAAAAAAATATTAAGGACAGTCCTGACCTATGTGGCTAAGTAGGTTGGGTGTAGTCCCACAAAGCAAAAGGTCACTGGTTTGATTCCAGGTCAGAGCAAATGTCTGGGTTGTGGTTCAATCCCCAGTTCAGGGCCCCTATGAGAGGTGACTGATCAATGTTTCTCTCTCACAGCAACATTTCTCTCCTCTTTCTCCCTCCCTTCCCCTCTCTCTAAAATAAATAAATAAAACCATTTTTAAAAAGTTTTAAGGACAGAAAAATACATACTTTGATATTTAGTGAAGGCACAGCACTGCAGTCAGCACTACTGCCAGGCATTAAATCTGTCTCAGTTTGTAGCAATGTCCCAGTCTCCTCTGGTTCACTTTCCCTTAGAGAAATGTCTGTTTTCCCAGTTTTTTGCAAATCTGCCACCATTTCCTCCTTATCACTGATCTCTTCTGATCCACTTTCCCTCAAGGAAAGTTTTCCAGTTTCTCTCAAATCTGCCTCTGTTACCTTAATGGTAGCCATCTTTCCTGATACCTTTTCAATCAGGGAACTGTCTCTTCCAGTTTCTTTCACGTTAATCTCCCTTTCCCCGACGGCACTTATCCCTGCTAGCTCCTTTTCCCTTGAGGAAATTTCTTTTTCAATTTCTTTCAAATCTGTCTCCACTTCACTGATAGTTTTGACCCCTGGAGACTTCTCTTGTACAGATATTTCTCTTCTTTCAGTTTCTTCCAAATCTGTTTCACCCTCTTCAGTAGCATTAGAAACTTCTGGCACCTTCTCCCTTGGAGAAATCTCCCCTTCAGTTTCTTTCAAACCTGCTTCTACTTCTCCTACAGTGTTGTCCTCTACGGCATTTTCCTGTAAGACTATTTCACTTCTGGTTTCTTCCAACTCTGACTCTATTTCCTCAGTGGTGCAAGTCGCCTCTGGCACCTTCTCCCTTGGAGAAATCTCCCCTCCAGTTTCTTTCCAACCTGTTTCCACATCTCCTACAGTGTTGTCCTCCAGGGCCTTTTCCTGTGGGGATGTATCTCGTATCCCGGTTTCTTCCAACTCTGTCTCTATTTCCTCAGTGGCACCAGTCACCACTGGAATCTTCCTTCTTAGAGAAATCTCCCTTCCAGCTTCTTTCAAACCTGTTTCCGTTTCCACAGTCATATCAATCATTTCCGGTATCTTCTTCCTGGGAGAGATGTCTCTTCTTTCAGTCTCTTGCAACTCTGACTCCGTTTCCTTAGTAGTGTTAGCTTCTACCAGTACCTTCTCCCTTGGTGAGGTTTCCAGTCTTGCTGCTATCTTTTCCCCACAGGTAATAATCTCTTCCTTTGAGAAAATCTCTCTTCTTCCAGTTCTTCTTCCTATATTTGGTTTTGGTTTCTGAAATCGATTCTTTAAAACTGGAACTTGTTTAAGTATATTTGCTTTATTATGCTCTTGAGTACTAAGAGAGGAAAGAAAAAAAAATCACATTTTAAACCAGACTGCCAGTTGAAGAGATGTGGTTGAGAACTCACTACTAAAACACTAGGAACTCTCATTTTAAAAAAATAAAAAATAAAAAACCAAGAAAGGCCCAGAAATCTCTGGGTAAAATTTAAAAATTAAAAGAGGAAAAAACTCTATCTTTTGAAATTCTGGCAAAATTTTTAAATAATTAAACATATCTATTTATATACAGTCATATGTTGAGAAAAATCCATCAGTAAGGTCAATTAGAGTAGCAGTTAATTGGCCCTGAATAGTTTCTTCCTAATTGTCATCCACACCATTCTTTGCAATACTGGCTTAGAAAAACTCACTCTTCATTGGAGCTAGTGCAATTTCTGTCTGTTAGTCCTACATCTTTTCCCTGACTATCCTTTATGGACAAATACCTTGCCACAGAGTTAAGGAACTCACTACTATGGCCACACCTGACTGGCATCTCAAACAACTAGATGGAGACATGATCTGAACAAGATAGAGCCTTATGACTAAGAACTAGTTTCACACCTCCTCACTTTTAAAAACAATTAACAATTATATTTCCTGTACAAACATTTCTCTAAGAGCTGTGATTTCATAATAAAAATTGGGAATAAACAGAAAAATTAAATAAACAATATTTTGCAGTCTGCTGAATGTTATTGGACATACACAACCACTATCTTGAACAAGTACCCTGTTCTCCAGAAGAGTAGCAGCACTTTTGTTTGTGTTTTATCATTTTATCAAGATAACACTAGATGGTAAAAACCAATAAAAATATATAAGTGAATGAAAGAGCTCTCAGTGTCTGGTTAAGAAAGGTCATTCATTAATCTCGGGCAAAAGTTAGATCAAATGGAACACTAGATTTATTCAGCAATGTTAGTCTGAACAGGTATATAAACTCAACAGCTTTTTTAAAAAGATTGAAAACAATGTTAGTGTTTGTTTAAAATTGTCTAGGTCCTAACCTATCTTTTTTTATTGAAATATCTGTTTTTTATAATGCAATTTTTATAACACAAGTCAGGTTCTTAGGAACAAGACTGCTTTTCAAATTATACTCATTTATATAACTGAGGTTTTTTTTAAGCTATCAGTAACTAATAACATTTAATGTAAAATTAATACCAATTGTTAAAGGAAATTTAATTTGGTTAGTCCTCAGTGGATTTTACTGTTTTATGATACTTTTTATCTCCATGCAGAAATATCTAGCTTTTAATGAGGTTCACACGCTAGCAATCTTGGTTTAATTATCACTGGAAAAGATATAAAGTCACATTTTAAATACTACATATTCTTAAAACATGAAAATGTTTTAAGCAAAGGATTTATTAATGATTTAACTACTTCAGTATCAATTCAGATTTTAAGATATGAATACACAATATTATGATTATATTCTATGTGCTTAGATTCTAAGTAATTAAAGGACTTTGATTAGCTTTACTTTTATGGATAAATACTCAGCATCACATTACTTGGAGTTCGTGAACAATTAATCAACAAATAGTTCTAAGCACCTATTACATGCCAGAAAGCCATGTTCTAAGGAACTGGGAATATAACTGTGAACAAGACAAATCTCTTACAGAACTCATATCAGCTGCATAATCAACTGAAGGGCAATATCTGAGATTATAAATCAGACATACAATTGTACTTGATTACTTCTCAACTTAAAACATACAATGGTCTACAACTCTCTCCCCAGATGGCAGAATTTAAGAGGGGGAGGAAAGCAAAGGAAAAAGAGGATCACAACTGGAGAAGGTTAGAGAAGGTAGAAGGAATGTGTACAAAACTATAAATCTGCTCCATGGTTCACATGTGTTTTTTCTAAAATACAGAGTTCAAGAGTCAACAAAATCCTTATAAACCTACATAAGATAATCATCAATCATGACACTAACCTCAAAATATTTATATTAAGTACACAGGATGTAAATTAGCTTAGAGAAGTAAGTTTCAAAGACACATCTGCTAATTTATGTAATCAAGAAGAATTTTTAATGCATTCTTTATTTCAAAGTCTCTTTCTCTATTTCCTCTTCCTCTTGCATCTTGAACAGTTCAAAATGTTTGGGGAAGGGGGAGAACTGCCTATTACATATAAAGAGGCATATGATTTGAAAAAACACAGAATCTCAGAATGGTTTTTTAAGGATGTTGGAGATTCAAAGATCAGAAAGACCACGTGATAAAACAGAAAGGACACTGCCTTGAAAAGAAAAGTCATTGGGATCAGACCGGATATAAGTTACATACAGTATCTACCAGGGTCCTAAAACCCAAAGACCACTAAGAGAAAAACTTAATTTCTACAAAGTCACATGAACTATTAAATAGACTCTAGCTTAAACTGAAATAAATATAAACAAAAAATCCAAACTATCACAAATCTGTAACTAATAACTATATCAGAGATATGCAATAAGTAATGTCCATGATTCTTCCCACAAATTCTGTGCCAGAGTAGTAAAACAGTTTGGGGTGGAGGGGAATGCAGTATAGGGAGCAAAGTACACAAGAATAGAGGAAGAAGCAAGAAATAAAGGAATTTTTCTGTCTTCTAACAAAGATCTTCAAAATAGTTCAGGATATCAAGCTTTCACTCTCAGGTTAGGCAGTATTTAAAGAGGCTAATACAGCTGTAAGAAAGTTTAGAATAGGCCAGACTTTAAATGTAAAGACTGAAAAAATATTAATAATTGTTGAAACTAGATAGTAGGTACACAGGAGTCCATTATTCTGTTCTCGCTGCTTTTCCAAAAGAAAAAGAAAAATTAGAGTATATTAATAATCCCATCAGTCTGGTCTGGTGCCCTCCAGAGGGAAAATAACAAATATAAATAAAGAGCTTTGGCTATGAGATATATGGGTTTTTACACATGAGTTTTACATAAAGTTTAGGTAAACCTTTAATAAAGGCAGTAAGTGACGAAATCTAATCCCAAGGAACCAAGAATTTAAAAAATAAGTAGTGTTTTCACATTTGGACAGAAGACATCCAATTTAATATGCATGTTAAATGATAATTCTATCTATGTTAACCCAAGGTCTGATTTATGATGAGTAGCTCTTTTCAAATACCCCATAACTGAGAAATTGACATAAAAGCTGTGATATAAATTGCCTTGAAAAATGAGTTATATTTCTAAATATTATGTAACTTGATATACAGAAAACAAATCAGTCTGATATCCTTGTCTTTAAAAATTAACAATTTCAAAAACTTTTATAAATTAAAAATTATGTAATCAATAAGATGATGCTTACCTCAGACATTCATTCAGAGACTTGGGCTCATCTGGCTGAACATTTTGAAAAGTGTCTCTTTTTTCAGATTGTGATGTAATGTCTTCACACTCAAAATTTTTATGTGACTGATCTATCTGTTCAGGAGTCTTAATAACAAACACATTTTTAAAAAAGTGTTAGATTTCAAAATGAAACAACCATTTATAAAAGATTTCATTGAGCCCTGGCTGGTGTAGCTCAGTGGATTGAGCGCGGGCGGGAACCAAGCGGTTCCCGTTCAATTCCCAATCAGGGCACATGCCTGGGTTGCGGGCCAGGTCCCCGTGAGGGCCATGTGAGAGGCAACCATACATTGCTGTTTCTCTTTCTCTCTTTCTCCCTCCCTTCCCCTCTCTCTAAAAATAAAATAAATAAAATCTTAAAAAAAAAAAAAAAAGATTTCATTGAAAACTGTGCCCAATTTGAGTACCCCCCCAAAAAATAGTAAACATTTCAAAATTATAAATTATATTCAAAGGATACTTTTCAATTTTTTTTTCTTCAGAGACCTTAGAAAATTTCATAAGCCACACCTTTTACTTCGACTCAAAGCCCGTATTTTTCTCCCAATCAGAAAGCAAGTATCATATTTTGCTTTGTATAATATGTACCTTTTTGCCCAAATTTTTGAGGGAAAAATAAGGATGCACAGTATATATGGGTATTACTAATTCCATACCTATATAAATGTTTTTAATTCTTTTATTTATGCTTATGCATTAAAAGTGTAATTCTACAAAGCAATAACGATATCCATATGCAATAACAAGCTGGAATACAATAATCAGTTTCTTTCTAAATATAAATAAATAATTGAATAAAAAATTGAAACGAAAGGTTTTTTTCCTAAAAGTCTGGGCCAAAAACATGGGTGCGCATTATACATGGAGAAATATGGCAACTGCTTCAGTCTCAACCATAAGAATTATCCCCTGGTGTCTATCTCTCTGAATCCGTCTTTTTCTTTTTTCAAAGGGAGAGAAACATCAATGTGCTGTTGCCTCCCACATGTCCCCCACCGGGGGCCCGGCCCACAACCCAGGCAAGCGCCCTGACCAGGAATGGAACCAGCAACCCCCTTGCTCACAGGCCAGAACCCAGTCCACCGAGTCACACAGACCAGGGCTAAATCCGTCTTATTATTATAATCACACTATAGACCTTGGGAATTATAACAAGAAATTCAAGTACAGCAACTGTTACCCTTATCATGAACATTTGTTATTAGGTAAATAATCTAAAATCCATAGTCTTTGTTCTTAAGATTATATTTTAGTAGGGAGTTTTTAACATTTTATTCAGTTTAAGCCAGCATTAAAATTCACACATCTGCCCGGCTGGTGTGGCTCAGTGGATTGAGTGCGGGCTGGGAACCAAAAGCTCCCGGTTCGATTCCCAGTCAGGGCACATGCTTCGGTTGTAGGCCAGGTCCCCAGTGAGGGCCATGTGGGAGGCAACCATGCATTGCTCTTTCTCCTTCCCTTCTCCTCTCTCTAGAAATACAATAAATTAAAAAAAAAAATTTAAAAAAAATAATTCACACATCTAGCTGTATTTTCAAAAGGGAAGTGTAATTCAAAACCTGCAGAGTATTGGGGGAAAGCAAGTCCAAATGAGGCAGGGTAAAAGCTGATGATCCAATCACATTAATGTTCAAAATCCAGAGCTACGTGGCTTTACAATTAACAAAGCAGCTGGCTTTGAGGTTTTGGCCTTATATTTAATGAACAATGTACACAACTGTATTAGCACTGCTGTTTAAAAAGGGGGGAGGGTGAAAGGAGGCTTATGTACTTGTTTAACAAAAAAACTGAGAGGAATCAGAGTACTTACATCTCTGTCAATACAAGATTCACGTTCATTCTTTTCTACACTGGCCCCAATTTCTTCCTGTGATGCAAGAATTTCTCTTCTTTCAGCAGCTTTACCTACATTTGGCTTTGGCCTTTGCAATCGGCCCCTCATTAGTCGCGCAGGTCTGAGAGCCTTTGGTTGATCATCTTCCCGCAAACTCACTTTTTCACTCAAACTAGAACAATTACAAAGGAATAAGCTCCAACTAGACCAATTACAAAGGAATAAGATCAATGAAGTCACATACTTGCTTGTTTTCAGTATTCCCTTCTCTTAGGTATGAATAAACAAACCACTTGTAATATAAAATAATTCACCAGTGTCCTCAAGAACATCCTTCAAAGATACTTATACTTCTACACTTTGACCCTTTGGAACCCCAGAGATAATCTGGAGTATAAAAAGTATTTTAAAATCAAAATGCTTTGAGTATAAAAAGCATTTTAAAATCAAATTTTCATCACAAGAATGGAAAAATCTACACCTGACAAGCATGCAATACAATTCCCCACTAAGGACAATACTGTGTAACGTACACTTCCAGGGCACTGGAAACAGATTATGCCGTCAATGTATAGTCCATAATCCACGGGTTCAGATTCATACTGGAACAATGCCTCTTACAGATTTCCACCGCAAGTTAAATATTCCCTTTTGCAAACCCTTGCTATAAATACAATTATCCAGAAACACATAACTTACCCATTAACTTATCTAACAAGACTTTGTTAATAATCTTGCTAATAAGTTGAGGAAGAAAAGTAACTGTTAACTCAATGGAGCCATCTCATTATTTATTTCTACAATACAGGGGTGGGCAATAGTAGGTTTACATTTGTTTGAATGGAAAAAAGAGATGCAGGTTATGATTTTAAGACTAAAATAAAGTGCATACTCATAACTGTGAACCTACTTTGTCCACCCCCGTCTTAAGCATAAAGAGCATTACTAACATGTTTCAACAATACCTACTGTTAAAAATGCACCTAAAGTACATAGCTGAAAATAAACTTCAGACAGTATCAAGTAGAAAACAAGTTATTACAATCATTACTGAAAATTACTATTTTTATTCTACTTCCTCTGTACTTACTTAGGTACAGTATCAGCTCCCAAGTTCTTCCTCTCTGTATTCTCCACTCCAGAAATGTCAAGTAAATTCATTTTATCCTTTTCCATGTGAGTCTATGAATTCAATGTTTTACATTTAATCTACTTAATATAAAAAGTTCAAACTTTGTAATAAATAAATGGAAATTAAAACAATAAAATCTCTTTTGTACTTTTTTTTTAAGATTTTATTTATTTATTTTTAGAGAGAGGGGAAGGGAGGGAGAAAGAGAGGGAGAGAAACAGCAATGTATGGTTGCCTCTCACATGGCCCTCACGGGGACCTGGCCTGCAACCCAGGCATGTGCCCTGACGGAATCAAACCCGGACCGCTTGGTTCCCGCCCGCGCTCAATCCACTGAGCTACACCAGCCAGGGCTGTACTTCTAATTAGAAGAAAGTTTTAAAACCACACATACAAAATAATATAAAACATACAGGGTGGGGCAAAAGTAGGTGTATAGTGTTTATATGGAAAATAATACAATAAATAATAAGTAACAATACAAGAATAAACTTGTGCCCTGGCCCGTGTGCTCAGTTGACTGAAGTGTCATCCTGTAAACCAAAAGGTCACAGGTTCAATTTCCAGCTGGAGCACATGCCTGGGTTGCGGCTGGGTTCCCTGTTGGTGCACGTTCTGTAGGCAATTGATGGATGTTTCTCTGTCTCTCTGGAATCAATGGATATATCCTCAGGTGAGGATTAAAAAACAAAAACAAAAGAATAAACCTGCGCTTCGTGTACTCACAACCGTAAACTTACTTTTGACCAACCCTTTATCACCTCATACATTACTGACAAATGCACAAATCACTATATCCTTTCTGGAAAGACTTTTGCCAATATGAATCAAAGCCTTAAAAATGTTCATACTTTCTGATCCAATAATATGATTTCTAAGACTCTATCCTAAAATATTTAGATAAAGATTTAAGTACAAGGATGTTCACTGGAATATTATGCAAAATAGCAAACACTGTAAACAAACAAAATATTCAATAATGAATAAATGGTTAAATAAATTCAGTTAACTCATTGACAGAATTTTATAAAGTCACTAAATCTTAAAAAAAAATGTTTTCAAAAGATATTTAATGATATGGAAAAATATTAATAAAATGTTAAGTACCAAAGAAGGATATAAAACTGAATTAATGCCACCACTCAATTTTGTAAACAAAAAGCTAGAACTGTATATTAATGGTCAGTTGCATCTGGATAATGAAATTACAAGTAGTTTTTGTTTTAATTTTTACATGAATCTATATGTGCCCTATTTTCTAGAATTTAAAAACATCATATATAACTATATGACAAGAAGTATGATAAAGAAGGTATTTCACAAAAGAGAAAAATAGGTAGACTAACATTTTAAAACTATTTTTACAAATATAAAAATTTGGTAACAATACATTGCTGGCAGGAATAGAAAGAAACAGGAACATTCATTTGATGCTTGCAGCAATATGTAAATGGAGTTGCATCTTTGTCAGTCTGGCGATGTACAAGAGCTATAAAAATATTAAAAATACTTTAACCTATTTACCTCACCACCTCTGAAAATTTATCCTTTGTTTTATCCATGAGAAAGACCATTTACAAAATTGTTTCCTTTTTTTTTTAAATAAAAATAACCTAAACATCCACCATTACAAATAGTTAAATTAATTAACTTGATTTAACTATTATGATCAATTAATTTAAAAAAAGTATAAATGAAGAGTTTAGAGAAAAAAGTTTTAAATTTTATGTTATGATTAAAAACTATAGAAATGTTGAAAACATAAAAACTAAAGAAATGTTTATATACATAAAAAGAGAGCTAAAGTTTATAAAGGACGGAGGAATGTATCTGTATTTAGATAAAAGGGTTATGAATATAGTTTTCGGTATAAAAATTTTATTAACTCAGGTTTGTCATTACTGAGGATGTCTGACATTTGTCCTAGGTTCTAAAAAAAAAAAAAAAACGCAGGAGACTAGTAAGACACATTTAATATTAATGTATAAGTTCTTGTATTTTTGTTTTAGTGTCAGTAACATTACTTTGTAATTACAACTAAACACTCTTATTCCCAACTAAAAATCTTTATAATTTTAATTTCCATAACATCTTTTACTCCATACCTTTGCAAGCGAAGTTTCTGGATGTAAACTCTTGCTCTCTGCATCTGTTTTGCCTTGTGAAAGAACTGATTTCTTCCCAACGGCCCTTGATAAATTGGGTTTAGGTCTCTGGAGTCGTCCTCTTGCTATCAGTTTTACATTTTCTGTTTGATCAGTTTCCCTAAAAAATTTACATTATTAAATTGCATTATTATTCAGGCACGTTAAATGCAATTCTTTAAAAATCCACTCAGAGCCAGAAAAGAAATCCTTTAAGCTTACCTACAATAAGAGTAGCAAAGAAAAGTGGAAAAGAAGAGCAATGAGGCAATAACTTACTTGTTCTGTCAGATATTAAAAATATAGCATTCAGCATCAATAATTAAAACACTGTGGTTCTTTCTGATATATGAAGACATAAGTGAAACACAAGAGAACACTGAGACAACCCAAAAATACACATGATTTTAGTATAAAATAAAAGTAGCATTTCAAAACAGTAAGGATAAGATGAAATACAAAATAATGTAATCTTAAAAATAAGTATTAAATAAATAATGATGGGAAAACTGTAACAATGGAGAATAAAATAAAATTAGCTCCACTCCTCGCATTGTACTTATAATACATTCCAAGTGGATCAACAATTTAAATGAAACCATAAAGAAAACACGGAAAAGTATTCTTCTATAACCTTGAGGTGCGATTAGACCTAAAATCTGATTAAAAGTTCAGGAGCCATAAAAGGAAAGAAAACTGAGGAAAATATAAAAGGAAAAATTAACAACATAAAAATAAAAAAAAATTTGCCCTGGCTTGTATGGTTCAGTGGATTGAGCACCGGCCTGCGAACCAAAGGGTCACCAATTTGTTTCCCAGTCAGGGCACACACCTGGGTTGCGGGCCAGATCCCCCAAGTAGGAGAGACGCTAGAGGCAACCATACACTGATGTTTCTCTCCCGTTCTTTCTCCCTACCATCCACTCTGTCTAAAAAATAAAATAAAGTCTTAAAAAATAAATAAATAAAAATAAAAAAATTTTACGTGGCCTAAACAAACGTGGCCAAATCAGAAGTCAAACTACAAACTAAGAAAGCAGGTTTTGTAACTCATAGCACAAGGTTTACCTCCCTAAAATATAAAGAACTCCTACAAAAACTATCATCAATAGCTAATTTACAAACAGGACAAAGGATATGCACAACTCAAAAAATAAAAAATAAATGTAGCTTTAAATGTAAAAAGATGCTCAACTTCACTCCCAAGGAGAAAAGCACATACTGCCTAGTGAAGCAGTCAGTTAGAGCATCATCCCAATACGCCAAGGTTACAAGTTTGATCCCCACTCAGGGCACATACAAGAAGTAGCCAAGGAATGCACAAATAAGTAGAGTAACAAATCAATGTTTCTCTCTCTCTAAAATTAATAAATAAATATTTTTAAAGTACAGATTAAAAGTAGACAGAGACAGAGAGATAACATGAGTAAGTACAAATGTGACATTAAAAATCAGTGGAATTATATATAGTTATTCACTGCTCTATTCTACTGATTTTCATTTAGGTTAGAAAATATTAAAATGAAAACTGGGGAAAAAAAAAAAAAAAGAAAAGAATTACATACCCTGCCAAAAAAAGAAAGAATGGGGTGGAGGTACTACACTGAGATGTTATTTCATAATCTATCAAGACCAGCAAAAATCCAAGTTTGGTAACACTGTTAGTTGGTAAGAGAAACAAGTGCTTCTTTACATTGTTGGTGGGAATATAAACTAGCATAACTCCTACGGATAGCATTTTGGCACTATCAAAATCATAAATGAACACACATAAATATCCATTTCCGTTTTTAGGAACTTACCCTACAAATATACTAGCACAGAGATGAAAGAATGGATGTTTAAGATTATAAGCATTGTTTATAAAACAACCTACATAGCTATCAAAAGGGCATTAATAATCGAAAATGTGATTCTTCCATACAAGAATACTATGCAGCTTTAAAACGAATAAGGAAGGTCTTTATGTAAAGATATGAAGGTATCAGACAAAAATATTTGCAAAATGGTATGTACAGTATGCTACCACTAGGTTTTTTAAAAAGAATAAGAAAGTAAAGTTGTATTAGCTTTAATATACTTTTAAAAAAATCTCTGAAAGAATTTAAAAAATAAAACTGGTTACTAGTTAGAGTGAATAAGAATATGGTAGAAGGGATATTTCACTCAATACCTTTTCACACTTTTAGACATTTGAACCAAAAGAATATATTGCTTAGTCCAAAAACTATTTTAAATTTTTATTTTAAAAAATAAGGTTGAGCCCAGCTGGTGTAGCTCAGTGGATTGAGCGCGGGCTGGGAACCAGAGGGTCCCGGTTCGATTCCCAGTTGGGGCACATGCCTGGGTTGCAGGCCAGGTCCCCAGTGAGGACCATGTGAGAGGCAACCATACATTGCTCTTTCTCCCTCCCTTCTCCTCTCTCTGAAAATAAATAAATAAAATCTTAAAAAAAAAAAAAAAAAGTTGATTCTCAAAAAATAAAAAAAAAATTAGGTTGATTCTCAATATGACTTTGCTTTACTGAAAATAAATAATTCATAAACTGAATAGCTTTAAAGCCCATATATGGAGTTATGAGAAAGATAAAAAGTCTAAATTTTTGGGATATCTCTTCAAAAGGTAATTCTTGTGGTGCCTTTATTCTATTTTTAGTGAAGATATTAATTTAACCATTATCTGTATACTAAAAACAATCTCTTTAAAGCCATAAATATCAAAATCTATTATTTTGACAACAGACATGAATATTAACTCAAACCAAGTAAAAGTAAAATCTCATAGTAAATATTTAAGCTTCTAAATTATTTCAGAATTTCCTAAGTTACCATTTTGCTAAAATTCATGGTCCTGTGATACATCATGTATTAAAGAGACTCCTTCTGTAGAAATAAAAAGTGAAAAGCCTCGATGTCACACTCAGACCACAGTACAGTTACATATTAAATGGTCTACAGTTGCCTTCACATCCCTAAAGGAAGCAAATTACTATTTCTTAAATGATAATAAATTATCAAAAGTTTGAAAATAAATTTTAAAATCCCACAATATAAAATACTTACAGTGATATATTTTTTAGGTCAACATTTCTTTCTTCTGTACAACTACTCTCAGCATTATTCACTTCACACAAGGCTCTAATTCCAACTTCTGATGATTGCAAATCTGGAGCGCTGGAATCTGAAGTCTCAGTTGCTACTGACATGGAATCTTCTTGGCTACTAAGGAAATGAAAACATCAGAGGAGAAGAAATTCTTCATAATACACACTTTATACTAATTATTTAAAAGATTTTTTTTAAAGATTTTATTTATTTATTTTCAGAGAGAGGAGAAGGGAGGGAGAAAGAGCAATGTATGGTTGCCTCTCACATGGCCCTCACAGGGGACCTGGCCCGCAACCCAGGCATGTGCCCTGACCGGGAATCGAACCAGGACCGTCTGGTTCCCAGTCCGCGTTCAATCCACTGAGCTACACCAGCCAGGTTAAAAGATTTTTTTTAAAATACTGTATACAAATCAACAATATGGACAATAATCCTTCATATTACAGAAAAATTAAAACAAATACTTCAGCTTTTCTATGATCTTTCTTGCACCATGTTATTAAGAACTATTCCGGCAAAGAAAGTAGCCACCACAAACTGAAAAGCTTGGGAAAGTGCTCAAAAAGTCTCAAAAGGAAAAGTCCTTACTTATATGGAGTTCACAAATCAAATGCATGTATAAAATCATAGTAATATTTAGGAATAATCTTTCATTAAAATTTTATGACAGCATTTGAGACCTTGCTCCCCAGCATATGTGTCAGTTTGGCTCAAATAAACTCTTAAAAAAATTCAAAAATTAAATTAAATTAAAATAAAGTTTTATATAGGCAATCCTTGCTTTGCATGAATTTACACTGTGTTAACCAAAACTCATGTAAATCGAGGCTACAGTTTCAATATACGCAAGTTGTAGTTAACACTGTACTATGCAAAGAGAGGACTACTATATTATGAAGTGTTTCAACTAACAATAATATAAACAATGGCCATGTACTAACTAGCACTCAATTTTCACATTTAGCCATACTTTTTTTTTCCTCATTTTTTTCTACTGTATTTCCCCAACTAATTAATAAGAGCTCTTTGCTCCTCTTGGGCTAGATGCTACCCATAAAACTCCCCAATCAGTAGCTTGCCTTCTACTAGAGTCTTTTGTCAACAAAAGTATTTAATTTTACTGCAAATTTATTAATTTTACCTTTTAAAGTTTGTGCTTTTTGTGTCTAAAAAAGTCAATGACATCACAAGGTATTTTCCTTTAAAAGTTTTAAAGATTTGCTTAATACATGTAGTCTTTATCAGGAATTCAGTGCATAGGTGAAATAGGGATCTAATATTGTATTTTTCATGTCTCAGCACCAACTATTAAATAGTTCACTCTTTACCCACTGATTTCTAATACTACCTCTGCCATGTATCAAATTCCTAAATCTCTCCCTAGACTCTACATTCAGTTCCCCTGAGTCAATTTGTCTATCTCTGTACCAGTGTTATACTGCTTTAATTACTCTAGCTTTAGAAGTCTTAATACATTTCCTCTCCAGAGGCATTTTTCAAAACTGTATTTTCTATCCATGACCCTTACTCTTGTGTACACAACAACTTTAGTATCGGCTTGCTGTTCTATAAAAGTAGTTGAGATTTTAATAGTCATTACAGGGTTGTTTTGCCCCTAAATTAGAAAAAATAATCAGTATTGTTTTGTTTGTAGTTTATAAAATTAGTTGTTCTCTGAAGTCACAATTTAGAAGTCTATCACCTCACAAGTTGAGAATCATGACCCTGGACAGGATGCTCAGTCGGTTATAGCGTCATCCTGATACAGGAAGGTTGTGGGTTCGATCCCTGGACAGGGTACATACAAGAATCAACCAATAAATGCATAAATAAGGGGAACAAATCAATCTTCTCTGCCTCTCTGCCTGTTTCTGTCTCTCTGTCTGTCTCTCTCTCCCTTCCTCCCTTCCTCACTCTAAAAAATTAATTTAAAAAAATTTATCAGAGGTCCATGGCTCAGCTTCAAATAAAGTATTAACATTCTGAACTCCATGACTAAATCAGCACATATGCATATGTGTGTTTTTCTACATGAGAACAAATAACTTCCATCAAATTTTTCAGAAGACAAGACATATAAACCAATGGAACAGAACAGACAGGCCGGAAGTAAATCCACATAGATATGGCCAAATGATCTTTTACAAGGTATCAAAATTACACCATAGGAAAAGAATAGTCTCTTCAACAAATGATATTGGGGAAGCTGGATATCCACATGCAAAAAAATGAAATTGGACATTTATCTTATACCAAACACAAAAATCAACTCGAGGTGGATTAAAGACTTAAAGGTAAACACCTTAAACTATAAAACTCCTAAAAGAACACATGAGGGAGGGAAGCTTAAAAGCTTGATAACAGCGGTATTGCCAATCATTTCCTGGCTATGACACCAAAAAGCAGAAAACAAAAACAAAAATAGATAAGTGGGACTACATCAAACTAAAAAGCTTATGTATAACAAAGGAAATAATCAACGGAGTCAAAAGGCAACCTATGAAACAGGCGAAAACATTTGTAAGCCATATATCTCATAAGGATTTAATATCAAAAATATTAAAGGAACAAAAACACAAATAACTCAACTAAAAAATGGGAAAAGGACCTGAATAGACATTTCTCCAAAGAAGACATACAAATGGCCAGTATGTATATGTAAAGATGCTTACATCACTAATCATCAGAGAAATACAAATTAAAACCACAATGAGGCATCTCATACCTATCAGAATGGCTACTATTTAAAAAAAAATGTTGGCAAAGATGTACAGAAACTGGAATCCTTGTGCACTGTTGATGGAAACATAAAATGGTGTAACCACTATGAAAAACAGTATGGAGGCTCCTGCAAAAATTAAAAATAGAACTATCACATGATCTTCTGGGTATTTATCCAGAATAACTGAAAATAGAATATCAAACAGATATCTGCACTCCCATGTTTACTGCAGCATTATTCACAACAGCTAAGAAATGGAAACAACCTAAATGTCTACTGACAGATGAACAAAGAAAATGTGATATGTACAAAATGGAATATTATTCATCCTTAAAAAATAAAAAATACTGTCATATGCTACATCATGGATGAACATTAAAAATATTATGCTAGGTGAAATAAGCCAGTCATGGAGGAACAAATAAAATGAGGTATCTAAAGTAATCAAACACATAGAAACATAAAATACAACGGTGGTTGCCTGGCGCTAACACTAAGAAGGAAATAAGGAGTTTCTGTTCAACTGATATAGCATTTCAGTCATGCATTATGAAAAAGTTATAGAGATCTGCTCTACAATACTGTGCTTATAATTTACAATACTGTACTATATACATTTAAAAATTTGTTAGGAGAGATTTCATATCATTTTTTTTACCACAATTTAAAAAACAACAAAAAACTCAACTCAAAAAACTAAACCACACTCAAACTGCTAAAAAACAAAGAGAAAATCTTTATAAAATAAGACAAACCCATGAAAACACTATCAAAAGAAACCTGCAGTGGCAAAGTAAGCATCAGAACAAAAGGTGAAATGGGTGGACTTCCAGTCAAGAGGGAGGCATAGGTAAACATCGTTCACATCCACATACAACCACAGCAAAAATTACAACTAGATTACAAAAGAAATATCACCAAGAATCATCAAAAAATCGACCTCTATGGAAGTCTGACAACCAAGGAATTAAAGATGTCGCATTCATCTGGACAGGACTTGGAAACATGCTGAGAAGTGTGGAGGCGCAGAGACATAGAACAGGCACTCCCACACCCACGTGTGGTAGATAAAAATCAGGAGGGATACCTCAGGAGCAAGGAATCCCAGCCCCACACCTGACCACACTGCGCAGGGGTCCACTGCCAGGAAGATAAGTCCCACAACTTCTGGCTGTAAAAACCAGTGGGGATTGGGAAAGCGAAGAAACTGAATGATTCTCCGGAGTCTCCTCTTAAGGGGTATGCAATGGACTTAGAACTTATGCAGACTCACTCCCTCTAGGCTTCAGCACTCCAGAACCAGCTGGAAATGCACCAGTGGCACACAGGGAGAAATTGAAGTGTCTGGCATCAAGACAAGTACTGGGGGACAGCTTCCTCCTAGACAAAACTCCAGAGGCCAGACACCTGCACTGTTCCCTTTCTGAGCCCTCCCCTACACAGAGCCACAAAGCAGTGACACCACATCAGAGACTCCATCAACCTAGTTCACATGGTTTGCACCACCCTGGTGATTACCTAAGGCTCTGCCCCATCCAACTTACCCACTGCACTTTTCTACAATAGGCCACACTACCAAGACAGGGAGTCAAAGCAACTCTACCTAATACACAGATACAAACACAGGGAAACTGCCAAAATGAGAAGACAAAGAAATATGGCCCAAATGAAAAAACACAACAAAATTCCAGAAAAAAGCTAAACAAAATGGAGATAAGCAATCTATCAGATGTAGAGTTCAAAACACTGGTTATTAGGATGCTCAAGGAACTCTTTGGGTAGTTCAACAGTGCAAAAAAGACCCAAGCAGAAATGAAAGTTGCACTAAGTGAAATAAAGAAAACTTTACAGGGGACCAAAGTGCAGTGGATGAAGCCAAGAATCAAATCAATGATTTGGAACATAAGGAAGAAAAAACATTTGATCAGGACAGCAAGAAGAAAAAAGAATTAGAAAAACAAGGACAGGCTAAGGAGCCTCTGGGACAACTTCAAACATATCAACATTCGAATCACAGGGGTGCCGGAAGGAGAAGAGAAATAGCAAGAAATATAAAACTTACTTGAAAAAATAATGAAAGAAAATTTCCCTCATTTTGTGAAAGAAATAGATACACAAGTCCAAAATGCAGAGAGAATCCCAAACAAGATGGACCCAAGAGTACCACACCAAGACACATCAAAATTAAAATGCCAAAGGTTAAAATAAAATCTTAAAAGCAGCAAGAGAAAAGCAGACAGTTACCTACAAAGGAATTCCCATAAGAGACTGCTAGCTGGTTTTTCAAAAGAAACTTTGCAGGCTAGAAGGGAATGGCAAGAAGTATTCAAAGTGATGAAAGGCAAGGACCTACATCCAAGAACACTCTATCCAGCAAAGCTATCATTTAGAATGGAAGGGCAGATCAAGTGCTTCCCAGAAAAGGTAAAGCTAAAGGAGTTCATCATCACCAAGCCCTTATTATAAGCAATGTTAAAGGGACTTACTTAAGAAAAGATGATGATCAAAACTATGAACATTAAAATTGCAATAAATTCACAACTATCAACAATCGATTCTAGCCTTGGCTGGTATGGCTCAGTGGATTGAGTGCTAGCCTGCGAACCAAAGTGTTGCTGGTTTGATTGCCCGTCAGGGCACATGTGTGTGTTGGGCCAGGTCCCCAGCAGGGGGCGCGCAGGAGGCAACCACATTAACGTTTCTCTATCTTTCTCCCTCCCTTCTCTTCTCTCTAAAAATAAATAAAATCTTAAAAAAAAAAATAAAAACAATTGATTCTAAACACCAATCTAAGCAAACAAGCAGAAGAGAAAAAGAATCATAGATAGAGAGATCACATGGAAGGTTATCAACTGAGGGGGAGGTGGGCGGATGGTGGAAAAGATACAGGGGTTAAGAAGTACAAATTGGTAGGTAAAGAACAGACCAGGGGATGTTAAGAACAGTATAGGAAATGGAGTAGCCAAAGAACTTACATGCATGACCCATGGACATGAACTAAGGGGTAGAAGATTGCCAGAGGGAATGGGGGGGTACCAGTGGAGAGGGGGAAAGGGAAAAAATTGGGACAACTGTAATAGCATAAAATTATTTTTTTAAAAAGGCAATATCAGAATGATATCACAAATGATAAAAGGGTGATTTCATCAAGAAGAGACAACAATCCAAGATATGTATGCAGCTAACACAGAGCCTGAAAATACATAAGAAAAACAAATAGAATTGAAAACAGAAATAGGCCAAATCATAATTATTGTTGGAGACTTCACACTCCTCTCTTAATAACTGATATAAAATGCAGACAAAGTCAAGAAAAATATATAAAATACCTTGATGAAAGAATAGGGTCAGTTTTTTTCACAACTTTGTTCCTGGATGATACATCTGCAACTTCACTGGTGTTCTGTACACAGGAAAGCATCTGTTCCTTATTGCCTTCATCTTCATTTATCTCAGGCCTTAAAGACTGACATTTATCTATGAATACAAAATGCATGCATGGTATTCTAAAAGCTGACAGCAGAATCATCTATATTTTAAAGCTTAAAGGAATTTACATAAAACACCATTAATACCATCTCTTCCTATAAATCATTAATCCACTCAACATTCAAGTTCTTATAGATCATATTTTTAGAGTATTAATGAAAAATCAACCAACTTAATAACTATTTGTGTTTTGAGGGCCAGCGCAAGTTTCTCAGTCTATTTATAGCATCCTTCTTTTATCTTGCTTAAATTTTAAGTAGTTAAATATGTCTAGTTAGGAAACAGCGGATTTGGCTCTTCTGCTCTTTCAGAAGTATCATAATTAATAACATAATAATAGCTACCATTTGAGACTTAACTAAATGACAGAAACTATATGTCCATCAGATAAATATCTCATTTAATATTTAAAACAATCCTACTAAAAGGTATTAATATTAACCCATCAATAAGAAAAAGATTCTAAGTTCAAAGATCTTAAGTGACTTGACCAAGGTCATACTTAGCAAATAAAAGAGCTGGAATTTAAACCAAGGTCTGCATGATTTCCAAAGCCTAACTTCTTCATCACTGAGCTATTCTGCTTTACATGTAAGGTCTTTAATAGTAAGCCACAAAAGAGCATTATATTGTAATTCCTATAAATCATACTTTGCTACCTATCAGAACTCATTCATTAAATCTTATTGGTGAAGCTGAACTACATAAAATTTAAATTCTATAAAAAGGCTGTTCTGATCTGCTACTATCTTTTTCTCCTCTCTTTACCTGCTTATCTTCATTCAGTAACCTATACATGAACTCTTAAGGAAAGAGATCAAGACTTCCCTAAACTCTTAGCCTTCATTCCCTAGCAACTCATAAGTTATGTCTGCATTCTAAGGAAGTTGAAAAGATGAAAAAATGGGAGAAACACTTATTCCAGTAGCTCTTTTCTAGAAATTAAATGACTTCTTGTGGGTTCACAAAAGTGCTCTGAAAAGGTAACGTGAAAACCTGTGATTTATTAACAGACATAAGCAATATACATTTAACTATTATCCTCAAGACTGTCAATAGTTTCTTGGACCTGAAGCAAAATGACGTAACAAAACCAATTTTAAGTTCCTATAGCGTCTCATCAAGCTTAGAAAAATTATGTTGAATGAAATTACATTATTTGAGGACCTGCAGTATATACATGTGACTTCTTATCATTGTTAACGGAAGTATATTGGAGGTAATACAGCTCAGAGACAAAGTTTGGAGAAAAAAATCTCTCCATTTAGCTTTGGGGTTTTTTAACAACTTTTTTCCTACCAAATTAAAAATAAAAGGATTTAACACACTACAAAAATATAGAACCAATTAATAAGCATTAATAATTAGTACTATCCCAAAGGAAGCCATTTAAGTTACACATCATATTACTGTACATATGTCCTCAAATAATATAAGGGCTATTAAAATATTTAAGAATCTTAAAACTTACTTTTCTCTTTTTCTCCTTTAGAAGGGCCTGGCTGAACAGTGGCATTTCCTGAAAGATTTTTTACTTCTTGGTTACCAACTTCATCTTGATTTTTTCTTCTCCTTTTCTTTTGATTTAGGTCTGGTTCTAATGCAACCTGTTCTGAATCCTGTCCTGATGAAGTCAGAGGCTGTTGTTCTTCTTGAACTGTCTGAGCATCCTTTTGAGATTCTTCTGTTTCTGAAATGTCAGCATTCACAGATTCATCTGGGTTTTCATTCACTCCTTCACTGGCAACCTTTTTCACTGAAAATAAAAGAAATGGTTATAAATACGTAAAAAACCTACAGAAAAATTCTTAAAGGTGGAGAAGAGAAATACTCAAGGATGTCCTCTGTAGTATTATTTGTATGAGAAAAATTTTGAAGACAATATAAAATGCCCAACAGAGAACAACTAAATAAGTTATAATAATACATTATGCTATAAAAATCCATGTAGTAAATAATAATAATGAGGTAGGCTCATATGTAGCGATGTAAAAGATTTCAAAAAATATTAAATTTTTAAAAAATCAAGTTGCAAAACAATACATATAGTATGACCTCATTTTTATTAAAGAAAAACAATTTCATATGCTCTAAGACACAAACATATACATGCACAGAAAAGAACTGAGTAATAGTTATCCCTAGAAAATCTGAAGAATCTGATTGGCAGGGTAGGAAAGAGAATTCAAGAATTTTATTTCCTGTATTATATCTCCTTTTTAACATATATTTTTAAATAATCTCGAGTGCTTTCCCTTTGAAGGCATACTAATAGTCAACTGTATCAAAAGATGAAAACAATGAAATAATTTAAAAACCAAAAATAGAGATCACCATGGAAACAGCATCCAAACTAAAAGCAAACTTCACAGCCATGGCTGATCAGACAACTCTAAAAATATCTAAACTTAAAAAATTAAAATAAAATTCAATATCATTTTTGTGAAAAAAGGTCAAAATTTTGAAACTAAGAAAATAACATTTGATTTATTCTCTATCAGAATAATAATCAGCAATTTTTAAATTCTGACACTTGTAATAATACATCTGAAAACTTTTCACATTAATATGATAAAGTGAGTTACTTGTGCTATCAACTGTAACAAGATAGTCACAACATTAATACGTCTAAAGAATGAAATAACTTTGCAGTTATCAATACCAGTTTTTAAAAGACGTAGGCACCATACTCCAGAAATGGAAATTCTAGATTGACTCTGTGCAGAAAAGAGTTAACATAGCAGGCTAGCTTTTGAAAGGTCTACTTAAAAAGGCTGGCCCATTGCCAATGTCTAGCAGCTCGGGTTTGGGGAGAGTTCCCATCTGCCTACCTGACAAAAGTGACTCACTGTACCTCAACTGTGTACAAATAATGTGGTTTATGTTGAACAACTGCTTTCCTTCTGGGAGTCCCGAATTCCAGTACATGCCAGGCAAAAGGTATGACCAGCCTCCAACAAAACCCTTGGGCAGTGTTTCTGATAAGCTTCCCTGGTAGACAACATTTTACATATCTGTGACAACTTGGTTATAGAGAAATTAAGCATATCCTGTGTGACTCCACTGGGATAGAATTCCCAGAGGCATGTACATGGGTTCCCCTAGATTTTGACCCCTCTGCCTTTTTCCTTTGCTAATTTTACTCTGTATTTTATAACTATAATAAATCTCAGCTGTTAGTACAACTACAGACTAAGTCCTATGAGTCCTCCTACCAAATAATCACACGTGGGGGCTGGTCTTGGGAACCCTAACACAGGCTCTCATTTCAAAGTTTGAGTCCTGCCTCTGCTACCACTAACACTGTGAGATCTTAGAAAAAAGTGACATAGCATCTGCAGGACTACTTCTGGGTAATTAAAACATACAGAAAGGGGTTGGGATATGGACTAGCTAACATAAGGTTTCCTGCAGTTCCAATATTCTCTACATTATGTGATTATAGCTAAACATTGTCCTTATTAGATCAGAGTTTAAATAGTTAAGAAAATACAAGACTAAAAATAAAAAAAAATTAAAAACCTACATAGAAACCGTTTTCTACCTGGTACAAGTCAACAGTAACCCTCAGAAATAAGTTATGCTCAAGCAATACAATTCAGTCACAAGTCCAAAGTATGAGTTTCATATTTTTTAACATTGGAATTTTGTGTCAGATTTTTACAGAAAAAAATAAGTAACCAAAGATAACGCTCTAAAACTCTAATACTCTTACAACTATGTTTTAGATGCAAGAAAGATGTCAAATAGCTGAGACATGAAATAAAAAAATTTAAGAGAGTTGCTGTTTGGAGCCAGGTAACTGGAATACCCAGATAATCTCAACTACCTACATGTGGATACTCAAAAACTTGAGGAACAATGTTGCAAATCTATTAAGGACAATAACACACTTTCTTATGAAATAAATACCTTTTACATTTTTCCGTGGTTTAGAGGATTTCTTCTCCTTTAAACTCTGATTTTTAATGGATTTTTGTTTTCTTTTCTCTTCTTCAGCAAGAACTTTCTGAAGCAAATGAGCAAAAAAATTGAAGTCAAAAGGGCGCTTTTCCTCTGTTTAAAAAAAAAGAAAGAAAAAGGACCTTCAAGTTTTTATTTAAGTATGGAAACATCAAAAGCAAATGGGACCCTGGCTAGGTAGCTCAGTTGGTTAGAGCAGCATCTTGATATGCTAAGATTGCAAGTTCAATACCCAGTCAGGGCACATACAAGAATCAACCAATGAATGCATAAATAGGTGGAACAACAAGTTAATCTCTCTCTCCCTCTCCTTCATCAACAAATAAATTTTTTTAAAAAGTGAATGGGCTTATCAACAGAGGAATGGATAAACAATTCTAGCCACTATAATACAGTCCCATAATAGACTACTGAGCAATAAAAAGATAAAAAGAAATGAACTATTCTATTTTTTTTTAAATGACTGAGTTGAAATCTCAAAAAAACATGATGAGCCCTGGCTGGTGTGCCTAAGTGAATTGAGCACCACCCTGTGGATAAAAAAATTGCCAGTTCAATTCACAGTCAGGCCACGTGCCTGGGTTGCAGGCCAGGTCCCCAACTGGGAGCACCGGAGAGGCAACCACACACTGATGTTTCTCTCCCTCTCTTTCTCCCTACCTTCCCTTCTCTAGAAACAAATAAAATCTTAAAATAATAAAATAAAATAAAAATAAAAATATAGTGAATATAGACAAAATGATGCTCTATATACGTAAGCTCCAAGATTAGTTTGATTATAAAATGATTTCAAGATGGCCTCAAAAAAAAAGGTATATACAAAAACAAAAATAAATCAGTCTCAGAAAATCAAGCCCAAACCTGGGATTTCTGAAGGCCTTGTTTTACTGTAAACTCAGCCTTTATCTGTTCTGACCTTCCACAACAATGATGGTAAAAAAAAGAAGAAAAAAAAAAAAATACAGCACTAAAATAAGCCATAAAGGTGCTCAGAGGAATTTGAAATATAAGTTCTAGAAAACGCCATTTTGGTTTCAAATTGTTTTTTTAATTTTCCTTTACAAAGCACCAAAATCAGTCAATTTTAAAGGTATCTATTATAATGGTTTTAACAATGGCTCCACACCCCATAAAAGACAATTTACAGATTTATAAATTCTTTTCTGATTATAAAATGTAAAACATAACAAAAAGTTTCAGGACCACTTCTCTAAATGGAGAGGATTGAGGACCACAGTATTTCAGATTTTCCAGGAGCCATGCCCGAAAGTGGTTTCCCTGAGGACCCAATACAACATGGGGTGTAGGGTCCACTCATGTACCTTACTTAGTATTTACTCATTAAATAAATGTGCATGCTACAAAACCTAGGTCCTCTCTTTAGATTTTTTCCTAAAATAAGCACTACAACAAATAGACACTGAGTATATTTATTAATCATGAAACACTGATAATCATCTTTCAAAGAATACAGGAACTACTTTATACAGTACATTTAATTGTTTTTCTTTACAGATCCCCTGATGTCTTTCTCTAGATTTAAAAATAGAAAATGTTAACTACAGCCCTGGCTGGTGTGGCTCAGTGGATTGAGCGCCAACCTACAAACCAAAGAGTCATTGGTTCGATTCCCAGTCAGGGCACATGCCTGAGTTGCAGGCCAGGCCTCCAGTACAGGGAGCGAGAGAGGCAACAACACATTGGTGTTTCTCCCTCTTTCTCCCTCCCTTCTCCTCTGTCTAGAAATAAATTAAAATCGTATTAAAAATTTTTTCTCATAAAACTAGTGCTGTACAAAATTTCATTAAAAAAAGAAAGTAAAACCTCATCTTAATAAAACTCAACAGTTAGATGATGCTGTGCCATTTATTATTATAGGAATGTCCTTGCCCATATATAAAATATGCTGATGTGTTTTATTGTTAATAAAGTTCTATAGATGTGGGAATGTGAAAAAAAAAAAAAAGAAAGAAAGAAAATGTTAAATATAAGCCTGCCCAACCCATGGCTGGTGGGCCACACGTGGCCCAGGATGGCTATGAATGCGGCCCAAGACAAAATCATAAATTTACTGAAACCATTATGAGATTTTTTTGTGATTATGTGTCGCAATGTATTTAATGTGTGGCCCAAGACAACTCTTCTTCTTCCAGTGTGGCCCAGAAAAGCCAAAAGGTAGGACACCTGATTTACAAGCTGAAAGGTATACATCATTCCTTCAAATCAAATGTATATTCAAATGTCATTTCTTCAGACAGAACTTCCCTGACCAGCCAATCTAAATATCCACCCACCTAACTCCTTTTCTTCGCTTCCTCTTGGAAATGAATCACTATCTGAAATTATCATGCTTACAGGCTATAACCCTTCCCCCACCCAATTAGACTGAAGGCTTTTATATCAAAGCAGGATTTTCATCTGCCTTGTCACCATTATATATACTCCATGCCTAAACAGTACTGGCACATAGCAGGTGGTCAGTATTATTGATGGAATGACTGACCACTGAAAGGAAGCATCTGTAGTACAATATCTTCCAGAAACAATCAACTCCTTCTTGAATAAAGCTCCTTCAGAATAAAGAGCACTTAGAAATGGCATCTTCGGGCCATCTGTGACCTCTTGGACTCAGAACTCTGCTTGCTTTCTTCTTGATAATTTAGCTAATCTCTTACTAAAGATCTAAATCAGCAGCCAGACCTGCACTGCTAAAGAGAAAAATTTCCACTCTTTTTCTATGACAATATAAGGACAAAACAAATCTAAAACAGACTGGAACCAAAGACAAAAGATTAGTCACTTACTAGGATCTCCAAATGATACATTATAAAAGAGATCTTAATACTTACGGAATGCTTTGTCTATTCTCCATCCATTTGTTTTCTCTTCACGTTTAAATTTATTCTGTTAACAAAACAAAAGATGCTATAATAATTTTCTCCCATTAAACAAGTGAAGATTATGTTAAAAAAATAAGTGTTAAAATGAAATGCTTACAGTAACATACAATTCTCAAATAAATAAAAATGCCTTTGCCAACAGACAAGTTACTTAAACTTTAGCCTCTTAAAAATAGGGATGAAAGATTTATACTGAGTTTCCTGATCCTCCTTATGACTACTACTAGCATGAATCAGCAACAAAGGTTTCATTTAGCGGAAATGAAGCTTCAATTAGAGGAAAAAATAAAGTCCTCTAGCACAGAAACAGATCAAACCTATAATCAATTAAGCTACCCAGTACTAACTCTTTAAAAACTAACATGCATATCAAGTTAAACCTATTACATTATTATTCTAATACATTTTTAATGGCATGGAGGGAAGACTGTAAAGAAACACCTAAGCAAAATTTTAAAACAGGCCAAGTTTACCTTTGGAACCTTCTTTATATTAAGGTACATTTCCTCATACCCCATTCCCACCTTCACTCATATTAACTCCATTACAATGAAGATAGTTATTGCTTATTGCTCAATCCATCCTAAGGTCATTAGGATACCGGAAGGTGGTAAGTGTGTGTCTCAGAATCTCTAATCATGCATATACATCCTGGGAGAAGGAATAATCTGCTAATCTCTCCCTTCTATAGACCAGTAGTCTAAAGCTCTTATTAAAAATATCAAAATAAGCCCTGGCTGGTGTAACCCAGTGGATTGAGCGCTGGCTGCAAACCAAAGGGTCGCT
The DNA here is from genome assembly GCA_004026765.1 of Micronycteris hirsuta. Classification (NCBI taxonomy): domain Eukaryota; kingdom Metazoa; phylum Chordata; class Mammalia; order Chiroptera; family Phyllostomidae; genus Micronycteris; species Micronycteris hirsuta. Next base: position 137,018 of record PVJI01001048.1, read on the forward strand.
GATTCAATTCCCAACCAGGGTACACGCCTGGGTTGCAGGCCAGGTCCCCAGTAGGGGGCTCATGAAAGACAACCACGCATTGATGTTTCTCTCCCTCTCTTTCTCCCTCTCTTCCCCTCTGTCTAAAAATAAATAAAATCTTTTAAATATATATATAAAAATAAAACTTTTTATTGAAAAAAATAGAGAAAAGCACACAGAACAAAGGAACTACTACTTCATGAGCCACGTCTTCCCTCCCAAAGAACCACTAATCTGACTTTTAAAGTAATTATTTTCTTGCATTTCCTTTTTGTTTACCATTTAAGAGAACATTCTTAGACTCTACAGTTTATCCTTGCCCATTCTTTAAAAACTTATGACTTTTAACATCTTTCTACAGATTACCCCTCATTTTAATTCTTTATTTCACTTCATAACCTTTTACCAATATAAAAGTTTTCAATGATCACTTTATCCTGAAATTATCAAATTATTCTTTAAACATTTCAGAAGTTAACAAAAGTTACATCCATAAAAAGTGACAGGCTATAATCACTGAATTAAACATCCTTAGAGAAATGCCAATAGGTTCTAGGTATTCTTCAATTCTAAAATACTCCTGCATCATATTTTTCCTAACTGGGAATATAATTCAGAGTATGTAAAAGTTTTTTGAAGACTATATTGTTATTAGTCATTCATTTCATAGACGGGAACCACTGTAGTGACCAAATTTGATAATCATAAAATAAATTCCATAATTTCCACCTCTGGCCCTGACAAAGTGACTGGTTACAGACTTGTTCCACACCACCCCTCACCGTAAATAACTAACAAGGAACAAAATAAATGCATCAACTATTTCCATGCCCTCATGCACTAGACAAGAGGCAGAACAAAAAAGACTACAATCCCACAATCCTGAAGAGAAGGGAAACACACAAGGTGTACCGACATTTACCCTGGCTCTCTGCCTGAGCTAAATTTCCTAACCAATGAAAGGGAGAGAAAGACCAAACAGAGCACAGAGATTCTGCTGACCTAAGAAGGTAGAGAATCTTTAGGGGCAGTGTTCTTGAGAAGAGAGCTATTTAAAACCAAAGGGTTGCAGGTTCAATTCCCAGTCAGGACACATGCCTGGGTTGCAGGTCAGGTCACCAGTGGGGGCCACATGAGAGGCAACCACACATTGATGTTTCTCTCTCTCTTTCTCCCTCCCTTAACCTCTCTAAAAATAAATAAAATCTTTACTGAATAAATAAATAAAAGAGAAGAGAGCTATGTAAAAGGGAGCGTCACAAGATTGGTAGAAGTGCCCGATGTCTTGGTTCTCTTTGGGTTGCATATGCCCAGAGCTTGAGGCCTAGACCAGCTGTTGCAGGGATGAGAATACAAGGAAGACACGAGAAGTCACATAACACAGTAAGATGACAGTGTTCTGGCCCATAGGAATGAAAAGACTTTGTTTACACCCATTTACCTCAGATGCCAGAAAAAACACCATTCAAACTTCCAGCCAAGATGGAGGTGTAGGTAGGCACACCATGCCTCCTCATACAACCAAAAGAGGAAAAACAGCAATTTAAAAAAAAAAAAAAAAAAAAAAAACAGCCAGAACTGACAGAATACCAAACTGAGTGGAAGTCCGACAACCAAGGAGTTAAAGAAGACATGGTCAGAGTCGGAGGGAGAGCACTCGGTGAGATGGCGGTTCGTGGAGCAGTACCGGCAACGCTGCAGCTGCCTGGAGAGACCACAGCGGGCGCGCTTTGCCAAAACTCGGCCAGCACACTCAGCAAAATCCTCAGCCGGTGCACTCAGCAAAACCCGCAGCTGGCCAACCGGACCAAACAGGGCCGAGACTGGTGGACCGGGTGGTCCCTCACTGGAGCACAGATAAACCAGGAGAAAAAGCTGGGGAGCGAAGCAGACCAATCCGCCCACCAGTGCAGGGAAATAAAGCCTCAAACCACTGACTGAAAACACCTGTGGGGGTTGAGACGGCAGCAAGAGGAACTCCCAGCCTCATAGGAGAGTTTGTTGGGGAGACCCACAGGGACTTGGAACTACGCAAGCCCGCTCACCCACCCGGAGCCAGCACAAAAGGACCCAATTTGCTTGTGGGTAGTGGGGGAAGTGCAGAGAACAGAGCAAACGCCATTGTTCGCTGAGGCCCCGCAGCCACAGGCAGCATCACAACACAATAATGTGGGTTACCCCACCCTGGTGAACATATAAGGCTCCACCCCTTAAAGTAACAGGCACATGGAAGGGGGGGAAAATGGGCCCAAATGAAAGAACAGATCAAAGCTCCAGAAAAAATACAACTAAATGACAAGGAGATAGCCAACCTATCAGATGCACAGTTCAAAACACTGGTTATCAGGAAGTTCACAGGATTGGTTGAAATTTGGTCGCAATTAGAGGAACAAATGAAGGTTACGCTAAAAGAAATGAGGGGAATGTGCAGGGAACCAATAGGGATGAGAAGCGAACTGGGACTCAAATCAACGGGGTGGACCAGAAGGAAGAAAAAAAACATCCAACCAGAAAAGAATGAAGAAACAAGAATTCAAAAAACTGAGGAGAGGCTTAGGAACCTCCAGGACATCTTTAAACTTTCCAACATCCAAATTATAGGGGTGCCAGAAGGAGAAGAGGAAGACCAAGGGATTGAAAACTTATTTGAACACATAATGAAAGAGAACTTCCCCAAGCTGGTGAAGGAAATAGACTTCCAGGAAGTCCGGGAAGCTCACAGACTCCCAAAGAAGTTGGATCCAAAGAGGAACACACCAAGGCACATCATAATTACACTACCCAAGATTAAAAATAAGGAGAGAATCTTAGAAGCAGCAAGAGAAGAGGAGACAGTTACCTACAAAGGAATTCCCATAAGACTGTCAGCTGATTTCTCAAAAGAGACCTTTCAGGCAAGAAGGGGCTGGAAAGAAGTTTACCAAGTCAGGAAAGGCATGGACCTACATCCAAGATTGCTCTATCCAGCAAAACTTTCATTTAGAATGGAAGGGCAGATTAAGTGCTTCTCAGATAAGGTCAAGTTCAAGGAATCATCATGGCCCAGCCTTCATTATATGAAATGTTAAAGGGATTTATATAAGGCATGGAGGGATATCAACAGGGGAGCAGGAGGTGGAGAGAAGGAAAAAGTACAGAGAATAAGTAGCATGGGCGGTGAGTGGAAAATGGACAGGGGGAGACTGAGAATAGTATAAGAAATGTAGAAGCCAAAGAACTTAGGTGTATGACCCATGGACAAAAACTAAAGGGTGGAAAATGGGGGGCGGTGTGGGGCGGAAAGGAACAAAGGGGGGAAAATGGGACAACTGTGATAGCATAATCAATAAAATATATTAAAAAAAAAAAAAAAAAAAGAAAAGCCACCATCCAGACATATGGACCACAGTCTAGAGCAGCTTTTCTTAGTCAAGGTTCTAGCATGAGAATTAAGCCCTAATGCCCTAGGTCACCCACCACATTAATGAACTGCCTTCTCTCCTAGGTATCTAGAATGGTACTGATAAGACCATTCTTAGAGAACTGGGAAACAGCAACTCAAATTATTTTCTGTCATTCAGATGAGAAGCCTAGAGTAAGGACCAGTCTAGATCTTCTTAAGGAAGCCCAAAACCAAGACTTGACAGGAATGAGGAGAGTTGGCAGTATGTTAATTGCCTTCTAGAAACAAATCTCAGCACTCTGAAGGATAAAACCATAATCCAGACTCTGTACACACATCAACCACAACGTCCAGTACACAATTTATAAAAACACACAAGACATGAGAACAGATAGGAAAATGTGATCTGGTGAAGAAAATAAAAAGTCAATAAAAACAACTCCAAAACGATTCAGATTTTGAAATTAGTAGACAAGATAATTCAACTACCTAATTAAATATGTTCAAGAATTTAGAGGAAAATGTGGAATGAACAGATAGACACATCTCACCAGAGAAATAAAAACTAAGAAAAATAACCAAGTGGAAATTACAGAAATAAAAAATATCAGAAATACAACATTCACTGAATGGGCTTAACATAAAATTAATAATAACAGAAGTCAGTGAACTTGTAAAGATAGTAACAGAAACTAGCCAAACTGAAAAAGAAACAAAAAATTGGAAAAAAATGAACAGAACTTTAGTAACCTATAGTATAATGTCACACAGAGAAATACAAGCAGAGTCCAAGGAGACAACAAAGCAGGAAAAATGTCAGCAAAATTAGCCCTAGGCAAAACATAATTGTACTGCTAAACACCAAACTTAAAGAATAAAATCTTGAAACAGCCACAGAAAAACAATTCGTCACATACAGGGGAAGAATGATATGAATGATAACTGACTTTTCATCAGAAATACTGGAAGCTGGTGGACAATGGAATGACATTTTCAAAACAATAAAAGAAAAATCTGTCAAACCAGACCTGTATATCTAGCAAAAGTCTCCATCAAAACTGAAACTGAGTCCTGGCTGGTGTGGCTCAGCTGGCTGGCGGGTAGTCCCATAAACTAAAAAGTCACAGGTTTGATTCCAGGTCAGGTTACATGTCTGGTTTGTAGATTAGGTACCCAGTTGGGGTGCAGACCAGAGGCCACTGCTCAACATTCTCTCACATCAATGTTCCTCTCTCCACCCCTTCCTTCCTCTTTCTTTCTCTTTCTCCTTTCTCTCTCTATCTCTCCCCGACTTTCCTCTCTCTCTGGAATCAATAAACATATCTTCAGGTGAGGATTAAAAAAAAACACTGTACCTACAAAAAAGGTAGACTGAAATAAAGACTTTCAGATAATAAAAGCAGAGAAAATTTTTAAACAGATCTGCTATTCAAACAGATCTGAAATGAGAAACATCAAAAATAGTAAACGTGTAGCTAAATATTAAAAACTGGTTTATTTTTTGTACTCAATTTCCTCTAAATACTAAAGACTCTAAGCTAAAATAAGTTCATTGTAAACTAGGGTTCATAAGATGTGTAGAAATAAGAATATATAATTGCACAAAGGATAGCAAATAAGCAGAATTATATTTTAAAGAGTTTATTTGTGAAATATGAAGTGTAAAAAGTAAAGTGGTATTACAGAAAAAATAAAATGTAATACCAAAAAGTATTTAATTAACCCCAAAAATAACAAAAAAAGAATAAAAAAACAAATGAAATAAATGGAAAATAGTGAGATGGTAGGCTTAAACACAGCCATATAAACTGTTACATCATTAAGTATAAATGAACTACATTATTACAGAAAGGTAAAACAGACATTTTGGGGGTTTTTTGGCTTGTTTTTATCAAGGGTCAACATAAGAAAATAAACATTTTCTCATATCTCACAGAAATAAAATTAAGTTAAAAGGCAGAGTGTCGGACTGGACAAAAGCATGACCCAATGTAAATCTAAAGCACAATGAAGTATCACTCATACCTGTTAGAACACCTACTATCAAAAAACAAAAAAGAAAGAAAGAAGTGTTGACAAGGACGTAGGAAAAAGGGGAACCTATATACACTGTTAGTGAAAATGTAAATTGGTGCAGATGCTATGTAAAACAGTATGGAGGGTCTGCAAAAACTTAAAAATAGAATTACCATATATTCTGGAAATTCCACTTCTGGGTATTTACGTGAAAAAAATGAAAACACTAACTCAGAAAGATATCTGTACTCCCATACTCATTAAAGCATTATTTACAATAGCCAAGACACAGAAACAACCAAAGTGTCTATTGACGGATGAATGGATAAAGTAATTATTATTCAGCCATAAAAAAGAATAAAATTTTACCATCTGTGACAACATGAATGGACTCTGAGAGTATTATGCTAAGTGAAATAAACCAGAGAAAGACAAATACCATATGATCGCTCATATACTGGAATCTTAAAAAAAAAAATAGTATGTACATACAGAGAAGATTGGTGGTTGCCAGACATGGGGGGTGGTGGAGATTGAGTGAAATGAATAAAGGAAGTCAAAAAGTTAAAAAAAAATTTTAAAGAAAAAAGAAATCCTAACCCCAACTATGATGATATTAGGAGGTGGAGCATTTTGGAGGTAATTAGGTAATGAGGGTAAAGACTTCATAAATAGGATTAGTGCCCTTATAAAAGGGACCCAAGAGAGTTCTTGCCCTCTTTCCTCTATGGTAGGAAACAATAAGAAGTCTACAACCCAGAAGACAGCCTTCAACAGAACCTGATTATGCTGGCACCCTGACCTTGAAATTCCAGACTCCAGAGATATGAGAAATACTGATATGTGTGTGTGTATGTGCGTGTGTGTGTGTGTGTCATGAACAAAGGTGCAAAAAATCCTCAAGAAAATATGACAGAATATAACAGAATTCAGAAACAAAGAGAATAATTTAGTACAACTAAATGGGATTTATCCCTGGAATCCAAGGTTGGTTCAACATTCAAAAAAAATCAGTGTAGAGCCCTGGCTGGTGTGGCTCAGAGGACTGAGCACCAAACTGTGAACCAGGGGGTTGCCAGTTCAAATCCCAGTCAGGGCACATGCCTGGCTTGTGCGCTGGGCCCCCGGTGAGAGGCAAGAAAAGGGCAACCACACATTGATATTTCTCTCCCTCTCTCCCTCCCTTCCCCTCCCTAAAAAATACAATAAAATAAAATCTTTTTTTAAAAAGATATAAAAAAAATACCAGTATAGTTCACTAGTCCATTTTCACTTTTCTACACTTTGCCCAAAGACCTGATGGAACTACACTTACTTTTAGGGGAACAGTCTAAAGGATTTTTGAGAGAAATACCCTAGTGACAAATTTATCATTAATTACTCAGATCAGGTCCTCCAGACAATCAATTTCTAGCCTTCACATTTTGTTCTCAACATTAAAAAACATAAACAATTTATTTTTGTAGAAATGTAATGACCATTACACCGTACAATATCTCTCAGGTAATTAATCCATGCTTAGCCCACCAGAAAAAATCTTTCATAATGGTCCATTTAACTAATGAAGGAAAAAGCCCACAATTGGATCCATATCTCACTATCATGTAGAAATGCACTATAGCAACACAGTATGCACTAAAATGCCCTCCAACCCAGGAAGTTTATAATAGAGTTCCCCAACAAAAGGAACAATAAACAGAGAAAGCTCATCCTTTTAGGCATTTTAAAGCACTAACTGAAATCACTACTGTTGTTGAAAATGTCACTGGTTGCCCCATAGTTAAGGCGGCCTAAGAAAGCAATGGTTAGCCCTGTCTGGTGTGGCTCAGTGGATTGAGCACCAGCCTGCGAACCTATGGGTCACCGGTTCAATTCCAAGTCAGAGCATATGCCTGAGCTGCGGGCCAGGCCAGTGGCATGAGAGGCAACCACACATTTATGTTTCTCTCACTCTGTTTCTCCCTCCCTTCTTCTGTCTAAAATAAATAAATAAAATCTTTTAAAAAATAAAAAGAAGAAAGCAATGGTTAGATCAGATAACGATAACTATGTAATTCAGCATGCTTCTCTTCATGCCTTCATAGGAAATACATTTTGTGAACAAAAAGCTATAATTAACCCAAATATTCTAGTACAATTATCCTCTCTCTTCATTATCTAACTCTTCTTCTATCTTAGTTTCAGTGGCTTTAGTGGTACTCCCTCAGACATTTTAGAAGTGGACAAGATATAAATTAAAAAATACTAGAGAGGATTCAAAAACATTATTTATTAAAAACTGTGTATTTATTCTCACATGTTTAAATTTCAGTCACCTTCAAAATATACTCCATTTAATGCAATACACCTATCAAGATGATTTTCCCACTGCTCAAAACAGTTTTAGAACTTGTTGATTTTGATGCCTTTTAGTGCTCCTGCCACTGTTGGTTGCTCCTCTTCCACATCAGCAAAATGTTTCCCTTTGAGGACTTTTTTTACCCAGAGAAACAAAAAAAAATCTATCAGGGAAAGATCAGGTGACTGAGGGTGGGGCACTGGGGTCATGCCATTTTGGTCAAAAACTGCTGAACACTCGGCACAGTGTGGGCAGGTGCACTTGTAAATCACCCATCATGCAATGGGCAAACGCACTGAGAGAGTCTTCAAAAAACTTTACTGAAGCCGAACTCAGCCTTTCACAATGCCAACTGGTACACTGGTATAGATGGGTTCCTAGAACATTCAGCTAGCAGGGAAGATTGTACTACAAGGGGCCCACCCTCCAGAAGATAATTCTGGGATTTTTGGGGGTCCCCCCTCGTGTAATACTAAAGTTAAGGAAACTGTATTCATATGGAATTGAGAAATATTACATTACTTTTTGAGCTGTAAAAAGAAACAGGGTTACCAAAAACATAATAGTGAAAATGGATGGACTGAGATTTAAATCAAAGGTTAAGAAAATGTTAGTAATTTTTAGTCTCTTTCCAATCAAAAAATGTAATGGGTTTACTTTACCTTAATTTCTATCCTTGCTCTGTGAGGAAAAAGCTGTCCAATCATAGAAAAGTCAGTTCCTACCATGCTGATGGCTAAAAAGAACATATCTGTTTCTGTAAAATAAAAGATTTAGACAGAGCAAAATTTATTTTTCTTAATATTTCAGGGGAAAACAATCTTACCTAAGTATATACTTTGAATTAAAATAAGTTTGACAATACTTAGTAATTTATTACAATCCAGTAAAACTTTAGTCATAGAAATGTCTACGTAAAAAATTATGGACATAATTCAATTTTGTTGTAAAGAACCTCATGGATCTAAAAACATCTTTTTTAAGCCCTAGTCAGGTGGCTCAATTGGTTAGGGCATCATCCCCATATGCCAAGGTTGCAGGTTCAGTCCCCAGTCAGGACACATACAAGTGTCAACCAATGAACGTATAAATAAGTGAAACAGCAAACTGATGTTTCTCTTTCCCTCTCAAATCAACACATTTAAAAAATTTTTAAACATCTTTAAACTTTTATACAAAAACATGGTATAAGAAATTTGCATGCTCATACTAAAGCAGCTGGAATTTTTTTTAAAAAAGACATTCTACCTACCTGGACTCAAAAGTCAGCCATAGCCAATTCAGTATTACCATTACATAAGCAACCAAGATGTGCTTAGTAGTGTGTGAGAGAAAGAAGCTAGAAACATACATAAAAAACCATTGACAAAAGCAACCCCAAAAGAACAGGACTGAAAAAGTCAGAGAAGGGAAGTATACAATCTTTTCCCTCTATATTATTCTGCTGTGTTTAAATTTTTTTCCCAAAGCAGACTGTATTATTTCTATAATAAAAAGTAATAAGCAAGCCTGGCTGGTGTAGCTCAGTGGATTGAGCGCGGGCTGGGAACCAAAGGGTCCTGGTTCGATTCCCCGTCAGGGCACATGCCTAGGTTGCAGGCCAGGTCCCCAGTGAGGGCCATGTGAGAGGCAACCATACATTGCTGTTTCTCTCCCTCTCTTTCTCCCTACCTTCCCCTCTCTCTAAAAAATAAATAAATAAAATCTTAAAAAAAAAAAATCAACAAAAAAAGTAATAAGCAAGAGCATGCAATAGATACTATATACTTTTTTAACAACATAATTTTCAGTTTTAAAAATTTTATTATGTAAATCTGAGGCAAAATATTATTGTAAGCATTAGAAATAGTGTTAATTCACCATTAAAACATTATTTTTTGTTGTGATTTAACACAGAGAAACATTCCACCCAAAATGACGGACCATAATGCTAATTCCTAAAAATCTTTCTAAGTCAGAGTTACACTTTCATGGGGGGTGGGGAGAGAGCACAGGGGAGGTGTCAATAAAATTAGCTGGAAAGAAACAACGTGGTATTTTCCATTTTATTTACTTAAGGGAGACCTGGTTTAATTCAGAACCAGAGAAAAATAATTCACTTCATTTCAAATAAATGACCTACACAATTTAAAATGAAAATTAGTTACCTTTATTTGACCATGGTTTAGAGTAATAGTTTTTCCTGAAGCTGGAATATGTAGTTGTAGAACCACGCTCAAATATGGGGTCATTTTCCTCAACAACGCAGGGACCTTTTGTCCTTAAAACTTCTACAGTCAAACTGAAAGAAACACATTTTTAAATAGATCTACTGAAAATACTAAAAACAAGTAAACGATACTTGAATAGTGACATTTTGAAATTTACCATGGCAGAGTCATATCCAAAGTACAATATACATTTAAGGTGTGCATATTTTCTAAGAATCTAATTTTCACTTAAAATGGGACTTCCAGGAGCCCTAGCCAGGTAGCTCAGTTGGTTAGAGCATCGAAACAATACACCAGGGTTGTGGGTTCAATCTTCAGTCAAGTACATACAAGTCCAAAGGATGCATAAATAAGTAGAACAACAGATCAATGTCTCTCTCTCTCTAAAATCGATATATAAAAATATAAAATGCACTGCCAGAAACTACAAATAAATGCCAACTTTTTTTAAGATTTTATTTATTTTTAAAGAGGGGGGAAGGGAAGGAGGAAGAAAGGGAAAGAAGACTTCCAGCCAAGATCGAGACATAAGCAGATACACTTTGCCTCCTCACACAACCAAAACAAGGACAACAACAAATTTAAAAAATAAAACATAACAAGAAATGACAGAAAATTGAACACTATGGAAGTCCAACAACCAAAGAGTTAAAGAAGAAACATTCATTCAGATGGATAGGAGGGGTGGAGATGGGCAGCTAGGGTAGAGAGAACATGAAGCAAAGGATGGCTGGCAGACCAGGAGGTCCACATTCGCATGCAGAGAAACCAGGAGGAACAACTAGGGAGCGAGACAGACCCCGCAATCCAGGGTTCCAGCCCAGGGAAAAGAAAGTCTCAAAACCTCTCACTATAAAAACCTGTGGGGATTGAGGCGGCAGGAGAAACTCCCACCCTCACAGAACAGTTCCTTAGAGAGACCCACGGGGTCCTAGAATGTACACAAAACCACCCACTGGAGAATCAGCACCAGAAGGGCTCAGTTTGATTGTGGGTAGCAGGGGAAATGAATGAAACTCAGCGAGAGCTGAGCAAGCAGCATTGTTCCCTCTCAGACCCCTCTCCCACATACAACACCACAAGGCAGTGAAGTAGTTTGCCCCACCCTGGCGAATACCTAAGACTCCACCCGTTACTACGTAATCAGTGCATCAAAACAAAAAAAAAAAAAAATGGCCGAAATGAAGCAAAAAAATCAAAGCTCCAAAAATAGAACTAAGCAATGAAGAGAGAGCCAACCTATCAGATAGAGAGTTCAAAACACTGGTAATCAGGATGATCACAGAGTTGGTTGAGTATAGTCACAAAATACAGGAAAAGGTGAAAGCTATGAAAAGTGAAATAAAGGAAAATGTACAGAGAACCAAGAGTGCAGGAAGGAAATTGGGACTTAAACCAACAGTTTGGACCAGAGAGAAGAAATAAACATTCAACCAGAACAGAATGAAAAAAAAAAAAAAGAATTTAAAAAAAATGAGGAAAGGCTTAGGAAACTCCAGGACAACTTTAAATGTTCCAACATTCAAATCATAGGGATGCCAGAAGGAGAAGAGGAAAACCAAGAACCTGAAAACTTATTTGTAAAAATGCTGGAAAACTTCCTCAATCCGGCAAACAATATAGACGTCCAGGAAGCTCAGAGAGTCTCAAAGAGGTTGGACCCAAGGAAGCACACACCAAGGCACATCATAATTAAATTACCGAAGATTAAAGATAAAGAGAGAACCTTAAAAGCAGAAAGAGGAAAGGAGACAGTTACCTACAAAAGAGTTCCATAAAACTATCAGCTGATTTCTCAAAGGAAACACTGCAGACAAGAATGGGCTGGAAAGAAGTATTCCAAGCCATGAAAGGCAAGGACCTACATCCAAGATTACTCTACCCAGCAAAGTTATCATTTAGAATGGGAGGGCAGGTAAAGTGCTTCCTAGATAAGGTCAAGTTAAAGGAGTTCATCGCCACCCAGCCCTTATTATATGAAATGTTAAAGAGACTTATCTAAGAAGAAAAAGTTCAAAACTATGAACAGTAAAATGACAACTCACAATTCTCAACAACTGATCCTAAAAAAAAAAAAAAAGACAAAAATAAAAACAAACTAAGCAAACAACTAGAACAGGAACAGAATCACAGAAATGGAGATCACATGGAGGGTTATCAGGGGAAGGGGAGAATTGGGAAAAAGGTACAGGGACTAAGAAGCATAATTGGTAGGTACAAAACAGACAGGGGGAGGTTAAGTATAGCATAGGAAATGGAGAAGCCAAAGAACTTGTATGTACAACCCATGGACATGAACTAAGGGGGGAGGAGAATGCTGGTGAGAGGGGGGTGCAGAGTGAAGGGGAGTAAAGGGGAGAAAAAACAGTACAACTGTAATAGCATAATTAATTTTTTTTTTTTTTAAGAAAGGGAGAGAATCATTAATGTGTGGTCGCCTCTCACACACCCCCTACTGGGGACTTGGCCTGCAACCCAGGCATGTGCCCTGACTTGGGAATCAAACCAGAAATGCTTTGGTTCACACTCTAGCACTCAATCCACTGAGCCACACTAGCCAGACCTTTTTTAAAATCCTTAAAAGCAATACAAAATTTAGAAAATATCTTTGGGCCACCTAAAAAATTACTTGTTATATTGACTTCTGCATGTCTCCTATATTTAATACATATTATCTTATCATGCTAGACTCAACAAAGGATATTGAGAAAAATAAGCATTTTATACTTATGTTTTACATTCCTGCACACAAAGTAGTTAAATATGCTTTTAATGACTTAATTAATGACCTGTAAAAGCATCATCGCAAAATAATGGAAAAAAACAACATATAAACACAATTATTATTAAGAGTATTACATTTATGTTAAATTATCATAGAATTTATGTTACAAAATGATTTTTTACTAAGCTGTCAGAAGGCTTTCTATCCCTCTTTTTTATTTACTTACTAAAAGTCATTTACTTTTAAAAAAGTACACTTTGGAAAAACAACTAAATTCCACAATGCCAAGTATGAGAAATTCAATGTTATAACTGAGAAATTAAACCAGAAACTGAATTAAACCTCACCATAACAAAAATAGAAAATACATTAAACCTATGTTTCATTGCATTTTCATTAGCTACCACCATACACCAGAATATAGTATTAATTAATAATATGAAAACTTGAATATTGACTTCAAGACTGATTCAAACTTTGAAATCTTTCTCAGAGGAGGACAGCATGTGATTAGCTCAGTAACTCATCCCAATTACCAATAAAGTAGGTAAAACAATGGTGGTAGGTTAATGGATCATAGGGGGGCAGCAGCATCTTCTTATACAAATACAAAATTATAAAAGCTGCTAAAAATTATAGCCCAGACCGGGCAGCTGTTAGTTAGGTTATCATCCCAATACAACACGGTTGAGGGTTTGATACCTGGTCAGGGCACATATAAGAATCAATCAATGAATGCATAAATAAGTGAAACAATATATCAATGTCTCCCTCCCTGTCTCTCCCGCTTTCTCTTTCTCTCTAAATTCAATTTTTAAAAAGTTTTAAAAATAAAAACTGCTAAAAATTACAAATGAGTCTAATACACCTTTCTATTTACAACATCCATTATGCAAATATAAATATCAGAGTCTAAGTAACAATGACAGATAGAGAAACTCAATCTCTCTCATTAGACAAAGCACTTTTGTTATGAAACAACAATCTCTCTTTTTTTAATTTACCTTTCTTCATCTAGAATTATAGAACCATCTTCTGCCACTTTTACTCGGGGAACCAGCAATGGCCCATCATCCATCTCTTCTTCTCGTTCTTCATTATCTTCAGCATCAGGAGTACTCTTATCTTCTTGCCTACCAAAGGTAAACACAGGTTAATTCACATATCCATGAGGATTTCTGAACTTCCAAAATAAATTTTTAGAAATTCAATCTCCTAGTTATTTCCAACTTTTCCTATAACCTAACTAAAAATACTATGTATTGCCCTGGCCTAGTAGCTCAGTTGGTTAGAGCATCATACCAATAAACCAAGGTTTTAGGTTCAATACCCGGTTACAGCACATGCTCGAATCAGCCAATAAATGCATAGAGTCCCGCCAAGATGGAGGCGTAGGTAGACACACTGTGCCTCCTCGCACAACCAAAAAAATGGAAAACAACAATTTAAAAACAAAAAAACAGCAAGAACTGACAGAAAATTGAACTTTATGGAAGTCCGACAACCAAAGAATTAAAGATACATTCACCCAGAACAGTAAGCGGGGCAGAGCCAGGCACGAGGCCAGTCGACAGTTTGTGAAGCTGGACGCGCAACACTGCAACAGGCCGGGGGAACCTAGGCTAGCGGACTAGACGCAGCAGGACCCAGGCCAGTGGAGGGGATAGTCCCCGACTCGCGGGTAAATAAACCAGGAGAAAAAGTTGAGGAGCGGAGCAGACTGAGCAGCTCAGGGGCCCAGCGAGGGGAAATAAAACCTCAAACCACTGATTGAAAACATTTGTGGGGGTTGAGGCGGCAGTGGGAGGAACTCTCAGCTTCATAGGAGAGTTCATTGGAGAGACCCACAGGGTCCTAGAACAAGCCCGCCCGTGTGGGAATCAGCACCAGAAGGGCCCAATATGCTTGTGGGCAGCGAGCAGAGCAAGCGCCATTGTGCCCTCTCAGACCCCTTCCGCAGAGACAATGTCACAACGCAGCAACAAGGGCTGCCCCACCCTGGTGAACACCTAAGGCTCCGCCCCCTTATACGTGTAACAGGCGTGCTGAGAGGGAAAAAAATGGCCCAAATGAAAGAGCAGATCAAAACGCCAGAAAAAATACAACTAAGCCACAAAGAGATGGCCAACCTATCAGATGCAAAGTTCAAAGCACAGGTCAAGTTCAAGGAGTTCATCATCACCCAGCCTTTATTATATGAAATGTTAAAGAGATTTATATATGACATGGAGGGATATCAACAGGTGAGTGGGAGGGGGAAAGAGGGGGAAAAGGTACAGAGAATAAGTAGCATAAATGGTAGGTAGAAAACATAACAGAGAATAAGTAGCATAAATGGTAGGAGGTTAAGAATAGTATAGGAAATGTAGAAGCCAAAGAACCTATGTGAAAAATGCAGGGGGCGGGGGCGGTTTGCGGGGGCAGAGGGGAATAAAGTGGGGGTAATAGGACAACTATAATAGCTTAATCAATCAATAAAATATAATACATAAATAAAAAAGAAAAATGCATAGATGGGGAAACAACAAATCAATTTTTCTCTCTCAAATCAATAAGTAAGCACAAATCAATGTGCTGCAAAGGACATGGTTTTAACATTTCCTCAAATTTTATCTGGTAGCATTTAATAAAAGCCTTACTCTCCCTGAAAACAGAAATAAATGTTCATCTTTTATATCTCAATAGAGTATGAGTAAACCACCTGTGTATTATAGAAGTAAAAAAATAACCCTTATAGTTATACAGCATTAGTTTTCAAATCATTTTATTAACTCTCAGAACAACCCTCAGGGGGATTTTCATATCCATTTGAGGCTTGGAATAAGTAACTTTTGCTCTAGATTATACAAACAGTAAGGATAGGACAAGAAGCCAAACATAATTTTCCAAATAATGACTCCATATCCCATAGTTTCCATTTAATTACATTGTCTCTTTAAGGTTTTACTAAGGCAAATATACCTATAAATCTATAAAAACATAACCTTTGTAAAGCTTGAGAGTTCTGCTTTAAAATAACGTGGATTCTAAGCAAAACAGTATTATTACTTAATAAGCCCTGAGGCACCATCCAGAAAATCCCAGTGTTTTTGCCAATTTTCCACAATCCTCCAGCATGACAAGGCCACAGTAACTTCTAAGAGGTCTCTTGAAGGGCTTTCTTTGTAGCAAACTAACATGCCAGTGCAACATGAAAGGCAACGGGGAGCTTGTACAAAAAAGACTCACTAGTGGCATCACAACTACACCTATTCAGGACAACATACCCAGAATGCTAAAAGAAAAAAGGGAAAGGAAGGAGGAAAGGAGAAAAAGGGAAAGGAAAGAAAAAATTACATATATACATGTTTGCCTGATTAAATGCAGGCTAGAATTGGAATGATACATTAACAAACTGGTAACATTCTCCCTCCAGAGATAGGAACTAGATGTCAGAAAAACAGAGCTGAAGACTTTCCTCAGTATAGTTCTGCTCCTTTTGAATTCTGTACCATGTGAATATATTATTATTCTAAAGCAAAACAAAACCCCTTTTAATTTTAAAAGCTTTAAAGTCATAACAATGGCCATTTATATATGTAATACACAAAGAGTACAGGGCTCTCTTATTTATCAACATCAGGCAATAACTTTATTCTTGTTAGCAATTCTGCTGAAAAATTCCTGTTACCTATCACATGTAATTTGACTATAATAGGAATTATCATTCGATATCATTTTTTTTAATGTATCCATACCAGAATATATTCAAAAAAAGAATAAAATGAGATGCTTACTCTCTTGTTTGGACTGGTGTCAATGATTTTTCAGTTTTCTTTTCTTGCTCCAGTGAATACCTATTTAAACAAATAACAGAATACTTCTTAATAAATAATTATTTTACATCTTGTCAATTCTATCTATAGGCAAGAATTACTTTAACTTGCATTTTGTAATGAATTACTTTAACTTGCATTTTGTAATGACCATAAAACTACTATTAATAACAGTGTGCCCAACAGTCAATTTTTCAAACACTTCTGTCACCAAGTATAAATAATTTATTAGGGCCTAAGTAGCAAACTCTCTTACCCTCTAATTCTGTAGTGAAGGGAAGCCCCCAGTCCCAAATCAGGAAGCAAACTAGTAGCTTGTCAAACAACTCAAAATTTAGGTTTCTGGCCCTGCCTTCAACTTGGCCAGTGATTTTCAACATTTTTCATCTCATGGCACACATAAACTAATTACTAAAATTCTGTGGCACACCAAAAAATGTATTTTTTGCCAATCTTACAAAAAAAATAGGTATAATTTGATTTATTCACACCAGACAGGTATTGTTGTGTTGTCTGTTGTCATTTTTTGTTTGACAATCCTAAGTGAAAAGAGTTCAGTGCCCCTGACTAAAGAGTCAGGTATTTTCCCTGGCTGGTGTAGCTCAGTGGATTGAGTGCGGGCTGGGAACCAGAGGGTCCCAGTTCGATTCCCTGTCAGGGCACATGCCTGGGTTGCGGGCCAGGTCCCCCGTGAGGGCCATGTGAGAGGAAACCATACATTGCTGTTTCTCTCCCTCTCTGTCTCCCTCCCTTCCCCTCTCTCTAAAAAATAAATAAATAAATCTTTAAAAAAAAAAAAAGAGTCAGGTATTTCACATTTTGAAAATTACTGTGACACACTGGTTAAAAATCACTGAACTAGACCAAAAACCTAGCGAATCTGAAAAAGACTATACTGAAATTATGCCACCAGCTAAACCACCGACAACACAACAATGAGATTTATCATAAACTCTCGGCCTCCCCAGGCTAACTTTGCTTAAAGAAGCATTGTTCTTGGAGGATTTGTTAATCAAATGCTACCCCCTTTAATTAAGAAATAGGGCATAAAAATTAGACCACACCTTTCAATAAGGTTATAGTGTACAAGAAACAGAAATTGCAATCATAATTACAGAAAAGTTGTTTAGTTTTACTACATCTTAATAATATTATAAAGGAAACTTACTGTTTTTATTTTTTTTAATTTTTTAAAGATTTTTTTTAAAATATTTTATTTATTTTGAGAGAGAAGAGGAAGGAGGGAAAGAGGGAGAGAAACATCAATGTGCAGTTGCTCCCCATGTGTCCTCCACTGGGAACCTAGCCTGCAACCCAGGCATGTGCCCTGACTGGGAATCGAACCAGCAACCCCTTGGTTCGCAGGCCAACGTGCAATCCACTGAGCTACACCAGCCAGAGCTTATTTATTTATTTTTAGAGAGCGGCGAAGGGAAGGAGAAAGAGAGGGAGAGAAACACTGATATGAGAGAGAAACATCCATCAGTCGCCTTCCAAGTGTACCCCGTCCAGGGACTGAACCTGCAACCTAGGCATGTGCCCTGACCGTGAATAGTACTGGCAACCTTTTGGTTTTCAAAAAGATGCCCCACCAACTGAGCCACACCAACCAGTGCAGAAACTTAATTTTAATCTCAGAGGTAAATGGGATCATTTACTATCCCATCTGAAATACAACTAGTATTTGTTAAATCCATTCAAGATGACATCAGAGCCCTTGCCTGCTGGCTCAGTTGGTAGGAACATCCTCCCGTGCACGAAAAGGTTGCAGTTTCGATTCCCAATCAGGACACATACCTAGGTTGTGGGTTCATTCCCCAGGTCGGGGTGCATACAGAAAACAACCTATGTTTCTCTCACTTTGATGTTTCTCTCTCTCTTTCTTGCTCTCTCTCACTCTCTCCCTTTCTCTCTAAAAACACATCCTCAGGCGAGGACTTTTTTTAAAAAAAAAAGACATCAGACGTGCTATAAATTTTGTCAATATGCTTTTGAAAAACATAAAACTGTACTCTACAGATGATACTTAAACCACTACACACTGAAACAAAGTAAAACAAAATTTACTTACGTCATTGGATTGTTATCTGGCAGGTAATATATGAAGTCTCTCATAGTCATTTTTGAACGATCTGGTGGCCTCTGACTTTCATTTATGGCATATTTGTTTTTCCATTGTTTCTGAAGACACATACACACAGAGATCCACTTTTATTTCATGAATATACAAGAATTTCAAGTGTACTATATTCAAGTATACAATCTACTGTTGCATTCATGGCAAGTGCTTGAATATTACTCCTACCACAAGTATGCCTACTTTTAGGAAAAATTTTATAATTTTTTAAACTGAACATTAAAAAGTTGTCATACATTAAGAAATTTTAAAAACCAAAGTGACTGAGACTGGATAAAAGCCCAATGTATATAATCATGCTTACTGATTCCTTTTGACTACAATAATTCACTGAGATGTTATAAATACATAGTTTTTGCTTACCAAGTAGTGAATTCTAATTCTACGTATTATATGAAATTCTTGAAGCAAATGTTTAATCTTAATTGCTCATAATAAATCTAATTAAGCATATTCTATAAAACAGAACATTTTAGAGACTTAGATTTTAGAGAGCATGGACTCAAATGCCATGTCCTCCACATAAACCAAATAATTTCTCTGAGCTTGTTTCCTCCTGTGTAAAATAGTGATATTACTTCACACAGCTGAGAGAATTAAATGAGGAAATGAGATAATGAATACAAAGCATCAGACTAAGTCCCTTCCTCTTAATTTAAAAAAAAGAGAATTCTATAATTAATAAGAGCTGACATTTGTTAAGCTCTTCGTATTTCCCAGACAGTAATCTAAATGAGTTTTATGTGTATTAACACATTTAGTCTTCACAATCCTTCACTAATGATAGGTAGATACTATCATTAGTTCTATTTTACAGATGAGAAAATATACATAGAAAGATTAATTAAATTGCCTAAAGTCACATAGTTAGTAAGGGGCGAATCTAATGTGCAAACCTTAAGTAACTAACTCCAGAGTTTACCTGCTTCACTGCTGTCATATTGCCCTCTCAAAAAAATAATCTTCAAGATTAAAAAGAACATGGGCACTACTATATACATGCATAAAAATTTTTCCCATTTATAATTTTCCATATTGTCAATTTAGAAAATACTACTAATTAATTTCTGCTCAACTATACTTGTCTCAAATCAAATGAATATAATTCCTGTCACTTAGACATCCTCATAAAAAAATCTGATTAAAAGTTATACATGTGCTTATATGTGTATCTCTGTGTATGTGTTTATGTGTATATGAAACTTCTATTTGTGGCCTTCACCAAAAACAAAGATATACATTAATAAAATATATAAAAATTAGTATCATGGAAAATATAGCTTAAATCCATAGTGCTTCTTAATCATTCTATTAAGAAAAGGGATATTAACATGAGGGATGTTATTTGGTTTTGTTCCACCATAAAAATGCTACAGATGCTTAACTTTTTCCTCTAAATGATGTCTGACTGATATAAAAACAGAAATCTAGAAGGCAGCAGTCAAAATTCTGATTTTTCTCTCTTACCTTCTCTTTTCTTATTTCTTCTTTTAACATTTCTCTAAGTTTCTGGGCTTTATATATTCGGTATCTGTCTGAGCATGGCTGTTTCTCTTTTGCTGGAACTGAGTTTAGCTGTGGAGCTTCTTGATTGACTGTAGATAAGGGATGAGGCTCTGGCGGAACACGGACACCAGGCTTAACCAGTGTAGGAGTACTTGATATTCGCTTTCTTCTCTGTGAAACAGTAGAGGAAGATTTACTGGATTCTTCAATAGCACTCTTACCATCAGTCTTTTCATCACTGTTGAAATTCAAAAAGAAAATAAAAAAGGCTTCATGGATTTTCTTTTAAATATTCTAATTTTAAAATTAATCTGTTGTCCTAGGTGGGTAGCTCAGTTGATTAGGGCATCATCCTGATATTCTAGGATTGCAGGTTCGATCCCCAGTCAGGGCACATAGAGTGAATGCATCAACAGGTGGAACACCAAAATTGATGTCCCTCTCTCTCTCTCTCAATCTCCCACTTTCTCTTTCAAATCAGTAAAACTTTAAAAAATAAATAATATGGTAAAAATCCAAAACAGCCTGGCTGGT
>PVJI01001048.1:157801-204187 GCA_004026765.1 Micronycteris hirsuta
CACATGCCTGGGTTGCCAGTTCGGTCTCCAGTAGAGGCATGTGTATGGAAGGCAGCCAATCGATGTTTCTCTCACATAGATGTTTCTCTCCCTCTCCTTCTCCCTCCCTTCCCCTCCCTCTAAAAATCAAAAATAAGAATTAAAAATTAAAAAAGAAGAGGAGAGCGGGTATAAGTCAATAATTAAAAGCTTTTTAATATGTTACAAAGTTAATATGCTACTTTTTTCATGTTACAATACATAAAAGTGGAAAATGCCTAAACCTATAATATAACCTTTCCAAAAAGTCTCCAATTTAAATTCTTATCTCAACCATTATAATGTGATACATGCACCATATGCATTCCACCCAATTACATTGAATGCATAAGTACAGAACATATACCCCTGGGAAAAAAAGCCCAGAAATAAGCCCATGTCTCCATGGTCAATTAATATTTGACAAGGGGGCATAAGCATACAATGGAGTAAAAATAGCCTCTTCAATAAATGGTGTTGGGAACACTGGACCGGTACATGCAAAAAAATGAAACTAGACCACCAACTTACACCATATACCAGAATAAACTCAAAATGGATAAAAGACTTAAATATAAGTTGGGACATCATAAAAGTCCTTGAGGAGATCTGGCAGGAAAATTTCAGATATCCCATGTAGCAGTATTTTTGCCAATATATCTCCTAGGGCAAAGAAAATTCAGGAAAAAAATAAACAAATGGGACTACATCAAATTAAAAAGCTTCTGCACAGCTAAAAAAACCATCATCAAAATGAAAAGGGTACTGACCAAATGGGAGAGCATATTTGCCAATGATACATTGGATAAAGTTGATCTCCAAAATATATAAAGAACTCATCCAACTCAATACCTGGAATACAAAGTCCAATTAAAAAATGGGCAAAGGACCTGAATATACATTTCTCCAAGGACATACAGAAGGTCCATAGGCGTATGAAAAGATGCTCAACATCAGAGAGATGCTAATTAAAACCACACTGAGATATTACCTCACACCAGTCAGAATGGCTATCATCAATAAATCAATAAACAGCAAGCACTGGCAAGACTGTGGAGAAAAGGGAACCCTAGTACACTCTTGGTGGGAATGCAGACTGGCACAGCCCCTGTGGAAAACAGTATAGAATTTCCTCAAAAAACTAAAAATGGAACTGCCTTTTGAACCAGCAATTCCACTGCCAGGACTATAACCTAAGAATGCTGAATCACCAATTCAAAAGAATATTACGCAGCAGAAAGAAAGAATTCCTACCATTCGTGATAAAACGGATGAACTGGAAAATATCATGCTAAGTGAAATAAGCCAGTCAATGAAAAGACAAATACCATATGATCTCACCTATAACAGGACTTTAATGAACAAAATAAACTAATGAGCAAAATAGAACTAGAGGCATGAAAACATGGAACAGACTGACAGTAACCCAGAGGGGTAGGGAATGGACAATAATGGAAGAAAGAAGGAGAAGGGACTAGTCAAAGAACACGTGTGAATGACCCATGGACACAGACAACAGTGTGGGGATTGACTGTGGGAGCAGGTGGTGGGCTGGGCAGAGAAGGGGAAAGGGGAAAAACTTGGGACAACTGTAATAGAATAATGATAAAAAAAATTTTCAAAAAGAGCATGCACCCTATAGCTTTTTAAAAATAGCTAAGACCCATAAAAAAGAAAAACACATGATAAAAACAAAGTATACTCCCTAAATGTTAACTCTAAGAATTAAATATTCTCCGTCCTAAATGTCAAGACTATAAAGATTTTTAGTAATTTATTAAATCATCAGTCATCACGCATTATATGTAACAGGATCTCTGTGAACTTTATTTAAATTCAACAGTGACTGGTATTTGTATTTCCATTTTTGGAAGGAATTTTGAAGCAAATTAATTTGAGAAACTTGGAAATTACTAAGTATCATTAAACTAGCAAAATAACACCCTATACCCACACCAGTTCAGGTCAACAGGAAGAGGAACCAAAAATAATAAAATTTTCACCTTCAAGCCAAAGCATAAACAGAATTTATACCATCTCACTATCATTTAAAAAAAAATTTGTATTCTTTTTTTGGGTGGAGCTGGCCTTGGTAAGTTGGTTTTTACTGGTGTCCTTTTAAACAAACAACTTTTTGTAAGCAACTATTGTGCCGTGTCCTGTGCAAGATGGTTTATATCAGTTATCTCTAATCTCCACAATAATTCTCAAAGGAAGTAATAGTATCGTCATTTTACCAATGAGTAAATTCTGCCTAGGCAAAGTCTACTAAGCTGCTCAACTCAATAGAAGAATCCTGAATCCAAATACGGTACAGGACACAAGCTTTTCCGTTCAGAAAGCATGGTCACCCCGTTAAAGGGGCACACTCTCAAATCAAAGCAAGTACCAGACCTTCTTTCCACTAACATAAATCTGCAGAGCCAAAATAACACTGGTTTTCATTTAAAAATAAATGGGCCCTGGTAGGCTACCTCAGTTGGTCAGAGTATCATCCCGACACACCAAGGGTGCTGTTGGATCTCTGGTCAGGGCACGTATAAGAAACCACCAATGCGACTAAACAAAAGGGACCTCATCAAAATAAAAAGCTTCTGCACAGCTAAAGAAAACAGTATTAAAATAAAAGGAGAATCAACCATATGGGAAAACATATTTGCCAATGATAACTCAGACAAGGACTTGATCTTCAAAATGTAAAGAACTCACATGACTCCACTCCAGGAAGACCAAAAAAAAAACAATTAAAAAATGGGCAAAAGCCTGGCTGGTGTAGTTCAGTGGATTGAGCGCGGGCTGGGAACCAGAGGGTCCCGGTTCGATTCCCAGTCGGGGCACGTGCCTGGGTTGCAGGCCAGGTCCCCGATGAGGGCCATGTGAGAGGGAACCATACATTGCTCCTTCTCCCTCCCTTCTCCTCTCTCTGAAAATAAATAAATAAAATCTTAAAAAAAAAAAAATAGGCAAAAGTCTTGAGCAGTCACTTGTCCAAGGAGGACATACGGAGGGCACAGAGACATATGAAAAGATGCTCAGCATCACTAGCCATCAGAGAGATGCAAATTAAAACCACAATGAGATACCACCTCACATCAGTCAGAATGGCCATCGTAAAGAAAGCAACAGATAGCTGTTGGAGAGCATGTGGAGAAAAGGGAACCCTACTGCACTGTTGGTAGGAATGCAGACTGGTGCAGCCACTGTGGAAAACAGTATGGAATTTCCTCAGAAAACTGAAAATGGAACTGCCTCTTGACCCAGCAATTCCACTGCTGGGATTATACCCTAAGAGCCCTGAAACACCAATCCAAAAGAACCTATGCACACCTGTGTTCACAGCAGCACAATTTACAATAGTGAAGTGCTGCAAGCAACCTAAGTGCCCATCAGTAAATTAGTGGATCTAGAAACTATGGTAAATTTACACAATGGAATTCTATGCATCAGAGAGAAAGAAGGAGCTTATACCCTTTGCAACAGCATGGATGGAACTGGAGAGCATTATGCTAAGCAAAATAAGCCAGGCGGTGAGGGACAAATACCATATGATCTCACCTATAACTGGAACCTAATCAACAAAAGAAAAACAGCAAGCAAAATATAACCAGAGACATTGAAATTAAGAACAATCTAACAATAGCCAGATGGGGAGGGGAGAGGGGATTGTGGGGAGAAGGGTTTTCAGGAACCACTATAAAGGACACATAGACAAAACCAAGGGGGAGGGTGGAAGCAAGGGACGGAGGTGGGTTTGGATGGGGGGTGAGGGGAGGAGAGAAAATGCAGACAACAGTAATAGAATAACAATAATTTAAAAATTTAAAAAATAAACAAGGAGTGAATGGATGAGTGGAAGAACAAATCGATGTTTCTCTTCCTTCCGCTCTCTCCCTCTACCTTTTCTCTAACAATCAATCAACAAAAAAAATTTTTTAGCCCTGGCTGGTGTAGCTCAGTGGATTGAGCACCGGCTGGGAACCAGAGGGTCCCAGTTCGATTCCCAGTCAGGGCACATGCCTGGATTGCGGGCCGGGTCCCCAGTGAGGGCCATGTGAGGAGCAACCATACATTGCTGTTTCTCCCTCTCTTTCTCCCTCCCTTCCCCTCTCTCTAAAAGTAAATACATAAAATCTTTAAAAAAAATTTTTTTAATAAAAATGTTCTTAATATGTAAAGTACCATCCCCGCAAAATACTACAGAAGACTGAAAACTACGCTAACCTAAATTCTCTAATGACTAAGAAGACACGTGGCTATTATTTACTTCAAGATTGTCACCCCTTGATTCCTCCCAAGACCTGATTCTCTCCCCAGTAACTTGTATCATCTGGCCTCAACTGTTAAGACTTAGCGCAAGCTAGAGAGTTACTCCTACGGTGAAGTTCAACTGCTCCGCTTCCAGCTCACGGCCCGGAGAAGTGGAACCGATGAATATGCTCCCCTCTTCGAACACTTACCTGCTCCTAGGAGCCTCTTCTTGAGGCTCCGCTCCCTCGAAATCCACTAGGGGCACATCTGTGGGCTCCGCTGGCTTTGGGTCACAGGCCGCTACACGTTCCGGCGGCCTGGGAGCCTCTGGTCCACGCTGAAGATTTGGGGTGGTGGACGACCTAGCGCCCACACCAGGCCTGACATTCGGCTTCACGCTAAGGCGTGCCCTGCGGAACATGGCGGAGCCACGGGGCCCGGGGAGGCGGCCTTACGGCCGCTCTTAGCCCCGAGCCCCGGCCGCTGCCCGGAGAGGAGTTTAAGAACTACGCCCTTCCCACAAAGGCACAAACCAGCCCAACGGGCAGCTACAGCAGATTCACGCCCCCGCCACCTCCTGCTGCCGCCCGCCGCCGCCTCTTCTTCATGACCCTGCTACAGTAACAGCTAAATTTCCCCCTACACCTTGCTCCGAGCCCTCAGAGGGAGCCTAAACTAATCGCGTCATCACCAAGCGCTGCGGAATGACGTAAGACGCACAGTGCCCGGAGCCATGGTAACTGTCAAACCACAGAGTGGGTTACCGGTGAACCAGAAATAGAGACGCAAGACGGTGTGCTCTCCCCTCTCCAGGCGTCCTTAGGAGTTGTTGAAAAGAGAGGGGGGAGGTAGGCAACCCCTCAGTCCAAAGTTTTACGGGAATTATTAAAATCGCTGGCCGATTTTGTTTTTAGAGTGTTCTGTAGAACAGGGCTTGTTCTCCAGCACATGCCCAAGGCTTAGAAATTCTAAATTGAGTAGAACATAGATTAGAAATTCAGGTGTGAAGCAACTGATAATAGTTACCTCCTAGGAAAGGAATTGGGTTTCTGAGAAAGATGTCGTGTGAGGAAGAGCATTCACTGTATGTAGTGGTGTAATTTTTAATGTGAATGTACTGCCTGTTCGAAAATGATTACAGTTAAAACTATGTAAATTAATGTGAGTATTCTTAATCTACTACAGGAAGTAGCAGTAGAGCAATAAACAGGCATTTTGGGTAGGGGAGGAAAAAATACAACAAACAAATGAACAAGATAAGAATGCATTAAATACGATAAAAATATAAAGGGTAATATGACAAATTAATAGGAGATTGGGTTACTTTAGGTTGGATGGTTAGACAAGGCCTCTATGATAGAGGAAAACTGGGCAGAGAGGGTGTTAGATCTATAGCGTATGGGCCTGTTTTTGAACCTGTAATACAAATACCCTGACTTGTGGGAACATAAAGGTCTTATTTTCTTCTTGGAAAGACAAAATTATTCTACAAGAACATCCTGCTACATTAATAACAAAATGTCAAAGGAATAAAATACTGAACTAATTGAAGATATTGCTAGGTCATCCAGAGGGAGAAAGAACGACAAGGGCTTTTGACAGTAGGAAGGCAAGGCTGAAACCACAGAAGAAAAAAAGAAATTGCTCTAAGACTTGAAAGAAAATGGAGTTTCATGAGTTCTGTGGGCTCCCTCCAGTACTCTAGGAAGCAACAGAACCTCAGATACACTTGAAGAAGCTCAAGAGCTTTGGCCAGTCACCTCGATTGGTTAGAGCATTCTTCCCACTTGCCGAGGTTGTAGGTTCAATTCCCTGTCAAAGCACATATAAGAAGCAACCAAAGGATGCATACAAATCAATGTCTGCCTCTCTCTCTCTCTCTTTCTCTCTCCCTTCCTCCCTCCCCCCTTCCTCTCACTCTCTCAAATCAATTAGAGAAAGAAGAAGCTCAAGGAATTAATAACAACAACAACAAAAAAACCCTGCTGGAGTTGTCTCAAGAATCTTGGAGCCACTGCCAGGACCATATAGCTTTGTACAGCATCTTCTGGTATAAACTGAAGACACAAGGCCTTTCCTCAAATGTTCTGTTCTACATAAGCATCTAGGGTATCTCCACAATTCTGCAGGTAAGAAAGTCAATAATGACTAAGACGTAATTTCCCATTAGTAAAAAGATGAGAACAGAGTCAGACTTAATTGTATTATTAAAGTCAAAATATTTGTTACACACCCAAATTTATGGAGTAAATTCTTAATGGCATCACAGTAATTTTTAAATTCTCCATTTTTACTGGCAGACACATCCAACATTTCTCAAGTACATACTGTACATGATGTGTATCCCTACAACTCAAAAATTGTATTTTCAGCTGCAAAGAAAAAGCTCAATGAGACTGTAAATTAAGGCTGTATACAGAAACAACTCTACCACTTACCTTTCAATCCCAATTCCTTCCCTCCCTTGTTCATGATGACTTTATCTCCATAAAGAACCTGGCCAGAAAAGTCCCCTGCTCAAGTTATTCCAGAAGAGGTTCGCTAAGTGGGAACAGACACCTGTCCTGTAGATTGTATTGAGGAGGGGTGGCCAGTAGAGAGTGAAGAGCAAGGCTCTCAGAGATTAAAAGAATGACAATAATAGCTAACATATTGAGCGCTAATTGAGGGTAATTTTAGGGCATCCAGAATACTTCTAAACATTTCTCAGTTTGCAATGGTTAACGGAATAGATAAAATAAATACCAACCAAATAAACATCAGGCATCTTTACATGTGTGTTTCTAGCAACGGCAGATGCTCCATAGCTTTTACATGGGTTCCAAGGTTATTCTGCGTTACTCTAAATATGAAGTAAGACTGCATCTCCGCCATCCTCTCCCCATCACACAACCCAAGCAACAAAACCATTAACTTAAAACTCCTAAAGTACCGTCGATCGTGACAAGGGCACTGGAATAAAATGGGAAATGAACAGAGTTTAGAGTCCATCTTAAATTTGAATCTTACTTCTACCAGTCCCTATAACTGTTAGGTTAGTAGCTTCTGGTCTGAGTCTCAGTCTCCTCTCGAATAAACTGAGAACAATGAAGCCTGCCTACCTTACAGGGTTGGTGCGAGAATAAGGAAGGAAATTAAGTATGGGCCAAACACTGCCTTTCGCAGTTAATCTCATTCTGCTCTGGTTTATTCATCCCCTTCACGCCTCTCCAAGAGGATGAATGAGGAAAGCTAACGTTCTTTGTCGGCAAGTTAGATATTACAGCATTTATTGTCACTTCTGTTGTTTCCCAAAAATGGGAGCTGGTCAAGCCACAGTGCCAGGTACACGGTGGGGAAAATCCACACACGTCTATCCCTCTCTCTCAGACACAAGACCTGTCTTCGGGACTCTACCCAACTTGCCAGACAGAAGATGCGGGGGTGGCGGGAGTCGGGTCGGTGCGAGTAGGTTCTGCGCGCGGCGGCCCCGGGCTCGGTCAGCCCCGCCCTGCCGCGCACGCGCAAGGGCTGGCCAGTCGCTCGGGTCGCCGCGGTGTGGGCTCAATGGGCCGGGC
Organism: Micronycteris hirsuta; assembly: GCA_004026765.1. Classification (NCBI taxonomy): domain Eukaryota; kingdom Metazoa; phylum Chordata; class Mammalia; order Chiroptera; family Phyllostomidae; genus Micronycteris; species Micronycteris hirsuta. Next base: position 165,625 of record PVJI01001048.1, read on the forward strand.
GGTGGACCCGGCAGAGGCGTGGTCCAGCGGAGGGCGGGCACTGGCTCAGCCTTCCCGATCCATCAGTGAGGACGTCCGCTGAGCCAGCGAGGAGGCTGTTGCTTTTCTGAATTGCTCTCTTCCAAGGCTTGGTCCGCTGGTCCGCATGGCCCGTGAGTGTGCGGACGAGAAGGGGGAGCGGCGGGGAGCGCCCGGCTGAGAAGTCGAGGGATCACCGAGGCGCGGTTGGGCGGGGAGGCGGGGCTGGCTGATGAATCCCCTTGGATCAGACAGGGCGGGGACCCGGTCTTCACTCAGCCGAGAGAGGGACGTTGAAAGGGTACCTGCTCCTGAGGTGTGCGAGTTTACACGGTAAAGAACACCTCCCCGGAGGTGAGGTGTGTGGAGCCCGCAGCCCCGGGAGAGGTCCTGGTTTGGAGGTGGTCTATAGCTGATAGTTAAAATCATAAGGCCTTATAAAAACTGGACTCCGACTGAGTCTCCTCCCTAGTTCTTTTGTTCGGCCCTCGCAGGTAATGTTTCACAAGTATCTGCATTTGCTTGCTTAACAGTTGGCTTGTGGTGGGCCAACTTGTACGAAGTGTGATCTCTGTGGATCTTTCTCTCTCCACCCACACCCCGCAAAAGCCAGAACTTACTTTGGAATACTGGCCCATTTATACAGACTATTGGAATGGAATGCCCGGTTTAAGAGATCCGGTATTTAGAGCCAATGAACACCTTGATTGGAATGATAATACTTTTAATACCTTAAGGATGTACCTTTAAGCTTCCTCCTTGTGGTCAGATCTGGGAACACCACTCAGTGCAGTAGTCTGCTGACTTATCTATTAAAAAGCAAATGCACTTCAGATGCACTTAAATAAGAGCCTTACAATGGAATTCTAATTTTGGAGATGCGAAAAAAGTATGACTATTTCTCTTTGTAGGTGGAAATCAGCGAGAACTTGCCCGCCAGAAAAACATGAAGAAATCCCAGGAAATTAGCAAGGGAAAAAGAAAAGAGGATAGCTTGACTACCTCTCAAAGAAGACAAAGGTCAGTGATACTAATAGAATTCTCAAGTTACTGAAGTTTTCATGTGGAGAATAGAAAGCCTTTTTTAAATTCTTGGTAGAACTAGGCTTAACCTGCAGAAAGAGGGAACTGATGAATATTTATTGTGTCAGGCATACTAAAACTATATGAGGTAGTTATCCCAACTTATGGATGAAGACTTTAAAGCTCTTAAGCTGTAATTTGTTTTTCAGAGAACCTCATGTAACTCCACCACAACCATGAGAACTTCATTTAGCAAAGGAACTGAACGTTTTCCTTATGTCCACCGTTAGGTGCCAGGGAATACAATATTTTTTTATTGTTATTCTATTACAGTTGTCTCAGTTTTTCCCCCTCTGCCCTCCCCCACCTAGCCCACACCCAACTCCCACTGTCAATCCCCACACTATTGTCCATGTCCATGGGTCATTCACACATGTTCTTTGACTAGTCCCTTCCCCTTCTTTCCACCATTATCCCTCTCCCTACTTCCCTCTGATCGCTGCAACATTTTCAAAGCAGGCATTCTGTCCAAACTGGTATAGATGACAGCTGTCTCAATTATAGTGATAACTGTTCTGAAGGAGGCAAAGAAAGTAAGTATATGAAGCTATATTGACTTTGGAAAATCCATTGGATTGGACAGAATACAAATGAATTGCCTTGGTATATGGCTATGTATGACAAATTAAATAAAACTGCTATAGGAATAATGTGAGACTGAGCTTAAGTAAAAAAATAAAAATGCATTCATGTTTCTAAAACAGTTCATCAAAGTTGAATGTTATTCTAAAGTCAAATGTTATCCATGTGGAACTTGGAGGTCAAGTGAATAATTGACTACACATGCTTTAGTGTGGCTTCTCTATGGTCTTCCAGCCTGGCTGCACATTAGAACCAACCGCCTGGGAAAGCCTACACCCAGTCCTGATTTACTGGGTAGTTGGTCTGAGGTTAGTCATTGAAATGTACTCTAGCTCTGGTCGGTGTGGCTCAGTTGGTTTATAGTATCGTCCTGTACACTGAGAGGTCTCAGTGTTTGATTCCCAGTCAGGGCACATGCCTAAGTTCTGAGTTCAGTCCAGTTGGGGTACATGCAAGAGGCAGCTGATGGATGCTTCTCTCTTGCATCGATGTTTCTCTCCCTTCCCCTCTCTCTGGGGTCAGTGGGCATGTCTTCAGGTGAGAATTTTAAAAAATAAAATATAAAAGATGCTCTAGATAAATGTTATTGTACCTTAATTAAACCTAATTTCAAAAAACTTCCCAGGTGATTCTGATATACAGTTAAAGTTAAGAATCATTGCTCAATGAGATTAAGCCTTTAAATGCCATTCGTGCTTTCTTCTATGACATTTATTATTAAAATAAGTTTTGCCTTGCAGTTGTGTTTACTCACATTAAAATAAAAGTGAAAGTGGTACAGATCAGTGACACTGAAATAGTATTTTTATTGGAGAGCCTAGTCTAACTTGGCTCAATAATAGCCACTGTTTAATAAATCCCCACATCTTATAAAGCTCTGTGTTGGATGTTCTATATGTAGTCTCTCTAATCATCGCAGCCCTGAAAAGTGATATTGGCCTCAATGCATAAACGAGGAAACTGAGACTCTGAATTCAGTAATAATACTAAGGTCATACAGCAAACACAGCAAAGCTTGGATTCAAACAGAAAACGATCACTATTCTCTGATACTGTTTCTTTGTAGCTGTCTTGTTTTTCCTGTCTTTTCATTCCTTGTTTTTGCTGTTGGCTTTGCAGAAGTGACTTATGCCACAAACAGAACTACTTATCCTGAATTAAAATATAATACTTAATCTATGCAATAACAAGATAGAAAAGAGCCTGGACTTTGAAAATGGGCAAAGCTTGGTTTTTAGGTGATTTGGGACAAATTATTTAGCTTTAAGCCTTTAATTTTTTTCCTTTTTAAAAAAATATTGTATCTGAGCCTCGCTGGTATAGCTCAGTGGATTGAGTGCAGGCCTGTGAACCAAAGGGTCACGGTTCGATTCCCAGTCAGGGCACATGCCTGGGTTGCAAGCCAAGTCCCCAGCAAAGGACAAGCGAGAGGCAACCCACACAGTGATGTTTCTCTGCCTCTCTTTCTCCTTCCCTTCCCCTCTCTCTAAAATAAATAATAAAATCTTTAAAACAAAATATTGTATCTGAAATGTTAATCTAGAGCCGATAAAGTGCCCAGATAGTCTGGTTGTAGTTCACAGTTAATATGGTAGTGGAGTTCATCCAGACACTCAAAGGGTTAAGAAAATGCCCTGAATGCCCTGCTTTTCTTTAGTGTAATCCATTTTTAATTACTAGCTATTGAGCTTTTCGGCTTACAAGAAACTGAATTGCTTCGTAACATCTATGTTGTAATCCTAGGTACCAGTTAGGACATCCAGGAGGGTTCCTCTTTTCTTTTCTTTTTTTTGAATTGATTTTAGAGACCAGGAGGGAGAGAAACACCGATTTAGTTGTTCCACTTACTTATGCATTCATTGGTTACTTCTTGTATGTGCCCTGACCAGGGTTCAAACCCACAACTTTGGCTAGCAGGATGACACTCCAACTGAGCTTCCTCGCCAGGGCTCTAGGAGACTTCTTAAATGCCCCCTTTTTCCCAGAAACAAGAGTGAATTAACTTTGTTGACAACAAAGAATAATTACTATTGTTTCTATATATATATAGCTCTTAGCTAATGTCAGATGCTTTTATATATATTCATAGCTATTCCTCAGAACAACCCTGATATGTATTGCTCTTAATTTTGAAAGGCTTTGAGGTTATTTGGCCCATGGTCCTAATAGTAGAGATGGTATTCAAAGTAAGATCTGACTTCCAAGCCTTTCCATTCTTTGCCTTCTCATTCTGTCTCCACCCATGAAAATGGAAAGACATGAATGTTTACATCTTTTAAATTGTCTTCTAATATTCTGAATAGGTTATATATAGAAACAAGGGGGCACACAATCAGCTTTCCTGTGACAACTTACAGCCTTTCCTCCTATTATAGGGACTCTGAGATCATGCAACAAAAGCAGAAAGCAGCTAATGAGAAGAAGTCGATGCAGACAAGAGAAAAATGATGACTGACAATTTGGAAAACCTGGGTGCTATTGCCGACTAGGTGTATCATAAGCTCTATGATCAAGATTTTGTAGCATGAATAGCCATTACATATGTTATAACATATCCTGATAAAAACTATTTTAAATTTTACCTTTCAACGTGACTTAGCGTGACATTTCAGAACCATTCTTCAAAGAATAAAACCCTAGCCATACTGGGGGGAGGGGGGTATAAGGGGACTAAGGGACTAAATAGTAATGGGAAAAAATACAATAAAGATTAAATCAAAATAAAATCAAACACCATGCATGTGACATATTGGTGACCATTATTTTTTTAAGTATATTTTATTGGTTATGCTATTACAGTTGCCTCCATTTTTTTTTCCCCTTTGCCCTCTTCCACCCGGTACCCCCGTTCCCTCCAGCAAAACCCCTCCTTAATTCATGTCCATGGGTCATGCCCCTAAGTTCTTTGGCTTCTCCATTTCCTATACTGTTCTTAACAGTCCCCTGTCTGTTTTGTACCTACCAATTACGATTCTTAATCTTTCTTCCCCTTCCCCCTCTCAGCTGATAACCCTCCATGTGATCTCCATATCTATGATTCTCCTTCTCTTCTAGATGTTTGCTTAGTTGTTGTTTTTTAGATTCAGTTACTAATAGTTGTGAATTTGTTGTCATTTTTCTGTTCATAGTTTTGATCTTTTTCTTAGATAAGTCCCTTTAACATTTCATATAATAAGGGCTTGGTGATGATGAACTCCTTTAGTTTTACCTTGTCTGGGATGTACTTTATCTGCCCTTCAATTCTAAATGATAGGTTTGCTAGATAGAGTAATCTCGATTGTAGGTCCTTGCTTTTCATCACTGTGGATATTTCTTGTCAGTCCCTTCTCACCTGCAAAGTTTCTTTTGAGAAATCATCTGACAGTCTTATGGGAACTCCTTTGTAGGTAACTCTCTGCCTTTCTCTCGCTGCTTTTGAGTCTCTTCATCTCTAACCTTTGGCATTTTATTTCTGATGTGTCTTGGTGTGGTCCTCCTCTTTGGGTCTAACTTGTTTGGGACTCTGTGCTTCCTGAACTTGTATGTCTATTTCCTTCACCAAGTTAGGGAAGTTTTCTTTATTTATTCAAATAAGTTTTCAATTTCTTGCTCTTCCTCTTCTCCTGGCATTCCTATGACAAATGTTGGCACTTTTGGAGATGTCTCAGATTCTTATTGATGACTCCCTTTTTTTTTTTTGAATACTTGAGCCACCAGCTTCCTTCTCTTCACTGTTGGTTCCCTGTGGATTTTTATTTATTTCATTTAGTGTAGCCTTCATTTCTTCCCTTATGCATTTGCCATACTCAATGAGTTCTCTGAGCATCCTTATCACCAGTGTTTTGAACTCTGCATCTGATAGGTTGTTTATTTCTGTTTTGCTTAGCTCTTTCTGGAGTTTTGATCTGTTCTTTCATTTGGGCCATATTTCTTTGTCTCCTCAACTTGGCAGCCTCCCTGTATTTGTTTCTGTGTATTAGGTAGTGCTGCTTAACTCCTGGTCTTGATGCTTCTACATTGTAAGGGGCAGAGCCTTAGGTATTCACCAGGGTGGAGCAATCCACTTTTCTATTTTGTGACACTGTCTGTCGGGGAGGGAACAGTGCCACTTGCTCAGCACTCACCCTGTTTCCAGTCACTTCACTCACTTCCCATATGTGACTGGCTCCCATCTAGCTGTTGCCCTGGTGGTGGTTCCCAGAGTGGGTGGGTTTGCATACATTCTAGGACCATGGGGGCCCTTTAAACACTCTCCTGAGACACCAGCAATTTCTTCTGCTGCCCCAACCCCCACTGGTTTTTACAGCCAGAAGTTATGAGGCTTTATTTCCGCAGCACTGGAACCCTGGACGTCACCTTCTGGCCTAGGGCTGGGATTGCTCTTTCCCCAGGTGTCCCTCCAGGTCTTTATCCACCACATGTGAGTGTGGGACCACCCATTCTGCCAGCTGCTACAACCGCCTTGCCACTGCTGCACACCACATCCTCTCTGCCCCGGGTCCTTGTCTCTACCCCCGTTACCCATCTGCATGAATGTTTCTTCTTTAAATCCTTGGTTGTGGACTTCCATACAGTTCAATTTTCTGGCAATTCTGGTTGTTTTTTGTTTTGAAGTTAGTTATGATCCTTCTTATGTTTGTGCAAGGAGGTGAGTCCTGTCTATGCCTCCATCTTGGCCAGAAGTCCACATTATTTTTCTTATCAGCAGTCAGCATGTATATAATTAATTAGAGAGGTAATATAATCAGATAATAGGATCCCCTATAAATTTAGGATCTTAAACTTTGATTAGGTAGCTGTTCAAAGTCAACTTCATAATCAAATTTAATATGCATTTATCTAATTTGGCTTTGTAATGAACTGGTTTGTTTGAAGGATTTACAACAGATAGTACAAATGACCTGGGCTAGCAACTAAATGACCATAAATTAAATGAGGTCTCAGTAAGAGTTTTACTTACAGCTTTAATATTTTTTTGGAATAAGTGCCTTTTTTCATTTGTTATTTTTTTAATTTATAGATTCTTAGAGAAAAACATCAATATATTGTTCTACTTATTTATGCATTCATTGCTTGATTCTTATATGTGTCCTGACCTGGGATAGAACCCACAACCTTGGTGTATCGGGATGACGCTCTAACCGATCGATCTACCCCGACAGGGCTACAAGTTCCTACTTTAAAAATACTTTAATTTTTAGAACAGAATTAGTTTTACAACAAATTGAGATTTCTCATTTATCCCTGCCACTACACACACCCCCTGCACAGCCTCCCCCATCACCTATCCCCCACCAGAGTGGATCGTTTATCGTTGATGACCCTGCACTGACACATCATTATCACACAAGTACATGGTTTATGTTAAGGTTCCCTCTTCGTGTTGTAAGGGTGCCATTTCCGAGTCTGTTCTGAGACTCTTCAAAAACGTGGGACTTAATAATGGTTATAAATTTGAAAATAACCTAGAGAAACTAAGGTTTGAGATCTTGTTCTTTTTTGAAGTAAATATGCACAATTATTACAAAGAGAATAAAAATACCATTCTAGGTGTCTCTAATACTGAATGAGGCAAACATGAAATTTTTTAGCCTGACTTTTTATCTTCATATTACCACAGATCTTCATTTAAAGTAAAGCGTTTTTCAATTTCTTCAGTTAACTTCAGTCTTCAAAACATTTTTGAAGGGCAAAAGAGTTACAATAGCTTAAGTTCCATTCTAATAAAAGGGATAATGAAGCCTGATTGCACCACAAAGATTCTTTATGGGTCTGGTTTCTGTAATTCTATCTCTAGAATTTCTACACAGACAAGCCATGAATACAAAGGACTTTTTATGCTTTAAGCCATATCCTTTATTTTCTTTTTTGAAGCTTTTATGTATTTATTCTTAGAGGAGAAGGGAGGAAGAAAGAGAGGGAGAGAAACATTGATTGGTTGCCTCTCTCACACACCCTGATGGGGGATCAGCCTGCAACCCAGGCATGTGCCCTGACCGGGAACTGAACCAGTGACTTTTCACTTTGTGGGACAATGCCCAACCAACTGAGCTACACCAATCAGGGCTATTTGGTTTTTTAATGAATAACTTCCATGTTTAAAATATTACATGTAGTGGAACAACTTTGGACTTTTTAAATTTAAACAGTTCTTATAAATCTAGGAAAAACTACATTTCCAAAAGAACATGAATATTATGAAAAAGAAGATCTCTGGGTTGTAATTAATCAGTAAGATATATCCAAACTGAATATTATTGAGTAATTTTTATGGTACTTGAATTAATTTATTATTAAGATAGAGGGTTTGATTTTTAACTTCAACATTACCAGAAATTTCCTCTAGACAGAAAAAAGGAAGAAAATTAAGTGTAATTGCTGAAATATATTGACACCTTAGTTTCTTTTCATGTAGCATATTTAAGCAAGGTAACTAAAATAGCTAAACTTCTAAAGAGGGAAACTGGTTAATTACAAAATATTAAGGGAAAATACAGGTGAATAATTGTAACAAGTCAGTAAAGTTAATTGATGTACCACCTTTTGATATTTCTTTGACTTGTTGCCAAAGCAAGATAAAATTATTTAGATGAAGTAGTAGCAACTTCATGATGTAGCTTTACAAATACCAAAATCCATGGAACACCTTCATTGACATTAAAAATACTATATTATATCATCTTTAACAGGAGGCAGTGCATTCTTACTAGCGATCTTTGTAAGTCCTGCTGAAAATGTGAGGGAGCAGCTGCTACTGCCCACAGTGATGTACTGAAGTCAGTTTCATCAGTTATTTGATTCCTTTTGAATGTCTTTTCTATTAGTGGCAGTGTAAGAAATTGTTATCCATTTATCAAGCCACTGTTTTTGGAAATTGGGCTAAAAGAGAATATTGATTACTGGCATCGTTTTCCTAACTTTTAAAAAATATATTTTGCTCTTTTTCCCTCTGTTTTGTAGATGGGAAAAGTTTTCCCATCCTAAAGATCTTATTTATTCATTTTTAGAAATAGCGGAAGGGAGGGAGAAAGAGAGGGAGAGAAACATGATGTGCAAGAGAAACAGCCATCAGTTGCCTCTTTCATGCACCCACCTGGGGTCCTGGCCTGCAACCCAGGCTTCTGCCCTGACCAGGAATCAAACCAGCAACCTTTCGGTCTGCAGGCCAGTACTCAATCCATTGAGCCACAACAGCTAGAGCAAGAGTTTTCCCATTCTACAAAGTGGCAATCTATTTTTTGTATTATATTTTCAAGTTCTACCTTGTAAAGGGAGCTTCTCTGTGTAAGGCAGATGTACTACTGCTGTTAGTTTTGAGTTTACAACCTGTTTCAAAACTACTGAACTTTAAAAAGCATATCCCCCCACAATGTACACATATATCAAATCACCTTAAATACATTCAACTTTTGTGAACCATACCTCAACATTACTGAGGGGAAAAATATATCCCTAAAGTGAAAACCTGCTATAAAATTGACTTTGACAAACGGATAATTAGATTTGTACATTTTACCATCTGTGTCATGGTTTACCAGGGATGTCAGCTAAGTAGGGAGCATGTCAACTTCTTTAGGTACATTCCTAGTTGTTTTTGGTTCTATAAACATGCAAAATTGAATTAAAAATCAAATTATTTTTATGATTGTCAATCATAGTTTTCTATTAGATCAAAACTGAATAAGAACATTTATTAAACTGCCTCCTACAGCTTCATCTGCTAAAGTACTTGCTATATAGTAATCACGTATTAAAATATGTTGGCTTTCCAGATGGCCAAGTCATGAAAATGTCACTGAAGTAGGAAGAATGACTACAAGTTGCTCAAATGAACTCCAGAAAGATTTAAAACTTCCTATGGGCTTTTCCTTACATCTTTGCTTCTTAAAAACAAAACTTTTTACAAAGCAGTTATTAGCTAATAATACACTTTAAAAGTTCACAGGTAGCCTGCTATTGGACCGTTTACCCAGGAAAATTGAGATTTTAAAATTTGTAACATAACTGTTTTTAAAATTTGCTTTTTAAGAGAGAGGAAAGGAAAGAGAGAGAGAGAGAGATGCATCAACTTGTTCCACTTATTTAAGCATTCATTGGTTGATTCTTGTATGTACCCTGATTGGGGGTGGAACCTGCAACCTTGCAGGACAATGCTCTAACCAACTGAACTACCTAGCCACAGCTATAACATAACTTTTATAGAAGTATTTTCCATGTCACATACTATTCTTGCTACTTTCTCAGTTGGACATGATTTAGCTTACTGGTATATCAATGCAGGAATATTTCCTTGCAGTATAGTTTTTTGAAGCCTTTCTCTACACTTATGAGTTCACAAGAAATTGCATACCAACCTCACTGTCATCAAGATAATCCTGTTGAATACTTTTCTTTTACAAACATATATCGCATGTCAAGGATTTCTTTGGAGTTGGGGGGGAGGTCAAAGGTTCATGTGGCCTTGTACCACTCAAAATGACTGTTAGGGCTCTGACCTGTGTGGCTGGCTCAGGTGGTTGTGCATTGACCTGCTAGGTGAAGGGGTCACCAGTTCAGTTTCGGGTCAGGGCACATGCCTGGGTTGCAGGTTCAGTCCTTGGTTGGGGCATATGCAAGAGGCAACTGATCAAATTGTCTCTATCACATCGATGTTTCTCTCCCTCTCTTCCTCCTTCCCTTCCCCTCTCTCTAAAAATGAATAAATGAAATCTATTTTTTAAAAAAAGATAACTGTTAGGGTGGTTTATGAATGGATATTTAAAATCAAGTTATGTAATGTATGCTTGAGAAAATACAACCATATCAAAACTAATTTCATGGTATATTGGAATTTTGGGTTGCAAACAGAATCGTTAATCTATTAATAAGCACAATCTTTATTTGAAAGGATGAGAGACTCCCGAGTCCAAGGAAAAGTTGAAGACTCAAAGCTTTGGAAAGGTCAGGATTTAGAACAGCTCCAGGTGCTATGAGGCAGTTTTTTGTGTTGCTGTCAGGTTGAAATCCTAACAACCATTTTCCGTCTTTATCTCAGAGTGCCTCCAGATGAATTTTTTGGGTTATGTGCTCACCCCCTCTGCTCACCCCCTCAGCAAGAGGAAGGCAGGTCATCTGAGTTGATGGTATAACCAAAACTGTGTCCAGTTTTGGTCACAGTGGTCCCTCAAATAAATCGGGAGTTTTGTTGCCAGAAGGAAGGATGATGGGCACACTGAAATGAAGTAAGAGTTTAATACTTTTATTGCAAAGCTAAGACTAACTTTTAAAACTACAGATTCATGATTATGCAAATCATGAAGGTGGTAAGTGAATGTTTAAAGTGAGAAACTGATGAAGCTTATACCATTTGTATCTCTAACCAGCTTTCAAAGCCCCAAAACACAGTATGTACTCGTTACAGAAAAGTTGAGAAACTGCAAGAAAACGGGCAGAAGAAATTTAGCAACAAATTAGGCAGTTACTTAGAAAATTAAACATACCCTTACTGTATGACCCACTAATTGCACTCCAGGTCATTTATCCCAGAGAAATGAGCATGCAGCTTAAATATACATTTTGAATGACTTTTATGTACACATTCTCTACCCAGATCAAGATACATAGACATCTGCTGCACCCTACCAGGCTCCCTTGTGACTGCTTTTAGATAATGCCCATATCTGTCACCATAGAAGAGTTTTGCCTGTTTTTGAATTTGTATGTAAACAGAATCATCCAGTTTGTACTTGTAGGGTTCTGGCTTCATTTGTTCCACATTACATCTATGAGAAGCCTCTGTCTTATGTGAAGCAGTAGTTCACTCTTTTTCACTGTTGTGTAGCATTCTGTCATATGAATATACCATATTTCAGTTATTCACTCTACTTTTCACGGACATCTGAATTACTCTTAATTTGGGGCTATTATGAATAATTGTGCCATAAATATATATATGTAGATATATATATATCCATACATCTCTCTCTATAAACATGTATACATATATATCTTGGTGGTCATAAGCACTTATTTCTATTGAGTATATACCTAGGAGTGGAATTCTTGGGCCACAGGGTCTATAAAATAGTTGTATATTTCTCTCAATATTCATGCAAGCATGTTTAAACATACATATACTAAGGGATGTGAGGGGTTTTCTAGGGCTTCATAACAAATTACCACTAACTTGGTGGCTTTACAACAACAGAAATTCATTCTCTCACAGTTCTAGAGGCCAGAAGTCTAAAAGTAAGGTGTCAGTAGGGCCATACGCCCTCTTAAGCTGCTAGAAGAAAACCCTTGCCTCCCTCCTCCAGCGCCTCCAGGCATTGCCTGAGTCGTGGCAGCCTGGCTTTGCCTCTCTGCCCTGCCCTCCCACGCCCTTCTTTCCTCTATCTTCTTCCCGTCTCCTCTAAGGAATTACAGTCCACTCTAATCTAGGATGATATTATATCTAGGTCCTTAATTACATCAGCAAAAACCTTTTCCCAAATAAGGTCACATTCACAGGTCTCTGGTGGATATATCCTTTTGGGGGCTACCATTCAACCCACTACAGGGAGTGTCTTTAAAAACAAAAATGAGAAATGTAGCTGTAACTTGATACTTTTTCTTAATAGCCATGCTAGAGGTCAGTGCATATACAATAAGTCTGGCCATCATATGAATGCATCGTAATTTACCCAGTCATTTTCTTACTCATGGAAAATAGGATGTTTGTAAACCTTTACCACTACACACAATTCTATAATATATGCCATTGCACTTACTCGATGTACTGGTGCTTTTGTTTCTATAGAAATGAATTCTCAAGGGTGTAGGGTTCCTAGGGGAATGGTGTACATATTTATAATATTAAACAGATATTCCCCAACAAGAGGGTAGCACTTCAAAGCCCCATGCCCTTCATAACATCAGATATTATTAATCTCTAATAATTTTGCCAAACTGAGTGAAAAATGGTTCTCAGTTTTGTGGGGTTTTCCTCCCTCCCCCTGGTTCTTGGTTTTAAGTTTGTAATACTGTGACTGTGGATGTTGAGCATCCTTTCATTGATGGGAGAGACCTGGTTCTTCTTGCCGATGCATGAAAATAATTACAGATCAGCAAATCTATTAGCAAGCTGTCAAGAGTTTATTAGTGACCCGTTTCCATGGAAGAGAAGGAGCCTAGCTAAGGTGTGTATGTGGTGGCGGTGGGTGGGGGGACAGGGTATGAAAGGCACAGGTTTAGGGCAAACTAGGCAGCAAAAGTAAGGGCAGCTGAAGGCTAGGGTGGCAAGCCCCCAGGTTGCCAGAGACTGGGTGGCCTGAGGGCCAAGAGAGCCAGTCCTTTTTCTGAGGACTTAGCCAGGATGGTTGTGGAAAAGTTACATGTTGATTGACGGGTAAAGGTGGTGCCAGCTTCCTGGGGGGCTGTGACTACCCAAACTTCAGTATGTGTGGGGGTCTATTAGTCTAAATCTTTATCTTGCTCCAGACTCTATTTATTCATCTTGTCAGACAGATACATGAGAGGAGGCAGTTAAGTAAAGTTGGGGAATTACCCAAAGTTATTTATGGGCTCTTCGTTTGGGCACTGTGGACTCTCTCCTACATTTCAGGCCTTAGAATGAAAGCACAGTTTCAAGGGTTTCTTTCCCAGATAGCAGAAATCCTACATAGAATTGCAAGGGCTTCCCTTCTCGTGGACTAACATAGTGTTTCTTGTGATGTTGGAACACCTGGCAATATTGTCGGGCCAGGCTCAGGACTGCTGAGTTAGTGGGTGAGACAGTCTCCCTCCTCCTCCCTGCCTTGGTATGCTATTCATTCTAAGTGCTAAAAGGCATTTCCTGGCAACCAGGATGGTAGACGCCAGCCAGTAACAGCAGTGCAGTGTCAGAGTTCTTCTTATGTTATGTACTGCCTCACTTTCATTTGTGTATTAGACATCTGGATTTTTTGGTGTGAACTGCCCATGTTTTACCTCTGCTTTGTGTTTTTTATTTCTTTTAGTCTTCTCAAGTAGGTGCTACTGTTAATATCCATTTTTAAAGCTATTTTTTTTATTTTATTTACTTATTTTTAGAGAGAGGAGAAGGGAGAAAGAGCAATGTATGGTTGCTTCTCACATGGCCCTCACTGGGGACCTGGCCTGCAACCCAGGCATGTGCCCCGACTGGGAATCGAACCGGGACCCTCTGGTTCCCAGCCTGCGCTCAATCCACTGAGCTACACCAGCCGGGGCTGTTAATATCCATTTTTATAGTTAAAGAAAGTGAGATTTTCTTTAAGGAATTCTGCAAGATCACCAGCTAGTAACTGGCAGTTTAAGGACTGAACCCAGGCAGACTGAGTACAGAGCTTCCAGAATTTAGGCTTATTTTATGTTTATTGGCCATTTTCCCCCTCTGTGAATAACTTGTTTTTATCTTTGCTTGTTTTGCTGCTTTACTGTTAATTTCTTTGACAAAGCTATTTTTAATATACAACGAATATTAGTATTTTTTACGTTACAAATGTTTTCCAAACTATTATTTGTTCTTCCCATTTATTTATGTTGCTTTTGCTAGAATTTTTAATTACATAATAAAATGTCTAATTTCTAAGATACAGACTGACAGCTAGCAGACTTATCCACTGTAACAAGTTTAAAAAATTTTTTTTACAGACACTTATTTTACACAATTCTAGAGGCTGGGAAGCACAAGATTAAGGTGTCAGCATGGCTGGGTACTGATGAAGGCCCCCTTGTGGGTTGCAGACTGCCTACTTCTCGCTGTATCCTCACATAGTGAATATAACATTTTTTAATGAACTTGGATGTCTTTATTTGGGTGAACTAGGTGGAGTGAGGACAGTGGTGGAGGAATAGTCTTGAATTAACTGATTACAGTACCCATCACCCCTTATTGCTTACTCCTCTTTGACTCATTTACATTACCTGTCTGACCTCCAAAACGTATTTGAGTTTTCAATCCTTGCATGGTTTCTTGTTTCTATTTTAAGATATCATCTATCCCAAGTTGATAAAAGTCACCTTGAATGCATTTTTTTTGTATACGATTTGAGGATAGAGAGTTCAAACCTCATAGACTGGGTGACGAATTATATCTATGTCATTTATGAGTTACACTACCATTTGCCCATACCATCATTCAAGTATTCTTCCAAAGTGTCATTTGGAATTTTCAACTTTCTTCTGCTCTAACAGTTTGGTGTGCATTGTTATACACAAGTCACCAACACATCTTTGATCTCCTAAGCCTAGATTCTGAAGTAAGGTGAAGGAACTAACTGGTTTTGGCCTTGTCTTTTCCTTATTCGCTATTTCACAAGACTGTTCCAATATATATTACTCAAATTGGAAATCAGATCACTAATTACTTTAATTATTTATTTGATTATGAGCAAGTTCCAAGAGTCACTAAGGGCAGGTTTTTAGTGTGAAAATTCCATATGCACCTAGACTGGTTCCAGTTCATGAACTTAATGCTTACATAAATGCCTTCAAATCTGATGGAATGGTTTCCTTTGGAAATTTGCTACATTATGCTTTTGAGTGCTTTCTCTATTATATGAAATAACTTTGTAAACTATACTAATTCAAACCTGGATGTCATCAACAGGAAAAAAGTCATCATTTCTTTGGAAAACAAAAATGCCATAGGTTCATTTTTGTTGAACCAGGTCCTGATAAGTAGAAAAACTTTTTCAACAGAGAACCTATCATTTAGAATTCTTTAAAAAGAATTCCTCCTTGAAAACATTAGGCTAAGTGAAAAAAAGTCAGATGCAAAAGGCCACATATTATATGATTCGTTACATGAAATATCCAGAATTAAGTAAATCCAGTAAGTAGACTAGTGATTGGAAGGCAGGAGAGCATGGGAAGTGACGGCGAATAGATAACAAGGTTTCTTTTGGGGGTGAGGGAATGTTCTGGAATTAAGATAGTGGAGGTGGCCTCACAACGTTGGGAATATACTAAAAACCATGAAATTGTATGGATTAAAATGGTGAAAAATCTAATTGAACTTTTAAAAAATATATTTATTTCTTGTTTTTAAGCATTCTTGTTTTATTTATTGATTTTTAGAGGGAGAGAAACAGACACTGATTTGTTGCCCTGCTTATTCATGCATTCATTGGTTATTTCTCGCATATGCTCTGATCAGGATCCAACCTGGGCACCCTGAACTAACCAAGTGACCTACTTTTGCCGAGCTAAAAGTCTTTAAAGCATTTTTAAAGGTATATCATTATTGGTTACCTCTGGACTGATTATTATTGTATCGCTTTACCCATGTTTTCTAAATCACCTGCAATGAACAAATAAGTAAAATTTATTGCTCAAAACAAAAATACCCTGTTAGAATCACTCTACAACTACATTAAAAAGTGAAATCTAAGCACTGAGAGACTATAGAAAAGAAAAACAATGAAATGAAGACCACTCGTAGAGCACGCACGGAATTCCCTCCAAGCTTCCCGTTGCCCTTCAGGCCACCGTACTCTTCCGTTCCCAGAGGTCCTGGCAGCGGAAGTCGTCATACTCAGAGGCACGCAGCCCACGCCGCGCAGCCAGTGGCATCCTCGCCATGGCGATGGGGGGAGGAGGTGGTGGCGGTGTACCGGAGCCGGAGGACTCGGTGCTGTTCCGGCGCGGCACGGGCCAGGTGAGATCCCAGCCAACTCTTCCTCCAGACCGGCCCCCTTGTGGGCTCTTACCACCTGCTAGCCGAACCCTGCGTTTCTTCCCCAGTCGCAGGCCAGGACTTGGCCAGTCCGTTTACTGCAGGACTGTGATCCGCTTGTTTCTACAACCTTTCCCACTTGGGAACCTCAGCAGCAAGCTCCTTCCTCGCACTGCTTGGGCTCTTTTGTGGCTTTGAGCCGAGGCCCTACTGCAGCTTTTTGGTTCGTCCATTCTGACTGGTGGGCGTCCATTCTGACTGGTGGGCGTGTGTGGAGGCAGGCCAGGGTGAAGCAGGGAAAACTGGAGTCTATTGAAATGAGCCAGACTTAGATGAGGATGTTAGCAAAGGAGAACAGAGTACTTGGATTCTAGATGTACAGGTATTTGGAAACCAGAGGCAACAGTTACTGCATATGGATTCCGTAATTGCTATTTGAGAGAGGAAATTCAGGGATAATTTCAAGATTGTCTCAAACAGTTGAAAAGGAGAAGTTAGTTGCCGTCTACAGATGTGCTGAGGTGGGGAAGACTGCAAGTAGAGCAGATTTATAAAGGAGAAGATCAAAAATTAATTTGGGGGAAATAGTAGGGGTAAAATCTGATTGGAGTAAGTCGGAGAGGAGGGGCAAAAATTCAAGGCAACGTTTATAAACATAATTCAAGGAGTTATAGTGTAAGTAGAAAGGAGAGGAATTGGCCAGTAGATGGGGGGAAGTGAGATAAAGAGGATTATTAATTGTCTTTTGTTTGTTTTTAAGATGGGAGAAACATGTTTCAGTATGTTTGTGAGCTAATAGGAAAGATCCAGTAAGGATGGAAGAACTGACAATGCAGAAGAGTTGCTGAAGTAGTATTTTAGAGTAGGTAAGAGGGGACAGATTTGACCTTTGTTAGGAACACTGACAATTAATGTGGCAAAAGATATAGGTACAGATCTGGTGGGAGACTGTGAAACTTCTTTTTTCCTTTGTTGCTGTGCTGCCAGTAAAAGAAATAAGGATCAGCTAGGAGTGAGGACAGGGTGGGTGTTGGAGGTTTGAGCAGAGAAGATACAAAGTAGGCCTCCAGGAGAGTGGATAAGTGTTGGACTAGGGACATGTAGTGGAATGTTGCTAGACAACATTAAAGGTCTACTTGAGATATGTGATCATGAGTTTAAAGATTAGAAGCCACGGTTGTGTTTTTCACCAGCTAAGTTCACTTTAGGTTTGTGAGGGCAGGCACAGAGTAAACTAGTAGTTAGAATGAATAGGGTTGTACAGGCACACCTCCTTTTATTGCACTTCACTTTATTCCCCTTCATGGGTGTTGCATTTTTTTCTAAACTGAAGGCAAGACTCACCACCTACAAAAACATTACATCTTGCTGCATCACAATGCTCACTTTATTATGGTGGTCTAGAACCAAACCTGCAATATCTTGGAGGTACGCCTGTAGTTCATACCAAGGACATATGAAGAAATGAGAGGGAGAGGTACAAGGAAATTATCTTAATGATTGACCATGGAATTTAAGCTAAGAAAGGAAGTGAGGATATTAGGACAGTGACAGACAGTTTAAAAAGTGAGAGGATCAGTGTTTTGCTATTCCCAGTGAAGTATAATGATTGTCATCATGAGACTGCTAGAAGGAATAAGTTGTACATCCTAGAAGGTGGTGGTTGGAGAGTAGGATTTGTGGGGAGTTTGTAGTTACTGGTTATGATATAATAAAAGCAATGTATGAAAATTCCATTTGCTCTGCATTCTTGCTAACACTTGGTATGTTGGTCTTGTGTTAATTTTAGACATTCTAATAGATGTGTGGTTGTATCTTGTTGGGATTTTACTTAGAAGTGGGTAGCTGAGATTGGATGATACCGATCATTGGTAGAGAAGAGTGTAAGGACCTGCAAGCATAGGGTATTGGAAGGATCATCTACATGGGTTTTTAAATAATCAAGAATTATGAGGAGTAGTGTTGGAGAAAGTACTGGGATAGAATCTCTGGGAATGAGGAGGTATGACCCAGATGACTGTAGATGATTGCAGTAAGCGGCGTAGCAGACAGTGGACTCTGTTGACAGGATTTTTAAAGCTAGGAGTTTTGGGGAGGAAAGAGGAAGAATAATCTGGAGGGGGAAGTGAGGAGCAAGGAAGATTTCTTCCCCACCTCTGGTACAGTGATGGGGACATGAAGGAGAAAATACTTCATTTGAGATGGCTGCAAGGAAGCTGGCATCCTCAGAGAAAGCCAGATTTTAGTTACAGCAAGATGAAAGGAATATTCAGGGAAGAGGTTAAAGATGTGGGTTTGGAAGTGTATTGGTTACTTAAGAGAGCCCAGTGGAAGTGTCAGTAGTTGAAAAGTAGGAGAAGATGGCAGAACCTGAGGAACAAATTCAGAAACCTTGGCCACTGGCGGCGACTGAGAAACAAATATCAAGGCAACTCCAATGGCCTGTTTCGGTGGCTGTGTAACAAATCACTCAAAAATGGCTTGAAACAATAATCATTTTATTGTTTCTCATAGTTTCTGTAGGTTAGGAATTTGTGAAGGCCTCGCTGGGCATATCTCCTTGAGATCTGCCATTTGGTTGCATCCACAAGTAGCTCAAGCTACAAGAGCTGGGCACTGCAGCTAGGGATTGGCAAGCCATTTCTTCTCTTCATACAGTCTCAGGGCTTCTCCCTGTGGTCTGGTCTCCAGGGGTGGGCTGGTTTGGATTTCCTTATCCCCTTTGCAGTCCTCTTCTCTCCTCATCTCCTGTCCCCAGACAACTGCTGACCCACTTTTCGTCACCATAGGTTCGCTTGCATTTTTCTAGAACTTTATAAGCAGAAACTAGAATTTTGTTTATTTTTTTTAAAGACTTTATTTTATTTATTTTCAGAGAGAGGAGAAGGGAGAGAGAAAGAGCAATGTATGGTTGCCTCTCACATGGCCCTCACTGGGGACCTGGCCCGCAACCCAGGCATGTGCCCCGACTGGGAATCGAACCGGGACCCTCTGGTTCCCAGCCCATGCTCAATCCACTGAGCTACACCAGCCGGGCAGAAACTAGAATTTTGTAAACATAGTCTTTTTTGTCTGGCTTCTTTTACTGAGCATAGTTACTTTGGGTTTCATCTATTGTGTTGTGTGTATCCATTGTTATTCCTTTTTATTGCTCTGGTGTTCCATTGCATGAATATACTAAGTGTGTTTATTCATTTACTTGTTCACAGACATTGGCCTGTTTTCAGTTTGGGGCTGTTACAAATAGAGCTGCCATGAGTATTAGCATCGAAGACTTTGTATGAACATGTGCTTTCCTTTGTCTTGAGTAAATACCTACAGCCATGTGCTTTTGTTTCCGTTGGGAAAATACCTTTGTCATTATTTTAACTGAGAATCTGTCTGACTTTTTCAAAAGTGGTTGTATCATTTTACATTCAACTAGCAATGCATGAAAGTTCCATTTGCTTCACATCTTTGCTAACAATTGTTATGGTTAGTCTTGTGCTAATTTTAGACACTCTAATAGATGTACATCTTGTTGTGGTTTTAATTAGCGTTTCCCTGATGATTGATGATGTTGACCATCATTTTATGTGCTTATTTGCCATCCAAATATCTTCCTTGGCAAAGCATCTGTTCAGGTCTTTTGCCCATTTTTGAATTGGTTTGTTTTGTTTTTGTTGAGATTTGAGAGTTCTTCATATGTGCTAGATACAAAACCTTTATCAGGCAGGTAATTTGTAGATGTTTTATACCAGTCTGTGGCTTGTTTTTTTCAGTCTCTTGATAGTGTTATTTAGACAGAAATTCTTAATTTTGCTGAAATCCAATTTTTCAGTTTTCACTTTTGATGGTTCTTTTGTTGTAGGCTATCTAAGGTTGCAAAGATTTTTCTTTTAAGTTTTATAGTTTGAGGTTTTACATTTCGGTCTATGATAAATTATGAGTTAATTTTTGTGTATGGCTTAAGATATAGGTCAAAATTCATTCTTTTGCATAAGGATTTTCAATTGACCAGCACCATTTGTTAAAGCCACCGCTGCTAAATTGCATTTGTACCTTTGTTGCAAATTAATCATGTGTATGGGGCTGTTTCTGACTCTCGATTTTGTTGCATTGCTCTATTTGTTTACCTTAATGCTTAAAACACACTTTCTTGATTATTGTAGCTTTAGAGTGCACCTCGAAGTCAGATAACGTAAGTCCTTCAACTTGGCTTTGCTTTTCCAAAATTGTTTTGGCTGTTCTAGGCCCTTTATATTTTCATTTGAGTTTTAGAATCAGCTGGTCCATTTAATATGTTTTCTTTTTCTATTAGGTCTGTAATTAAGTATATTTAATGCTAACAGTTTTAGTTTCCAACCTAAGATTTCTATGGCCATACCTTGCTTGGATGAAGCTTATCTTTAGTAGATTTATCTGGAAAGGCAAGTAAGTGCAGTATTTTTAACACATTTTAAACTTAGTCTTACTACTGAAGGACAGCTAGGATGTATATAAAATCCTTGGCTCATACTTTTTCCCATAAATTTCTATGAGAAAGTCTAATACTAACTGTTTTTATTTTATTTTGCAAGTGACTTGGCCTTTTTGCTTAGAGGCTCTGAAGGACTTGTTTTTTAGAGGGTTTGTTTTGTTTTTTAGCTTTTATTCAGGGGTTTTATTTATATAGATGTTAAATATTCTTTGCCAATTTTTTATATTTACCACTTCATTTTTAACTTTTACTCCTTTGGGGTTTTTTCCTATGTTTTCATTGGTACCCCTTAGATTTTCAGTCAAATATTTCTTACTTTCACTTTTTAAAATGCTTTTTCTTTTTGCTGCTTTAATTGAGTGAGTTCCACTGCCCTGTTCTCAACCTCACTGATCTTTCCACCTTATCTAGTCTGTTTTTGAATCCCTCTAGTATGTCCTTCAGTGTATTTACTGTGTTCTTCAGTTCTGTGACCTGTCTGCTACTGTTTTGTATTTTCTCATTATTGTAGCTCTCGCTATGCTTATCCATTCTCCTAAGTTTGGTGAGCATCTTTATGATTATTATTTTGAACTCTTTATCAGGTACCTCACTTATCTTTATCATTAAGGATTTTTTTCTGAGGTTTTATCTTGTTTTCTTGTTTTGAACGTATTTCTTTACTTCTTTATTTTAGTTGACTCTGTTGGTTTCTGTGCAGTACATAAAACAGCTAGCTCTCCCAGACTTCAAGGAGTGGCCTCATTTAGATGAACCTTATCTTTCAACCTTGCCCTAACTCTGAGTTGTCTCTCAAATCATTAAGTGTGTACAAAGACTTGTCCGTGTCCCAAGAGTGAGAATTTAAATTAAGTCAGTAGCTAAATTGAGGCTGATTGGAAGCCAGACCGTCAGGCAGAAGTTTAAAAACATATACAGGCCTGTGAGAACACATAGTGTAACTCATAGGTGTAACTCATAAGTGTAACTTCCCCTGCTGGTCACCAGAATCAGGTGATCTGAAAGTGTCCCCTGGATGCCAGGTGCACTAATCAGAGTGCCGGAGAAGTGTATAAGCTCATTTCCGGAAGATAACAGTGAGCTGCAGTGAGGAGACGGAGCGAGTGAGGATGGTGCCCACCGGCTAGAGCAGGGTGGAGAGCCTGAGGACGGCACCTGCAAGCCTCTATCCTGGTGAAGTAACCCAGCAGGTTCCCAGATATGTGTTTAATTAGATGCCTGCCCCTGGTAGGGGGTGTGCCTTAAGATAAGCAAGTGAGCCTCTTTACCTTAAAGCCTGGTGCCTCTCAGTTGGCTGCTTCTGTACTGGGTCTCTAGGGCAGGTGATTCCTTCAAGAGCCTTTACTTAGTTTGCTGTTCTTTGTGAGTCTGGTAGACGTGAGCCCCCTTGGTTTTCAAAGCTAGATGTTTTGTGGGCTCATCTCAGTATAGGTCTTAAAAGTTAGGATGTCCATTGTGGGGTTCAAACCCTTCACTCCTCAGGGAAAAACTTCTGGCCTTCAGTTCCTTCCCCATTATGGATTTCTGCCCAAGGGTTGGGGTCTGTGGTGAGATTGTGTCTCAGCTTCTCCTACCTGCTTTGATGTCAGGTTTTTTCCTCATTTGCCCAATGTGTAGAATTCACTCCAGTAACTTAGATATTTTTCAGAGGAAATTGTTCCATACATAGCTGTAGATATGGTGTGTTGGTGGGAGGCAGTGAGTTCAGAATCACCCTTGTCTTTGTCTTGAACTAGAGAAAATCCATTTCTTTCCATTTGTTTAAAACATTTATTGTTTGCACTTCACATATTAATATTTTATTCGTTTTCTGTTCTTTTTTGTTTTGTGTAGCAGTATGTCCTAAATCCCTGGTCTCCCTTGAGAACAGGTAGCATGATTTTATACCTCTCAATGATGAGTGATTAATGGTAGTGGGTGTTCAAACATGGTTTTTAATTGAATTATGTTGAACTTCTACTAAGCACTCATTAAATTTAAACTCAAAATTAGAAATAATTTGTAGATCTTTTCCAGATTACTTAATATCAGGTGTTTTCCCACTAAAACTAAGCCCTTTATCTTATCCTAGATTTGCCAAACTACACCCTTTATTTGCTCTTAGAAAAGATTGAAATGTGAGTTGCACTTGAACAGATGCACTTATGGTGGGTAGACTAGGACCAAACTGTGGAGCATTCACTTCGTGGCGTACCTCCTAGGACGTTCACCTGTGTTTAGCTTTGGGGGTAATGTCGCATAATCTCTAAGCAGGTAGGCTTCTTGTGGTTATACTAGGATTTAAAAACTTGCTTTTAGTTTAACTTTATGTTTGGATTAAGATGTCTCTTGGCACTAACATACTTTTTTTGATGAAATCCATCCAGACATGAATTGTTTTTATTCTTTCCCGTTCCCAGAGTGATGATTCTGATGTTTGGGATGATACAGCACTGATAAAAGCTTACGATAAAGCTGTGGCTTCATTTAAGGTATGAAATGTTTACCTTTTTCTTAATTGATAATATTGACAGTAAATTGTTAAAGTGTATATTGTTTAGTTCTGATTTTGAAGATTAAAATACAACAGGTTAGTTAAATTAAATATTTTACTTTAGAAGCTGAGTGGTAGCCTGTCTACATGCTAGCTCCTTAAGAAAGGTGATTTAACCAGAATTTTAAACATTTGTTTCAAGGTGTTTTCATTGCATAAAACTATGGAAGTCGTCTAATTCAGATTAGTCTGACTTATAACTTTTTAACAGTTAAACATTGAAATAATGATAAATAGAAGTAGTGCAGTGATTAATACTTGTAGAGGCTTTACAGTTGCTCTTCTAACTGCTTTACATATGTTTAATTAACTTAATCTGGCTCACATCCTGTTAGTTAGGCATTAAGTCAGATGTTCCCGGTAGTAGGAATGTACAGTTTTTTAATGGGGTGTAGTCTGTTTTTGTGGCCCAAGCAAGACATTTACACAGTTGTCCAACATCATCCCTTTACCCGCTGTCGGAGGTATTTGGTCCTTGTTGAGCACCACGTGTGAGCCAGCAGTAGGCCAAGCAGAGAGCACACACTCATACAGAACACCAAGCAGAGAGCCACTCCCTTCCTGTAGTCATTCCTGTGCCGTGAGGTGGGAGGACCACACGTGTGTGTCATCCATGACACTGAACTCTTAACTTCGTTGATAGTGTGTATTCCCATGTACAGTTAGACTAGAAGCACACTAAAGCAGGGAACCCAGAGAGCTCTATAAAATGCAGATGAAAATGGGGTCAGTGCGGGATGGGGTAAGTGATGTTGCAGAGGGAAGGGGTCTGAATAGAGGAAAAGAACCGATTTGAGGGAAAATAGTCTACTTTTAGTTCTGTTGAGTTTGAGGTAAATGTGAAGATACAAAATTGGTCATTGGAAATGTTGAACTAAGGAGAAAAGTCAGAGCTGGATAATAGCTTTGGAAGTCTGTTTTCATAGAGGTTGTAATTGAAGTAATAGCAATAGAGGTGATCATAATCAGGTCAGTAAGGACGGCCGGCTTTGGTTGGGAATGCCCAAGTTTAAGGCTTGACCAGAGAAGTAATAAAAGCATTGGGGCCGTGCATTGCTACGTCATCCAGACCGTCAGGAATATCAAAAAGGAAGGTGATCAACAGAGTCCTGGTGTGAACAGTTGAGAGTGAGGAGACTTGATTAAAGGGTTTTTTTTTTTTTTTTTGCTTCCCAAAGAAATAAAAACAATAATTAATTTTGTTCTTGAATCCTTGACGCAGATCCTGTCTGCAGAATCCGTAGGTTGTGGCCGATTTATAAACAAGTGCACACGGACTACAGAAGTCCTGTGGAGAAAAAGGGCCGGAGTGGGAGGGCCCTGCCTAGACAGGCTTTTATTGCTTTTCTGGGCACATTACATTGAGGGTGGTTTTCATTTACTATCCACAGGTCCTTATTGACTATGTATGGGTTCACTGTAGGTGATGACCTTTTACAGATAACAAAAAGAATGTTGCTAATTACTTCAAAGAGAAGGATGTTACAGATCCAGGGGAAAAGTGGTTGAACTGGTTACACTGGTTACACTCCGTACTTGAGAAGTTTAACACAGACTTCTAGGAAGTTACTTTAGAGACATGCAGTAAACATTTGTTGCCTCAATCCAGGATAAGGGAGTTTTAGAAAGAGCAAGTCTGATAGCAGCCTAGGTACAATGCAGGTCTGATTTCCCCACAGGAAAACCTGTCTGCAGAAGTGGGGCCTGCTTGCTGAATCTTGCGTCCCACTGAGTTTTTGGAGTGAGAGCTGAGTTACAATTCCCACAATATGCAGAATGGTTCTCAAAGAAATAAAAACAGTAATTAATTTTGTTGATGAATCCTGACAGTTACAGGCCATCTCCATCCACATGGCACCAACTGGGTGGCTCACCTAGGGGGTGAGGGATCTACTTTCATGATGGTTCACTCACAAAATTAGTGCTGACTTCTGCTAAGAGCTCAGCCAGGGCTGTGTCTTCGGGGCCTCTGCTCTTCAACTGAGCCTCTTCACCATGAAGGGGTCTTTAGAGCTGATGAGCAGGTATATGGTGCCTTCAGGAGCAATTTCTGTAGTGTGTGGAAGGGTGGAAAGAGAAAGTAGAGGCTATCTGAGCGGGTGGGGCCTTGAGACCAGCTTAGAATGACTGAATTATAGTGTAACTTTGTCTGAATCATTCTGTAACATGTACATTTCTATTCATATTTTCATAGCATGCTCTAAAGAATGGTGACATTTCTGAAGCTTCAAATAAACCAAAAGGCACACCTAAAAGAAAACCTCTTAAGAAGAATAAAAACCAGAGAAAGAATACTACAACTCCCTTGAAGCAGGTTATTTTAAAGCATTGAAATTTAACTTCAAAGAATTTCTTTCTGTTGTGTATTAAATAGTATAAAGTATCTTTAACTTGAATGATTAGTACAGTGGTTTTCATGGACATAATAATAACATTGCTAAAACTATTAAACTTTCTTGTTTATTGACATGCATGTCAGTAAAAGGAGAAGTATAAGGAAAAGTATAAGGTGGGACTAATTAACACTAGTGTTTTCTTTACTGGGGCGGCGTGGGTGGGGGAAAAGGCAGTGCTGTTTGGGGGGAGTACCTGAGGGCCTCAAACTGAATTGGCAGTGTTTTACTTTGTAAACTGAGAAGTGGATATCCTTTTTTTCCTTCAAAAATCCTAAAAATATTAATACCCAGAAACCTAAAATTCTGACTAGAGTCCTTTTTGCTAGTTAAAATTGTAGACCTGGAAGCTAAGTATTTCGGTGTCTCGTTAGTCACTTTAGTTTCATTACCAAGGGGGAAAAGAACTAACATTGGTTAAGCATTTGCTGTATGCCAGGCCCCAGGGGCTGGCCACTTCATACCTTCCCTTCTTTTATTCTTCACGACAAGTAAATGAGAAAGATTATATTATGTCCACTGAGCAGATGAGGAAAGTACGACTCATGAAAACATGTCCATGATTATAAAAGTGGCAGGATTTATATGACAGGATTAGGTTGTGTTTATATTGGAATTCAGATTTATGTATTTGGGGCTGCAAGTTTTTTTCACTGTTTCATTCTGCCTTCGAGATCAGTTAAGTGGAGACTATCCCTCCATCCCCTCCCCACCCGAACAAGTCATAATTTACCATCTTTAAAAGGAATGTGTGCATGCAACTGTGTTTGTTTCTGCAGTGGAAAGTCGGTGACAGATGCTCTGCCATCTGGTCAGAAGACGGCTGCGTTTACCCGGCCACCATTGCTTCAGTTGATTTTAAGAGAGACACCTGTGTCGTGGTTTACACTGGATATGGAAATAGAGAGGAGCAAAATCTGTCCGATCTACTTTCCCCAACGTCTGAAGTAGCTAATAATGTAGAACATAATGCTCAGGAGGTGAGAACACAAAAAATAGAATTTTTGGAAGCAGCTAGATGAGAAACTATGTGGTATAACTAGTTGTCAGTTTGATCCACTGAGGCATTAGATTTTCCTTAATGACACCTATGTAAAAAAATATGTATATATTTTTTCTTTTTAAAGAATGAAAATGAAAGTCAAATTTCAACAGATGAAAGTGAGAACTCCTCCAGGTCTCCTGGAAATAAACCAAATAACTTCAAGCCAAAAGCTCCATGGAACTATTTTCTCCCTCCACCACCCCCTATACCAAGATCAGGACTGGGACCAGGAAAGGTAACTTCTACACAAACAAGTTTCCCAGGAAATAGTTAATAATATTGAAACATTCAACAAATAGTTAAAACTGCCATTAAGGAAATTGTAGATTTTCCCATGTAACTTTTGTAGCTTTCTGGAGGTGTTATAAATATACACTTAAGAATTCTTCAGAAAGGAAGTGATAGTAATGCAGAATAGTTCATAATGAAAAGCTTTTCCAACTACTTTTATAGAGTATTAGGTATTAGACTAATAATTTAGTGAACTTACATTAGAAAGTATGATATTTTATCAGCCGACTATTCTGATAGTTCCCCAAGTCACTTGTGTACGATATAAAAACTGGAAGCGAATACAGTATTTACATCTAATACAGGTAGAATCCTAAAGGGCTCCCAGGTTGTTTTATAAAGGACATGTAAGTACTGTTTTCTTTATGCTTCTGTTGGTTATAGGGAGCAAATCTACTTAGAAAGATCTATATTTAGGTGATGTCCTGGAGCCCAGGGAGCTGTGTCCCTGTCTAGTTGTTATATATGAAGCAGTGATTTCCTTGGAGGTCATGGTAGTCAGGAAGTAATTTTTTTTAGTAGAAATATCAGGCATGACTTATTAAAACTTTTCCTTAAGATTTTCTATGAGATCTTTCTTGAGATTTATATTGTTAGTTTCTAGAATGATCAAGCCTGCTAATTTAGGTATGTGTGTTTGTCAGTGTGTCTGTATGTATATTGCTTCATTGGTCCCGGGGCTGATTTATTAAGTAAAAGGTTTCTCATTTTTACAATATGTGCTTTAAGTTAGCATATGCAACTACTAAAAGGACGTATCTAAAAAGATTATATAATCTAGGTAATGAAATTGTGAGGGATATAGTTAGTGATTTATGATTGAAATATCTTGCTAAATACACTCTCTTGATTTATTAGGTAATTAAAATGTTTTCATTGATTTTTCTCCCTGAATGTGTATAGAAAGGAAGTGACAAAAATCTAGATTTATGATTGTTTGACTTCAGCATTTGGTACATGCAATTCTATTAAATCTTTTTGACTTGTTTTTTTTTAAGATTTTATTTATTTACTTTTAGAGAGAAGAGAAGGGAGGGAGAAAGCAATGTATGGTTGCCTCTCCCATGACCCTCACTGGGGACTTGGCCTGCAACCCAGGCATGTGCTCTGACTGGGAATCGAACCGGGACCTTTTGGTTCCTAGCCCGTGCTCAATCCACTGAGCTACACCAGCTGGGCTTGACTTCTTGTTTTAATTTTTTTGACATTAAATCTTTTTTTCTTGTTTTCATATTGAAATCGGTAATTCTTCCTATAAAATACTTCTTACAGTCAGGTCTGAAATTTAATGGCCCACCACCACCACCACCTCCACCACTACCACCACACTTCCTGTCGTGCTGGGTGCCTCCGTTTCCTTCTGGACCACCAGTAAGTACAGAGGGAATTCCAATTTAACTTTGCTTTCATACATAGTTTGGGGTGTAGCAGAACATAGGTGATTAGGAATGTCATTTTAAGCCATCCCTAGGGCCAAGTTCTAAAGGGTAAGAATTTGAACTAAACTTTGGGTTTTTTAGTACCCTTCTCTACCAGACTTATTCCTCTTATTGCCTCAGCTCTTAGCCCTATATCTGCTTCCTTCCTGGCAGAAATTGTATCTTATTCTATAGGGAGGTAGTTCCTATTTGAAAAGATTTAATTATACCACCCGTAAGGATTTATGTTTCCTCCTTCCAGGTGTGCTTGGGTATTAGTTTCTGGTCAAGTAGGCTATCCAGATATCTAATGGTAGACTCTCAGATAACAGCAGTAGGCGAGGTACAAAGACACTTTTTGGCAAAATATGTTGGGCTGGGAGCAGTGCAGATGTTCTACCCAAGACCTTTATTTGAAATGCTGTTTGGGTGTTGTTGTTGTTTTTGTTTTTTTTTAGGAAAACCATCAAAGTATTGGGTTGGCCAAAAAGTCCATATGGTCTTTTCTGTAAAATAAAAGATACATTTTTTAATTTTCACCAATAACTATTAATTTGGATATTGTGAGTATGTCAGCTATCTCCCATATGGTATAACGTTGACTGTTATTTGATCGCTGTCAACTTCAACTGGTCTACCCGACCATGGAGCATTGTCCAGCGAGAAATCTCCAGCATAAAACTTCGCAAACCACTTTTGAAACGTTTGGTCAGTCCCAGCACCTTCTCCATACACTGCACAAATATTTTTTTGCATTTCAGTTGTGTTTTTACCTTTCTTGAAATAATAAAGCATAATATGTTGAAATTATTGCATATTTTTTTCCATCCTCAGTATTACATCCTCATATGGCTACACAAAAATTCACCAGTTTTGATTTAAGTTTTTTTAAATGCACACTGATACGACAGCTGTTACGATACAGTGTAACAAAATTGTTTCCAATGAAGTTAAAGACCACTAAGTACTACTAGGGCCTTCTTATAGAAAACACCAAATGAACTTTTTGGCCAACCCAATATTTATGCTTGGTCTTCCAACCATGGCTTCATAATGGAACAAAAAAATAGTTCCTAAAGCAAAATGTTTAAACATTTTTTGTACTCTATTGTCTTTTGAATGTTGTTCAATTTAATTTTGTTGGTCTTTTGTTGTTGTTACTGGTTCACTTTCTCCAAATGTCAGATTTGTTTTTTTAATTTTAAATAGATAATATGGATTTAAACATACAGTTAATATGCATTGTCTCTGTAAAATGCATCTCCAGACTTCACATTTTAAAGTATATTTTTCTCCATTTCCAGATAATTCCCCCACCACCTCCCATATGTCCAGATTCTCTTGATGATGATGATGCTTTGGGAAGCATGTTAATCTCTTGGTACATGAGTGGCTATCACACTGGTTACTATATGGTAAGTGACCACTCAGCATCTTTTCCCGACACTTTGTGGTTGTGTGACTTTGTGGTGTTTGTGATTAAAAAAAATGCTTTGTTACATCGGGCACATCCTGAGGGTTAGGAACTGCCTTAAAGTTTAAAAAGTACAGCTTTTTATTTAAGGCTTATATTACTCTTCTGTTGTTCCCACCAAGTATAATTGTAGTGCATTTAAAAATCTTTCATGTTATTAGATATTTTGATTATAGGCTGACACTCAATCTAACGAGCCACTCCAACCAGGGCCTCTTTAATATTTTTTAAAAGCTACTCTTCAGCCCTGGCCAGGTGGCTCAGTTAGTTGGAGCATTGTCCTATTCACCAAAGTGTTGGGGGTTCAATCCCCAGTCAGGGCACATGCCTAGGCTGTGGGTCGATCACTGGTCAAGGTGCATATGGGAGGCAGCTGATTGATGTTTCTGTCTCACATTGATGTCCCTCTCTCTTTCCATCTCTCCTTCCCTTTTTCTTCTCTAAAATTGGCGAAACGTATCCTCAGGTGAGGATAATAAATAAACAAATGTTCGTTTATTCTAGAGAGAGAGAAACATTGATGTGAAAGAGAAATCAGCTGCCTCCTGCGCATGCCCCAACCAGGGTTTGAACCTGCAGCCCTTTGGTGTACGGGATGTCGCTTCAGCCAACTGAACTACACAGCCAGGGCAAAGTTCCCCTTTTAATGACCAGAAAGATAATGAAAAGTGACAAAGTAACAGTTTATTTGTTTTAAGACCAGTTATCTAACTAAGCTTCCTTCTTCTGCACTTCAGATTTCTCTGCATGTTTTTTAATTATGAAATATTCTGTAAATATGTATAATTTATATAAAGTTTTTACATAATTTGTTTATTTTCAAATTTTTTAGACGGAAAGATAGAGCCAAGGACAGGGGGATTCATCCATAGCTCTGTTACCCAGGGTCACTGTATTTTGGGTTGGTTTTTTTTTTTTAACTTTTTTTCAGGTTTATACTATGTTTAGGTTTGTGGTTTTGTTTGTGTGCTTTACCACAGCCTTAAGTAGATATGGATCTTACTGTTTTCTACTTTGCTAGCTCTAGCAACAGTTTAAAAATATGAATGTATTACACTAATGTGTTAGAATATGTTTGACTTGAAGGATGAAATGAATGAAAATTAGAGTTAACTTTTATTTATAAGCATCCTTATTTCATGTATTTGCTTGTACTGTGTTATTAAAACCTAGCAGATGTTCAGTGGACTTTTAATTATGGTCCTGATAAACAAAATACAGATGTTTCTGTATTTCGTGTTTCTGTATTTTGATATATTCTGTGTTTCTGAGTTCATGCACCAGTTTTGGGAAAGCTGTCTTGTCCAGAATATTTGCCAGAAATTCATAGCTAACCTATGACTAACTTGTTCCAGAGAAGTGATCTTTACTTTTATTAATATTATTTGCATATCTAAATAAATTAAAATAAAAACATATGCTTATATTTAGAAATACGAAGAAATCGCAGTTTCCTAGTTCTTGTATTTTTTGTCTTCAAAAATTTACCACTAAAAAGCGTGACTACTCACTGTCAAGTTTTCCAACAACATACTTTTCTGACAGCATTGCCCTCAGCTAACAGTTCTTAACCATTGCTCCACAGAAGCACGTGTGATGAACAGTTTGCTCCCTGTTCCCATAAGCGCAGCCAGATAGGGTTTGGGTTCACCTCTTTACCTCTGCCTTTTCTCTTTCTAGGGATCCCAGCAGAATGCAGATGGCTAAGAATAATGTCAATGGAATAACAAATTGGTTATAACTTTGATACTCATTAGTAACATTGTTATTACTATGTCTTTTGACCTATAAGGTATAGATGAGTAGTGAAATGGAACTGTTATACATGTAGAAGGCATTGAGGCCAGAACGTTTGGACTAGGTCTGACCAGAAGAACAATAAATTTTACTGATTTTTTTAACTTCTAAAATGTTTTTGTTTAGTGAGTGCTGGTTTTTACTGGTCTTAATAAATGAGTGTGACAATTAGATTTTTTAAAGATTTTATTTATTTATAGAGAGAGGGGAAGGGAGGGAGAAAGAAAGGGAGAGAAACATCAATGTGTGGTTGCCTCTCACATGCACCCTACTGGGGACCTGGCCACAACCCAGGCATGTGCCCTGACTGGGAATCGAACTGGTGACCCTTTGGTCCTCAGACCAGCACTCAATACACTGAACCACACCAGCCAGGGCGACAATTAGATATTTTATTTGACGGAAATAGGTATGTAAGTGTGCTCTTGAACGTCATTGGACTGCAGTCAGCGTAAGTGAAAGAAGAAAATTTCTTAATTATAGCCTAATTATATACTTTGGGATCACTTTTAAAGCACATTGGAAGGCTATAAACTTATTTCCCAATGACATTTAGTTTGTCAGGTAGAATGAGTAAAATATGTGAAACAAGATGTTTATTTACATCTGTATAAAATCTGTATGCTATTCTTTTAATTTTTTTTATTTTCCTTACAGGGTTTCAAACAAAATCAAAAAGAAGGAAGATGCTCACATTTTAATTAAGGAGTAAGTGTGCCATCATTATAGAATTGAATCTTTTGTATAAATTTTATAGTTTGTGGAAAACTTTTAAAAAATGAAATGTTAAAAAGTAGAAAAGTTAATATAAAAATATTAAAGACATTTTGATGCCAAAACTATTTGATAAAAGATATATCTATCTATCTATCTATCTATCTATATATATATATATATATATATATATATATATGTATCTATCTATCTCCTCTGGAATTCTCACGTTATCCAGGTATCATTTCACCAAATACTTGGTGGTGGTGGTGTGGAAAGAAAAACATACTTTTTGACAACGATCCTTTTAGAATCAGTGAGGAAACTGCATCACTGTGGTCAGCCAGCCAGACGTGCCTTTTGACTGGGGAGGCGGTAATGAAATGCACTGTTGCCTGTAAAGTGCTCTGGTCAAAAAGTGTAACTGAAATTTAATCAGGCCTTTAAGATGGACTTCCCCATTTACCAGAAATACTGAGGACAGAGCAGCAAGTTAAATGATACTACATACACACACACAGTGATCAGACAGCTCCACAGTGTGGAATGTTGTAGAAGGTGACTGGCGTTTCTGTAAAAAGTCAATGTCACAAAAGAAAAAAATGGCATGGAGTGAGTTACTATTTTAGTTTAAAAGTGACTTAAAAGACATACAGCCAGATACGGTGTGGTATATTTGATGAGACCCTGGTTTGAAAAGATGTGGGGATTGAAGAAATTTGAATATGGACTGGATTTTAAATGATATTAGATAATTATGGCTAATTTTATGAGCTGTGATAAGGGTATTATAGTTTATAGAAGAATATCTTTTAAATTTGCATACTAGAGTATTTACAAGTGAAGTGTTATAATGTCTCTTTATAAATATTTAATCCTCCCGGGGAGGATTAAGCATGGGGACATGCTTATTAAGTTTAGACGGGGGAAGGGAGGGAGAGGCGGGGAGAGAAGCATCAATGTGAGAGAGAAGTATTGGTTGCCTCTCGTATGTGCCCTGATCGGGGCCGAACCTGCAACCGAGGCATTTGTCCTGACCAGGAATCCAACCCGTGACCTTTCTGTTTACAGAACAATGCTCCAAGTATATATATATAGCTATTGAATCTTAAGTGGTGGGTGTGCATGGATATTTATTGTCCTGTTTTTTCTATTTTATATGTATGTAAAAAGTACATAATAAAAATGTTTGACATTTTTAAACTAAATTGGTAAAAGCTGTGTGTCTATCATTATATTCTTTTTCCACATATTTACACTTTGATCCATATTCATCTGCATGACGATACGAATGCCATCGCGTATGTATGCGTGTCCCCACTTAACATCACGTTTTTAATACTTACTCTTTTTGTCAGATTGTCGACCTGTTCTGCCATTATTCCTTTAGTTCAGTAGCTTTTGGCATTCTGGGCAAGGTTATAGAAAATACCTCCTTATATGTAGTCATTTGATTCTATTCTGTCATAACCTTAAGGTAAACTTCTGTGTTGTGACTGTTTGACAAAAATTATGGATATTACAATTTTTGGTAGATGTTTCCATGAAAATAAAAGAAAATGTTTTTTTAGAGAGAGGAGAAGGGAGGTAGACAGAGAGGGAAGAAACATCAATCGGTTGCCTCTCTCACCCACACAAGTGGGGACCCGGCCTGAAACCCAGGCATGTGCCCTAACCAGGCACTGGACTGGCAACTTTCGGGTTTGTGGGACAACCCAACCCAGTGAGCCACACCAGTCAGGGCTTGAAAAGCATGTTTTAAAAAATACATTTCCTTTTTTGATTTTCAAAATGGGAGATGCATTTCTGGGAGGGCATTTTTTAATTACATAAATCATATTTGAAAGTATAATTGCCTGCTTTGCATTCTTTGATTAAAGCCATTTTCATTCAGTTGAAGTTCTTGGGCTAGGTTATTCAGCAAGTCTGAAAAGGTGAGTAGAAAAATTAGGCAGAGGGTGAAATGGGTTAAAATCTCCTAGGTGGAGAATATACAAAGCCAGAAGCACTGTATATTTTGAGACCCAAGGTAGCTCAGATGTGGTATCACTGTTCCCAGTGCCACTCGGCCTTCGTCTGTCTGTGCTCTGTCCTTAGAGGCAGGGCACTGCCTCTCGTTCTGCGTGTCTGCGTGTCTGGCGCAGTTTCTTGCTTACAGCGTAGAATGGAAGGGATGTCAGAGAAGAGAGAAAATGGTAAATGGGAAGAGATGTTTTCAGGTCAGATCTTTCACCCACCATGAAAGGTTAGGCATCAGCTCTATTTCTTGCTAGTTTTAAAGAAGACTTTTCTATAAACAAATTCTGCAAGTAGGTGAATGGTTTTGAAAGTTAATGGTAAGGGAATATATGTAACATTTCGAATATGTCAGGTAGTATATTTGGAATAGCTCTTGTAGAAACTAGTTTTTGAGGTTTGAAATTCTGATTTTTTTTATTACTAGTTATTGTGACACATAAATTTACCTTTTACATTTTAAAATGGTATATGATTGTTAGTTGAGCTATATTCCACTTTAAATAAAACCAGTACTTGGTTTGCAGGCAGAAGACAGAGGCTAAGCAGTGTACTGAGCATTAATGAGTCTTTGAGTTTACATGTAAAGACTTCTGGTTAAGAGTAAAAAAAAACCTTATTTTATAAATCTTGGTTGAAGTAGACTCTTACGTAACTGTTAGTTTCCATTTTTATTGTAAAGGAAACTAGAAACTGCCATGTGAAATTTTTTCTTCCCTTTAATAATAATAGCTATATTTTTTTTTAGTAACTACTGTGGTGTGCTAGCTGCAGTTATTTCATTTAATCTTTATAGCACAATTGAATTAGACACTGTAATTATTCCTATTTTACAAATGAGAAAGGCTCACAGAAGGGAAATGACTTGCTTTGGGCCACATAGTAAATGGTAGAACTCTGTACAAACCACCCAGAATTCTCTCTTCAGCTCTCAGCAGCCCACCTCACCCCAACCCCAGCAACTGCTTCTTCCAGGCTTTGTGGAGTTTTGTCCTACACAGGAGTAATTTAGGGTTTGGACAAGGACCTAAATGGAAATTCTACACAGATTTCTGGAGATCCTTCTCTTCGAATTGCTCCTCTTTAAGCCTTGCCTCAAATTCCAGCTGCCTATTCCAAGGCCCAAACTACAGTCTATTGATTCCACCCAGAAGGACGATACTCTTCGCTCAGATTCACCTTCCATGCTGCAGTTTGAAAATTGTGTCCAGCCAAAAAGGGATGAGAGTGAAGCTCACCTTACGTGTTTCCCTTTCTCAAGGATCTCAGCCCTATGCTGTCTATTGCCCAGTGCCTGAAAACAGTTGTATCATTCAGAGTAGGGCAAAAGTAGGTTTACAGTTGCTCTTAAGAGAAATACTGCAATAATTAACAAGTAATAATACAGGAATGAACTGTTCATGTACTCACAACTGTAAGCCCATTTTTGCCCCACCCTGTATGTTGTGTCCTGTTTTATGATCCGTGTCAAGAAAACAAGTACACCACCAGCTATTCTCCCTATTTTTTAACAAGCGTTTCATCATTTTCCTCATGAATGTGTGGTGCGTAATGCATTGCATCACCCTTCCCATTTTGGAACAATAAATTTTCAGTTGTTGGATGTTTTCTGAAAGATTAATTCATTGCAGGAAGTTTTCAGCCTTTTTCATCTCATGGCACACATTAAACTAATTACTAAAATTCTGTGGCGCACCAAAAATACATTTTTTGCTGATCTGACAGAAAATAGATATGATTTTGATTCATTTACACCAAATGCATGTTGTGTTGGCAGTTGCCGTTTTTTCATTAGACAGTCTAAAGGAAGAGAGGTCAGTGCCCCTGACTCAGGAATCAGGTATTGAATGTTTCAAAAATTCTCGTGGCACAGCGGTTGAAAATCGCTGGTCTATTGTGTTGTGATGTCTATAACACTGTGTACTTCTCAAATATGTAAAATTAATATGTTAAGTTTTGGGTTATTATGATATATATTTCTAGATGGCAGTAATCTGTTTTTGGCTTTTTTGTTTAACATAGTTCCATAGAATTATTTTCCTGTATTGATGATTAATTTTGTATATTGGGCTTCAAATTCTAAATAATTCTATAGATCTTCAATGTAGTCATATTGCTTCATCAAAATAATAAACTAATTTATAATGTCCTCATTCTTCGTACTTGTCTAATTGTTAGAATATCTAGTTGTTACAGTTTAGGAATTTTTTCATTGTTATTCTTTTTTATAAAACAAAAGTTTTAAAATTTGAATGAATACTCAGTTTATTCCTTTATTTTTTTGTTTTTAACTACATTGTTGCTTGATTTGTATAGCAAACAATCTGACAGGAAGATACATTTAAATGAAAAGACACAGAACTCTGTATTATGCTCCTGCTACCTGTGTACATATATATTTACATACATGTGTATGCTGTGATTATCATCTCAAGGTGATACTCGGGATACCTCTGAAGAGGGACCAGAAGACAAAGGCATGGGAGGGAGACTTCACAGAATACCCTTTTGTGTTTTTTCTATTTTGTACTTTGAACATTTGTTGACAATAAAAAAAATAATAGTAATTAAAATAAATCAGGTAAGATGTATCTATCATTATTCTTTTAAACTTTTAATTTTTTGTTTTTATAGGTAATTCATACAGTATCCTTTAACAGGTAAGTGCTTTTTCCTCAATATTTTGTCTTTAAGATCCATATCAGTATATAAAACTATCTTATTTTAAACAACTGCAGGATATTATATATTGATGTATATCATTTAATTAAGCTCTTATGGATAGAAGTTTAGGCTGTTTGCATTTGTTTGCTATTTAATTCTACAGTCATTATTCTTTTTCCTAATGCTTTTTGTAGATAAATGAATACATCTGTAGGATAATCTAAATAAATAGAATCTAGAATTTCGGTCTGGAGTTAGAACTGCTGGATTGAAAAGGATATGCCTTTATAATTTTAATAGATTTTTGTTAAATTGCTCTTAGTAGAGATTCAAAAGGATACCCCCATTGTATCAAAATCTAAAATTGGGTTGAATGGACCCAGATGATATCCCAAGGGTTATTTTCTTTCTACTTTTTAAATTTTTTAATTCCTTGTCAATTATTTATTAAAATGGCTATTTTAAGACCATAAATTTTCCTCTGAATAATGCTTTAGTTGTATTCTGTAGATTCCACTATGTACAATTCTTAACATTTTCCAGATATTCCAAGTTTATTTCAAACTCTAGAAATGTTTAATGCTTTAATTTCTAGGTGTTTAGGAATAATTTCTAGTTTTATTGTATAGTTGGAGAATGTTGTTTGTATTGTTGTAATCACTATTGTTTTTAACAGGATTTTGATAACTGTTTTGTAAAAAAGATAAAATACCAGTGTTCCTTAAATCTTTTAAAAAATATTCTTGCCCATTTACTCTTCCAAGTTTCACAATTAATTTGTGTAACCGTTCCATAAATATTGAAGTATTACATCAAATATTTTAGCAGATTTTTATTCTCCTTTATGATTTTTATAAGAAAAGAGGTTTTTATTTTATTTATTTTAAACTGTCTGAAGAAGACTGGCAGCATTACTATTTAGTTAAACTGCTCATTAACCTTCAACTACTTGTATAGCACATAAGGAAGAGGTTTTTAAATTTCATAATTATATCTAGACTTTTTTCTTTTCAAATTAAGGTGCAGATCTCTCCCAAGGAGAACAGAGTATTTTGATGTGCCCTGGTCGGTGTGAATGGTTTTCCATCATTTTCTTCATGACCACTTGTCTGAGAGTGGCACAGTCATCTGCATTTGCCCTTGCCGTATGTGACTCATTCTTGAATAATCAGCCAGGCATTTCTAGGGAATAACCAGTTTGAATAACTGAGCAATGGAAATGTGAGTTAATAAAAGAAACTCAAAGTCACATGTAATACAGAAAAATCGATCTGTTAACACATTTGTATATTGTAACTTTCTTAGTATGTTAAGCTTTTTATTAATGCCTTTAAAAATAAATGATAATTTTTTTAAATCTTGACTATCTGAATGTTTTTCTTTGGAATATGTATAGTGAAGTAGAGTCTGTAGAAAGAAAACTATTCCAGGTAAAGGGGTA
>PVJI01001049.1:0-204428 GCA_004026765.1 Micronycteris hirsuta
ATATACAATTTGGGGGAAAAGGACAGAGTACAGGAAGACTCCAAACATATTGTCAGGAAATTAGTTAATACATATTCTTTACAGAGCTATTAGGCACTAATTATTATATGGATGTGCTGGGAACTAAGTAATTTCAACCTATAACAATGCTTACAAAAGAGAAATTTGGGGTCGGGAGAATTACCATTATCCAATTTGCAATTGGAATCACCATACAGTTCCTTTAGATAGCAAGATCCTTTAGTGCAGTTAAAGTGTGATTCAATTATTATAGAATCCACTTACAAAGAATTATTCAGGACATAAGTAAATGTACTTTCATTAAACATTGGGGGAGACTAACAAAAAGGCACACTGCCCCCTGTGCAGGGCATATCATTAGGATAACCATCATCATTTTGGAGCCCGAGAAAGGATACGTATTGCCTGGCGCAGCTGGCAGCCCTTGACCTCTTAAAAGTATGTTGACCTGGACAGTAAATGCTACACCCATCCTAAATGCAGTCTAAATATTGGGCATTTCTACACAGCAAAGAAAACAACAAAACGAAGAGGCCACCTATGGAATAGGAGAGCATATTTGAAAATCATCAATCAGTTACTGGCTAATATCCAAATTATAAAAGTAACTTCAAGTAAAAACATAAATCAATTTAAAAATGGGCAGAGGGCCTGAATAGGCATTGTTTTTTTTTTCCAAAGAAGACATGTAAATAGAAAACAGGTACATGAAAAGTTGCTCAACATCATTAACCATGAAGGAACTGCACATCGAGACCACAATGATCTATAACCTTGCTCCTGTTAGCATGGCTTGTATCAAACAGATGAGATAAGTGTTAGCAAGGATTCAGAGAAAAGGAAACCCTCGTGAACTGTTGGTGGGAATGTATGCTGCTACAGACACTATGGAAAACAGTATGGATGTTCCTCAAAAGTTGTAAATTGAACGACCATCTGATCCAGCAAGCCCACTTCTGCGTATGCATCTGAAGGAAGTGAATCACCATCTTGAAATGGTTTCTGTGTCCCACATTCACGGCGGCATCACCCCCAACAACCAAGACACAGAAACCATCTGTGTGTCCAGTGCAGGATAAATGGATAAAGAAAAGGTGATGTATATTTGGAATAATATTCTGAGTGTAATACTATTCTGAATATAACCAAAATATTATTCCATTAAACTATTCTGAGCATTATGCAGCCATGGTATTTAGCCATAAAAAGAAGCAAGTCTTGCCATTTGTTACAATATGGTTGACCTTGAGGGCATTATGCTAAGTGAAATAAGTCAGTGAGAGAGAGAGAGAGGGAGAAAGGCAAATGCCCTTTGGTCTCATTTATCTGTGGAATCTTAAAACTTCTAAGCCCATCAGACTCACAGAGACAAAGAATAGAATAGCGGTTGCCAAGGGCTGAAGGGAGCAGAAAACAGAAGGTGCTGGTCAAAGGCTACAAACTTCCAGTTACTCGCATAAGATGAGTAAGTTCTGGGATGTCACGTGCAGCATCGTGACTGTAGTTCCCATCCTGTGTTCTGTGCTGGAAGATTGCTAAGAGAGTAGGTCAGAAAAGTTCTCATCCCACACGCCCAAACACACACAAATTATAATCCTGTGAGGTGAAGAATGTATGAGTTAACTAACCTAATTGTGGTCCTCATTCTGCAACATGTGTGTGTATCAAATCAACACGTTGTACACCTTAAACTTACACAGTGGTCTGTGTCAATTACATCTCAACAATGCTGGAAAAATATAAAAACTAAACACAGTGGCTTAAATTATCTTTTAAGCGAAGGGATAAAAATCCTGGACACATGAATCTAAGAAGGAATGAGAGGAAACACATCCTTCTCTGCATGGCCTGACCCCCCCAAGGAAGACAGGGGTGGTAGAGGACCACTCACGGATACATTGTTGCATACGCCATACACCGTACTAGGCTCTGGACATGCAGACATCGGTCAGTAGAACTCGAATCGTATCCCTGATGACTTCAGAACGTTTCCCTGAAACCCTCCACTCACACCTGGTCATGTAACTCTATGTACAAGTACAAACCACTGGAACTTAAACAAATAAGGGGATTCTGTTGAATAATCAGATTGCGCTTTATTAACACGAACATGAAACATAAATCTCCTGGGAATTATACCTAAAGGGCAGGATCATCCAGCTAGACCTACTGCACCTCCTATTGCTAAAAAAATATAATAATTTATAGATATAAATGAATTCCTGCCCTACTATCTGTGTCCCTGTTTAGGACCCTGGTGTCTTCGAATATAGCCAAGTTTAATTTTTTTTTTTTTTAATGCTGAACTGTGCCATGAACTCTGTGGGCAAACCATAAGTGACATCCCCCTACTTAATAATTCCCAGAAGGAGGAGCGCTGCAGGTCGTGATCTGGATAATTGCAGCCGCAGCAGTATTACCACCACTGGTGCTACTGATGTCACCACTATCATCACTGCCAACAATTTAGGAACTCTCTGCTGTGGAGGAAGAAAACAGAGTGAGCGAGTCAGTTTTGGGCCCTGAAGAACTTGTCATGTGCAAATAGTCATTGCTCATTATATTTGATTGATTCATGTTCCTTAATGTAAGGAAATTTAAAATTATAATGAAAGCTTACAAAAGGTCTCGTTTTTAGACAAGTGATATTATATGACATTTTCTTTTTCGGCTAGGGATTTCAGGGAAGTTTATAAATATGACTTTGATAAACTTCACAAAATCCCTCTCAGGTTGTATGGTTAAAGCTAATTTGCAGATAGTTAATAAAGAAAATAAATGCGTTGAGATCCAATGATCCGCTCCACATCAAAGTAGCTTTTGCACCGTTGCTCCAGTAGAGCACAACACTGTGTGAACTTTTCCCGTACGTATCAGATTACTTCTCTCAACGTGAACTGCTACAGCAATTAGGGTATGTTCTAGCAACATCGACTTCCAGGTTAGAATGGCGAGGCTCACACAGTGTAAAGCACTTCCTGCTGGTTGTCCAGCTATTTGATCACCAAAAACAGTGTTCTCCCCACTCTTGGAGGAAGAAGAACTAATGAAGTATAAAAGAGACACAATTCAGTGAAACTGTGTTTTAACACGAAGATGTTCTATGACTTAGTCTCACAAGAAACCAATTATGTATTCTATTTGCAACAACAGAATTGTCTGCAAGGCAGTGCATCCATGTTATTCCCAATGGGGCTTACAGGCTCTGCTCCAGAGCTGAGGGAAGCCAGTATTCTCCAATTCAGAGATATCTCCACCTTCCTAGGTGTCGAATTACTTAGGCCAAAAATCTTGGTTCTGTCCCTTATACTACCTTTGCTGTCATTCAGTATTCAATCGGTCAGCAAAATATTTAGGTTATGTCTTCCAATTACTTTCAAAATCTGAAAGCACCCCACCCCTTCATGGCTGCCACCCTACTCTAAGCCATCACCTTCTCTTTCCTAGACTCAGGCAGGGTGGCCTTCCAGGAATCTTCCTGATTCTCCCCTCCCCGCCCTCATGTCAGGTTATTGGCGACACGCCATCGGAATAACTCTGTCAACATGGACGCCGGATCCTGTCACTGTTTTACTTCAAAAGCACCAAAGACGCCTGGTTTTGAATAAAGACCAACATTCTTATTATGACCTGCAAGGCCCCTCGTGATGTGGGCCCCTACACCCTCCCGCCTTCTCTTCTACTCGTGGCCCCTGTTCACTCACTGGCTTTCTAGGTTTCTCCTTGAAATAATCTCAAGGCCAGTATGGGCTCCTTCCTCAGGTGTGTGCATGACTCACTCTCTCACTTTACACAGGTCTTCATTCAAATCTCCTCTCAAGGAGGACTTGGCCAGCCAGTTCATCTAAAACAACCTTCCTTTCTACTATTTTTATTACCCTCACTTGCATTTTTTCCTGCATTTATTGCTATCTAACATTATATATGTCTCCTTCCAACTGAAGGCTATATATATTTCTGCTATGTTCAGTATTCCCAGCATCTAGACCTGTCCCAGATATAGCTTGTATTGAATGAATGAATGACTGCCTCTAAATTCCAATGATCTCTACGTTCTCCTAACTTCTCTAGTTCTATATTATTCATTTCAAATTTAATTATAGTCTTCCCCTTTGTAACTTTTCATGAGAAAAATATCTCGGGATTCCCGATATGATTATAAACTCATCATGTCAAAGGAAAGATTGAAGATGCCTTTTTATCAACACTCTCCCCTTGCCTACTTCAGAGGTGCACCCAAAGGTGAATGGATAAGTGAATGGGTGAGTAAATGAATGAATAAATAGGAAATTCACCAGTGGGATTGATGGATGATGGGTCGTGGAGGCCAATAATGTGAAGGGGTAGCATAGGAGACTGAAATCTAAAAAGGAAGATTTAAAATTG
This sequence comes from Micronycteris hirsuta, assembly GCA_004026765.1. Lineage (NCBI taxonomy): Eukaryota > Metazoa > Chordata > Mammalia > Chiroptera > Phyllostomidae > Micronycteris > Micronycteris hirsuta. The sequence continues at coordinate 4,408 of PVJI01001049.1, forward strand.
GATATTAACACATAGGAGTTATTGCCACCTAAAATGGGGAGTCAAGCAAAGAAGAGCACTATGCCGCCTACGTGGAATCTCCGGGAAATCTCGTGCCCCCGATGAAGTCAGGGCTTGGTCCACATGCCAGCGCTCTCAGTCAAGCCTCTCGCTTGTCAGAGCTATATTTGGCGGATGCCAGACACCATTCTGTTAATTTTTTTTAAAGGAAGCAATCTAAGCAGTTGAGACAAATAGCAGATTCCAGATAGATTGTGCTCTTTTCTCTATTTCACTAACGTTTCCACGGAACCCATTCTCATACGCCAAAAGGTTAGGCATTACAATTCTGGAACAAAACATAAACTTAAATCGGCTCATTTCCAAGGAACTCATTCTGGGATGATACAATTTAAAGTGCAATCCTGGAATATTTTAGACTCACATTTTTCAGTACCGGCTGAGAATGGTTTAATTACGTTGACTCACCACTCACAGCCTCACTCGTCTCTTTCCTGCCCTGCAGTATAGCGAACTGGTCAGGGAAGAGGTACGTGCATATACAGCCGTATAGTGGAGGGTGTGGGTGAGAGGATTTGAGTCAGTCGGAAGCTGCAAGAATGAACGGAGTCAAAAAAAACCCTGTACTTCTCTGTTCATGGCATACAAAACCATAGAATACACCGAAAAGAGCTAAAATGTATTCTGAAGAGGCTGGTTAGCCCAATCATGTAGACAGGCAGGTAGGAACCTGCAGAGAAGGCATGAAACAGAGGAGACCAGTAAAAAGAGAGGAACTGGCAGGCAGTGTGATGAGTCAGAAGTACACTTTGTGAGAGCAGGAGACTCTCCGTAAATCGCAGAGGGGATGCGGGTGTGTTCTAGCGTGAAAAGTGGAAAGTTCTGTGGCTGCTCACAGCTGTCCCACCTCCTGCCAGGTATGCAGAGCCCTGCACCAGTCACCTGCATCCTATGCCGCGTTGCTATTTGAGATCATTGTCATGTTTGACTAGGAAAGCAAAGGTTTTGGTATCCAAAGTGATTGCACTGAGACTTACTAACTTTCTGCTTGATGGTCAGTAAAACATATGCCGTGGCTAAATCATCACCATTTCCTAATTTCTGTAATAGTTTCAAATCGTCTCCACTTTCCAGTTCTTTTATTTGCCTTCTCCAGCTCCAGGCTTTGTGAAATAGAGAGCTTTTACATCAAGCTGCCTTCCACCAAAGATAGGTGATCCTACTGCCCTCACATTCTAGAACGGCTATTGATGCTGAGCTGTGGCATGTTTCCCTTGCTTTCAGGGTCCCCTACTATTTCCTCACTTTCATGTACCCCTCAGACTTCTAAATTCAACTCTTGCCTCGATTCAACTGAGCTTCTGAAACTGCCACGTAGACTATTTGCATCAGGGGTAAGGAGTAGCTCTATTTCGGAGAAAATTATGGCATGTGTCAGTCTAGGAGTTCTGGGCCCCGCCTTCAGATCAGCATTTCCAAGAACCAGACTCATTATGGGGTGCACTGTTCAACACCATGATTATTCCCTATTCTTTCCAAATCAATTTCTCTTCAGCTTCTGTTAACTGTGGAGGGTTCTTATGTCTCCCTACACAGATTTCGCTCCTCCCCCTCACAGATCTCATCTGAAAACACGAATTTTCTATCTTTTCTTTGCCTCTTAATGCCTCTCCCTCCTGTTATTTAACTTTACAGTTGTAGTACTTAACTCTGTCAAGTATCTTGACATACAGCTTGCACAAAAGCTGCTCTCCACTTAAAATTGCATTTTATTGCTGCAGACTCCTCCTACATTAAAAGATATGTGGCTTTGTGTATCCTCACGTCCTTAATAAGTCCCATGGGTGAAAGCAGACAAGAATTGACAAAACCCAGTGTTAAATCTTCTGGTAATCTATGTAGGTCAACCTCAGGATGCCAACATTGTACTTGCATAAGCGTGGACACAGTCACAAATAAATGTCCCTCAGACAACATCCTGATAAAAGATTGTCTGCTATGAAAATACAGCATCTTCCATAGAATATATATCTTTTATCATAAAATGATTGTGCACTGAGCCATCACGGTATGGAAAAGGAAGGATGACAATAGCATGGGATAGAGAAGCCTCTGAATTTGTGGGGTATGGGTCCACATCAGTCTCAGCCACGCGAATGACCCGTCAAGGCCACCACACAGTTTTCACATCGGTCCCACGATCGCAACTCAGTGCCGACGATGCTGGTCCACGGCAACTCCAGCTTTGCCTGAACCGAAACTCCTTTTGCTCATGCTTTGAGGCATTCAGACTCAGCTGTGTATTCACTGAAGCATCTGGGACAAATGTCAAAACAGCAGCATGGACATCAAGCGACACCCCAATGGCGCACCACAGCCCAAACTACAAACGCTGCCTCGGTGGTTGTCCAGAGGCTGTAGGTGGTCTTTTGGGGTATCCAGATGTGACTTGTAAAGGCTTCTAGGAAAACCACAATGACATAGTAAATCATTTTCCCTGTGAGTTTAATTAAATTTCTGAATATGTGTTGATGCTAGCTCAGAATACAATTCCACTGGTTTATGGTTGTTTTCCTTAGCATGCATGTAAACAAATCAACAGTTTGAAATGCTTAATATGTGAAAGAATAGTGTTTTTTAAAAAAGGGGTAGCGTTCTAGGTTGCCCCAGTTTAGTTTTGGGAAGGGAGGATTATAACATTATTATTGTCGCCATTATTATTTACTATCATCGATGCTGTAAATGCATATTATTGAGTTATAAATCATATATTATGTGTTATCTGTCTTGTTCAATTAAGAGGCCTAAGTACAATAATACTATCTTAGGTTTTGTGTTGTTAATTTGCAGGCTGGTGATGGATTTTCATTCCGTTGACTTCTAGATTCCTTGTAAGTAAATATATACGCTTTTTCTAAAACTGAGATCTGCTAAAATGTTCCTTTTGCTTATTTTTACTTTTGTACACACAGCATAAAAATAATTCTAAGAGGACTCTTTTATTCTGAACAATCATTTATATTTGCTGAGACTTTCTTGGTGATTTTATAAATGGGTTTATGCATGTGTTCTCTGAATATATGTGTCAGGAAAGTAACCCCATAAAAGCCGTGTGACAGTCAAACTCCTAAAAATATTTCAGTTAGAATATAATTCGTGTGAATCACAGCTAATTAAATACTAAGTGATTTCCACTTGAAAACTTCCAATAGCAAACAACACATTTTCTTCTTTTATCTGCATGCCAATTGCCATTAATTCACTTGGTAGTCACTGAAATTATGCTGATCATAAGGAATTTCTTTGATACTTATATGGACAATAGATGTCCTTTTAGGAACACTATTATAATCCAATATAATTAATGTATATTTTAAATTAACTATTTAGAACCCAATTAGAACAATATTTTTTTAAACAAAAAGTATGCTATGTTGAAGGGAATCATTAAGGTTGCTGTTCATTCAATATATTCCCCAATTAAAGCTCAATACCTGGAATCTTAGACAAACAGCGTTAGGGCTGAAAGTCGATGATGGGCATTCATAAGGTGCGGGGCTCATCAATCCCGGATTTGTGTTGTGGGAAGTCTTGGCATGGCTGCCGTGTGGTGCTGTCCAAGAAGAGACAGTAGCAGGGGACGTGTGTCACTGGCCTAGCTACTTCCCCAGGAAACCTTTCTGGAGCTGGGCAGAGAAGCAGGTTGTTACAAACTCATGGCTTCCCACCCTGCCCTGTGGCCACCTTCGTCTTCCCCCATGGTGATCCTGGAAGAAGGTAAAAACGGTATCTCGAATTCTAGAAAACTGAGGAATCTACTATGGGATCATTGTTTTTCTCTTAACTAAAAGGGAATGACTACATTGAATATACTCATTGTATGGATGCTAGGCTTCTGTTGTTCTTACTTAGCATGTGGGGTTCTCCTATCCTCCCTATTCTAGATTTTCCATATTCCTCACTTCTTTGCCAGGAGCAGCATGAACCTGCATCTCACTGGCTGTATTTGTAACTTCAAACTCACTGGAAAAGTTCTGGGGGGTGGGGGCCAAGCCCTTCTGAAAGGTGTGGATGGCTGTGGAGAGAGATCAGAGGTCCTTAGTGGGATCCCCTGTGGTAATAACATTTAGTGATTTCTCTACTGGTGTGCCTTTTAATTTGCTAAAATAAATTTCCATTGGAATAACACAACTTTCCTCTATTTAGTATATTAATAAAGGGTATTTTTTTCTTGCAAAACAGCCCATAGTGAAGCATAAATGTGTAGATTGTTTAAAATGTTGAACTTGGGTAATGTTAACACATTTCAATTGGACTAGACTTGGTATTTGGTTCCCAGAGCACACAGAGCATCCTTATTGAATAATAACCCATAATCACATCTATAGAAATTTTAGGGCAATAAAGAAAAAGACAAAATCGATTGGAAATTAGTCAGTTTGCTCTCAAAATGATACAACCATTGGAAGGAAGGACAGGTGGAAATTCAACACCCTTTAAAATAAGTAAATTCTTTTTAAGAAAGAGAGGGAAAGAAATGTGAGATTTAACAGGTTACCCCTGTGAATTAATTTTGCAGTCATGATAGGCGTACTATAACAGTTCCAATCATGATACGTTTGTTTGGAATCCATGTAGTTCAAACATTTATTTTTAGAAGTGTTTGTCACTTTAAACTAATTAAGCAGTTTCCTGATTTTAATGAATTTACTGCTCGGAAGCACCGACTGTAACTTTGCAAGACCAACTGAATGAAGCGGCGCCCGTGGAGGGTAATGCTAACTATCCCTGTGAGCATTTCGTGCAATGAGCCCGTGCTTCCCACGCCTGACTTTCCTCAGTCAGTGGGGGGTTATTTGGAATGCTTTGGCTAAATATCTTGGCTCGTTCTGTCTTGAATGAAATTGTCTCTTGTCAATCTTGCACTTTATGGCACAGCCAAAAAAAAAGTAGCTCGACCGTTTTTTCTTTAGCCAATCTGCTTCTTGCCTCCAAATTTCAGGAGTATCATTGAAGGTTCCGTTCCATGATTTTCTTCCAGTCACCGATTATGGTAGCTTCGAAATGAATCCTACGTAATCCTCCAGGTGGGATACCTGCAACTATTTCTCACCTTGATGTGACTGTGGCTTTATGGTTTCCTCTACACTCTTCTGAGAAGCAGGCCTGTTCTCAGAAGCCTGCTTTCCTACCTCAGCAGGTCACTGGCAGGGTTTAAGCAAGGTAAACAGTGTCATACTAATGTGTCTATAACACACTCTTTCCTTTGTCTCGGGCTCCATTTCTCTGCCTTGTGCCTCTTTTCAAATCATACTCGTCCTTTAGGCCTTCAGCCAATTATCAGGGTTTTCACAGAATCATAACTCGATGTCCCTTCTTATTATGAACATATCCTTCCATTCTTTTCCTAAGACTAAGAACATTTTTAAGACAGTTATGGTATCACTGACTGTTGGTCTTTTGTTGGGATTTGTTTATTCCTTGTTTTTCATCCAATTATATTTTCAGTACTGTGTGAAAAATCGAATGCATCACCTTTCACGCAGTCGGTGCCCAATAAATATTTATTAAGTTAGTATTTCAGTTGTTGCTCTTACAATATTTGGAATTTTCCATACTTAACAGTATAAATTCTGAAGGATTTAGAGAAAGGTCTGTGTATTCTTTCTAAGTAGTCATAGGTTGATTCTAAATTCTGATTTGATATTTGTTTGTTTAATATTGTGTTGTCTTTTGATATTTTTATCTATCACAAATTCTCCTGAGCAGCGTGATACCTCATTTGGACTATGATAAAATGCCCTACATCAAAGCACTCACACATTTGTCTCTTTGTTCATTCATTTATTCAGGCAGTCAGTTATTCATTCTGGGAATACTGATATAAATATGATCCAGAACTTACATTCTCCTGGAGAAGATCTGTGGTGTGCTGTATGGTGTGGAATATTCTATGAAAACAGTGTGAAATCACGTACTTTAATTCTATGAAATCATGTATTCTTCCAGATCGAGGAAGCGGTTATTCTGTTAGGGATATAGCAGTGAGCTTCACTCAGATGTCGCATATTTGTTTGGAATTAAAAGAGATGTAACAGTGTTTCAGATAAAGAAAGGCAATACAATATGATTATAATTTAGTATTTGTTGATCACGTACTAACTGTCAGACAGAGTTGTAAGCACTTTACATATGTTAACTCTTTTAACATGCATAGCTATTAATACTCTATTCCACCGATGACGATAGGCACAAAGAAGGCACGTTACCTGCCCCAGGCTGACCTAGCAAGACAGTAGCAGAGTCAGGATTCAAACCTAAGCAATCTGGTTCAAAAGAACAAGCCCATGATTTTTTTTTATTTTAACAGTGATAGTTCTGATGATTTCTTTGAGGTTGGGTTATAGTGGGGAGACTAAGAATGGGAAACAAGACCTTGCCATTTGTGAGGTGAATATATGTGGACACATGTTGAGGATGTGGGCATGTAGCAAGTGACAGAGGAGAGTGGCCAGTCGGAGGGAGCCTTTGGTCATTGGAGCAGTGCTGCTGAGAGGGTTGTGGGTCATCGGCTGTGTGATAGGGAAAGGCATTGAGAAAATGTATTATTTTCCTTTGTCTTAAAAGAACGTAGATGCTATATTATTAATCAGATCAAAAATATAAGTGTAGAGCCCTGGCTGCTGTGGCTCAGTGAATTGAGTGCTGACCTGTGAACCGAAGGGTTGCCAGTTTCTTCTCCCCGTCAGGGCACATGCCTGGGTTATGGGCCAGGTCACCAGTAGGGGGCACACGAGAGGCAACCACACATTGATGTTCCTCTCCATCTCTTCCTCCTTTCCCCTATAAATAAATAAATAAATAAATAAATAAATAAAATATGAAAAAATATAAGCATAGAAACACATCTGAGAAGCAAAATGTTGGATCTAATTGAAGACATGTTATCTTGAAATTTCTATCACAGTAGACATATTCAGGGAGTAGACGGGAGGTTGGGCGTGGAGCATGAGAGGGAGAGAGAGCTGGGATGCATAGTTTGGGGGTCATCCGAGGTGGGGGGAGGAGCTCTGGGAGAAGACGAGGAGCACCCAGGAAGATGCCTCGTGTTAGCAGAGAGGAGGACCAACAGGGACCTCAGTGACAGCCAGGAAGCCGAAGAGGAAGAGGCAGAGGAAGTTGCTGAAGACAGAGAAAACACAGGCAATCAGGGAGATTGGGAATGGGTGGGAGCAGAACATTTCATGAATTAGGAATTCCTTGGAATCATCACAGACTTGACTAGGACTCCAAGCAGCCATTAACTTTGGCAGTTAGGAGGGCTTTGAATAAAGGTGTGGGGTGGAAGCCAAGAAATGAGTAAGATTTCAGTAAATGAGGACTGAGTATGGATGAGTTCCCAAAATGTCTGCAGAGCGAGAGCTTGTGTCAAATGCAGAGTGTTCTTTTTGTTTGTATGGTTTTGTTATTTTAGGGCGAAAGAACCTTGACTGTTCTGCGTTCATAGAAGAAACACACTGTAGAGGTAAGAGATGAACAACAGAGAATAGGGAAGAGAAGCTGCTAATGGAGGGAATCAGGACTTGGACAAGAGAAAATGATAGAATTCGATACAGAAATCAAGTCCTCAATTCCATTTAGAGAAACAGAGGTACGTTTTTTCTCTGACATTGGGCATAAGACAGTTAGCACAGTGTCCCTGCAGGTAGGTTTGGAGGTGAGACCCATTCCTCAAATGGATTTCATTTTCTTTAAAGAGATCAAGGTCCTTTGCAAAGAACCGAAAGAGCGGGGTTGAAGCTTGAAGTCAGGAAACATGCCATGATGAAGAAAAAGACTACTGAATGAGGCAAGGAATAGATGTGTGCAGCTATCACTGCAGGCTCCACTGAGTTTGGAAACTCTATGTTGGTAGAAGAATCACTTCACCTGACTGCATGATTTGCTTTGGCAACTGTTAGCTAGGCTCTTTTAGGAAAGAATTAAAGCCGTGCTTGACTTACCTGAAGTAACAGGGCTTATTGTAGATAAAGGAACTTGGGATTTCAATCCCCGCACAGTGAGTCAACCTGAAGAACACAGTAAAACAGAAAGTCATTCAGAAATATTCAGGATACCACAAATAACAAGCAATATTTTGGCACCACCTAGCATCCAGCCCCAATCCTTGACATCCAAGTCTGTTTTTGATGCTTTTTTCCCTTAGCTACAGACGTATGGAAATTAAAAGGCATCTGTATTGACTTATAACTTGTTACAACAGCTCTGTGAGTCGAGGTGACCCCCAGACCATCTCCAAGTTCAGTGTTTCACTGGGACTCACAGGACTCGGCCTATAGTCACACCCTGGATTTATGACAGCAAAAAAGGCCCAGAGCAAAATCAGCCAAGGAAAAGGAGCCTGGGGTGAAGTCTGAAGGAAACCAGACACAAGCTTCCAGGCGCCCCTCCCAGGGGCATCACGCAGGACCCGTGTGCTTCCCCGAGCGATGACTCACAACAGCACGTGTGAAGTCGTGTCTGCTGGAGAAGCTCCTGGACACCTAGCACCGTGATTTTTACGGGCAGTTGCTCACAGAAGCAGCCACTGCCTGGCACATCCCAGGATTCCAGAGTCCCGGAAGGAAGGCAGGTGTTCGGCACAAAGTATATTGTTTGAATAAACAGTTTAGGCCCAGAGAGCTACTCATAAGTTTGGGTGGTGGGAGTCATCTATGTATCCCAATTTCCAGAGGCCAGCCAAGGGCTAGGCTTGTAAGCAGACTTTCCTTGCAAAGGACAGTGGTCAGGCCCACTGCATAATGCTTTTCTGCACCCTCTGCTCCCTCCTCCTGTTGCTCCTCTCTTCTCTTTCTCTACGCCTCGTTATTTCTGTTTATTTAGATATTCTGCCTTTTCCCAACATCGCCTGAGCCCCATTCTCTCTCTTCGGCTTCTCTGCTCCCTCTTGTTCATTATCTGTAAGTCTTCTGTTGCAACCACTAGGAGAGAGGACCTAAGTTCTGCCTCTGGTCCCTCTGGACCCTGTGAGGCAGAGCACGGACTGTGGGCCACCCAGAGGCCTCTGGTAAGCCTGTGAATGTGCCATGCTTGGTCCAATCAGCTTTGAGTAGAAAGGTAGAATTTGTTGAATTTTGCTCAAAATGTTGCACATCAAGCTCTCATGTAATAATAGACTCTTTTCCCAAACAACAATATACTTTATGCAGGAATGAAGAAGAGAGAGCAATTGTAAGTGGGTCCACCCAGGATTAGGGAATAATTAGGATGTGACAAAATGACAGAGAATTCTTTAAAATTATCAATCCCAAAGTGCATACTTGAGACCAGAAATTCACCATGCTGACTTGGCTTTCTAAAATCTTCTTTGAGCACATGCTTTTTTGGGGTTTGTAGTTACTTACTGAATGTGACCAAAATTTCTTTGTCCCTCTGTGCCTTGTCATCAACATAACTCCTGGTCTTCTGTTTGCCCAAGAGTCAAATAGAACTGAGAATTTCTTATTCCTCCAAAAACATTTTGAAGTTATTGATTTTATGCAATTCTATCTGTCTGGAATGCTATTGGCTGGAATTATTACCCATCACTCATGGTCTAGTTCAAATGTCACCTCTTCCGAGAAGCCTTCAACGAGCATTCCGAAAACTGAGGTTTCAATGCAGGCATGTGGTATGAAACAAGACATTAAGTATGTATTCCTCTGAGTATCTCTAGCTCCTTTGACTCAACCAAAAGCTGTTTTTGAGTGTAAATAATACTCTATACTTTATTCTATCTTCCTTAACAAGTAATATCATTTCATTGACTAGGGAGTCAATAAATACATTTGAATGAGGTAGTAAATATATCTTTCAGCATGCTATGAACCAGCATTATTAAGTGGTTACACCTTCCTCTCAATGGTAGCAGCTCCATTGGACCAATTATACTTTTATCACTTGAAGCTGCATGTCAATAATGACTGTAAGTTAAACACTAATAAGAGGAAAACATTTAGAGTAAAAACATTAGCTCCTACTCTCATCTCCAGAGCACCTACTATGTAGTCAAGTTTCACTGTCATCCTAGGTGTTTTTGACAGCAGCGCCATTACTTTTCCAAGTACCATTGAAATGTGTCATTCTTGATCCAGTTCTGTCATTTGAAGGTCACATTATCGGGGGACGAGAAATGCTGGTGCGGAGCTGCTAGAGTTCCTGACACTCGCTCACGCTTCCGCTTGATTTGCAAAATGGGAAAGAGCCTTTCTGCCCCATAGGTTTTGTTTTCATAGATGCTTGTATTTCAGAGGTAAAATATGAAACAAAAATCGAGGAATTTGACTGCAAAAAGTCCAATTTTATTGCGCTTTACTCTCAAGGAGTGACATGTGCAAATTAAAACGCCCTATAGAACAGAACTCATTGATTACACTACTAAAATATTTGCATGGCTTCCTATTCAGGAGACCTTGCAACGTCATCCCCATTGAGCTGGGCTTGCCTGACTTAATTACTTTAATGAAATCATGAAATATGACACACGCTTGGAAAGATCAACCCGCCTCAGTTTCCTATTTCCTCTTCTAATATTAAACAGAATTTCAGTATAATTGGGAAAAATTTAACTTTTTAATAAAAGTAAAGTTCTTCCTCTTTGAAAGGAAATAAAATCTATTTTCTGTGGATGAAGTCTACCTCTGAAAGATGTCCTTAGGGCAGCAAATTCTTTCTCGTTTCTTTAGAGTCGTTATTAGTACCTGATGCAGTGGGTGCTCAGCTAGCGTTCCTCTCCCGATTACACCTCCATGCCTCATCTCAGCTGAACTAAGTGGAAAGATGGTAAACAGATGTATAGTCTGCTTCAGTTACTCTTCTCCTCCTCCAGAATTTAGACATTGAATTGAATATCACTAGTGAAAAGTCATTAAAGTATTTCTCCTTCCTTGCAGATCAGAGTAAAACTCACAAATGCAGGGATTTGAAAGCTTAAAGTTGATATTGTCCAATCTACTGGTTCTTGATCCTGTTAGGCTCAAAGCTCTCTTTCATGAATAGCTGATTATGCAAACTCTATGAAATGAAATGTAGAGAGAACATAACCTGTGTGTAGTCCTCATTTCAAAAGGCTAATACAATACAGTGATTTAAAGGAGAAATGAAATTTGTCATCAAAGAACACGTGTGTCAATAAGGGACATTCCTGCATCACTCCAGCAGGAGACATTGTGAACGCCTTGCATTTTGTAGCCATACACAGGGGCCCAGTAGATGCACGGCTATAAATACAATCTTATAAGTGTATTGACAACCCAAATACCCTGAGTAGCATTACCATTGCTGATACTATTTTTTTTAAACAGAGAACAACTATTAGTAAAATTCTAAACAAGACTGAAACCTTTCATAACACAGTTGTTGCTCTCCTGGAAATTTTTATGTACGTGAAAACTGAGCCCCAAATATTTTGTGTCCATAATTGACAGGAGCTAGGATATAGGTGTGGATCCTTACCAAAGGACCTCCTCTGGAAAAGCTACACTAGAAAGTCCCACACACTATGAGACCCAACCTCCCTTCATCCCCAATTTCCCGGGCACTGCCCGGGGTGTAACGTGCCTTCAGCCACTAGAGGATGATGCTGCACCCACGTGCTGTTACTCAGAAACGGAAGGGCCACAGTCTTTCCAAAGCCCCTCAGGCAGGGCACATTCTGCTGAGGACCTCTGTCTAATTCAACACCTTCAGTTTGGGGAGGAGGAGCCTGAAGAATTCCTGGAGAATTCCTGTAGTTTACCTGAAGTCACACAGCCAGCACAGTACGTGGCGGAGCTAAGTTCCAGACTCGGGTTTTGAACTACCCTGCCTGTGATGTTAGGCCAGCACAGAAGCTCTGTCTTGTACAGGCAGTGTGGAGTGAGAGAGAGCTCCTGGGAACAAGGGCTGGAACCCTGCCAAGGATACTATAAGCGTACGTTGAAGTAGCCCAGACAGACATCCCAAAGGATCAATTTATTTCCTGAATGCACATAAGCCGATTCTGCGCCCTCTGTTTCCCCTGACCCCATCCACCGTCTTGTTGTCTGCTTACATAGTCTTCCCTCCCACACGTGGACATGGAAGTGCCTTACAAACCTTTCCAAGTGCTTCAAATAACGCCCCCTTCTGTCTGACAAACATATCATCCCCTCTCTGCATGGCTTCTGAGACTCTTCTTCATTACTTTTTCCGTGCATATTTCCCCTTGTGTTTGCAGAAGTTCATGTTTTCCTCCCCTATACTTGCATTTCTCTACAGGCAAAAGTTTTGCCTGCATGTCTGTAAATATTTCATTTTCATGGGTTTTATCTATCCTATTAACTGATGAACCCTAACGGAGCAACTGTTAAGTCTAAGCATCTGATGTTGGGCCAAACACCCTGTGGCCGCTCCGCAAATAGTTGACTAACTTATACTAAGGACTGGAATAGCCATAATTATGATATCATTAATAGGTGCTATAAAAATGATTCAATTACATAAAATATGAACATTTCTATACTTTTCAAATATTAGTGATAAATAACAAGCTTCTCTTTGGAATGGAGTCCACAATATTTGATTATGGAAGCTCCTGCACCGGGGACTATTTTGCCCTGGTTGCTATGGGCCATCTCCAGGGAGAGTCCCTGGGGCACTCTTCACAGTGGGAATTGATGAGGAGAAGGGTCCTCCAATTAGTCCCCATGGCTCCAGGCAGAACTATACTCAAACTGTCATCAATTCTTCCAATCTTCAGAGAAAGTGATCTCACAACACCCAACGGTAACCAGACCCTCACGTTAAGAATTTATTCTCCCTCTCAAAAGCCCACTTTCATTCGAAATCATTCATTTGTCTTTTAACATTATTGGAGAATAGTGACTGTGAGTCAAGGCTATTAGTATGAAACAACTAAGAAAGTTAAAGAGCTTCACTTACCCATATGTTCATTTTCATTGTCTTAAACAAAAGAGCAGTTGACTTTTTTCTCTCTTAATCTCACATCCATTTTTACAAATTGGTGAACTATGCATTGAGTTATCACAGGTTTATAATTTGTGTAACTGTCTTCTCTTCTACCTATTGACATGGATTCAACAAACATTTAGTGAGTGCCCTGTGAAATCAACTCGGACTAATCTCTGGACAATTAGAGAGAGTGAAAGTTCACCCCTACCCTAAGGGGCAAGTCTAGAGGTGAATGACAGATATATAAAATCTTATTATCATTTTACATATAAAGTGCTTAAGATTTATCAAAAATATTCAATTATATTCAATATACCCATTGAGTAACAGAGAACTTCACCAGCATCTAGCAATCAACCTCAATTTACTCCTGTCAACTCATTCATTCATTTATCCACCTCAAAAATATCTATTTCCATATTTGTCACTAACCACTGAGGTCACAATACTGAACAAAATATTACAGCCATTTTACTCACAGAATTTACATTTTAATGAATTAGACATTAATCAAAAATATCAAATGCCTGTATTCTGAAAAGTGCTGGAATCATCAAGAATATCTGACCTAGTTTGGAGAGCAAGGTAGGAAGGAGCAGAAAGCTAAGTTTAAAATGACAATGTTATTCCTAAACTTAGTAGGAGTTAATTGAGGGAAAGTGGGAGAAGGGAAATAATCCAGATGTGGAAACAACATTTGCAAAGTCCAGGAAACAAAAAGGAGAATGAACAGTTGGGGAAACAAAAGGATAATTTCCAGGCATGTGGAAAGCAGGAGGGACAGGTTCTGTCTGCGGCTGGAATGCACACCAGGGGCCAGATCACTGAGTGCCTCGGGGGCCGTGTTAAAATATGGTTTCTGTACTAAGGAAATGAGGAGCCAACAGCAACTAGCTTTGCGTTTTGAAAATATCTGTGCATGTCCATTGGGGACAATTCATGGAATAAAGCCAGAGTGAAGGCATGCAAGCAACAAAGAAGAATTGCATTAGGCCTGGCACGATAGGAATATTCTTAGGATTGGGATTTCTCATCTGATGGCTTCTATTGTCTCCAAGAATTCGGTGGCTGGATCGTCTGCTGAGAGTGATGTGAAGAGAAGGTAATGCAATCAGGGCTTTGGAAAGTGTCACAACAATCTGAAACAAGAGTTGAGGAGAGCAGCGGTGAGAGTCTAGCTGAATTTGGTAATCCTGACTTCATTGCAATAGCACTCCAGGTGAGTTTGGTAATCCTGAACTCTTAGTAAATTGTTAATAGTTTCTTTTGTTTGATTTTTTTTCAAGTTGCACTCAGCTCACTGGGGGCAGGCATAGAGAAAAAAGGGTATTGGGTTCATCCAGGTCTGAGAAATAGCCAGAGATAAAAGGAGCGAGGAAGTTAGATCATTGGCAAAGGACTTACTGACTAGACTGTGGAATGTCAGCTGGACAGAGTGAATGGTGAAGTCGGAAGGACAAACAGTACTTGGGGGAGTACTGATCTTTGTATACTGCAGTCTTAAAACAGTTAAACAAAAGTCTTTATGGGAGTCATTGAATAACTAAGCTGTAACTATAGGAAATTATGATCAGAAAATGGGATGTTAGGCCTAATGATTTTATTGATGGAGCAAATTCAGTAAAAACAAGATTCTGATTGTATCCATATGAAAGGGCAATAGATGCTAAAAACTCATTGCATATATATGTCCACCTTACTTAATTTACTCCTGGCTTGTAATATAACTGAGAATAAGAATCATATTCTATACATTATTGTTGAACCATGGAATAGATTAAATAATATGTGCATATTGAATCAATTTACTCTTTGATTTTATAAATACAAAGTCTGTCCGGGAAAAGTCCAGCCATTGTTAATATAAGAATGGCTTGTGTGACACCAGTGTAACCTGGCAGCCAAGGAGAGTGGACTGGAATGTGAACAAATGAACGATGACGACTTCACGGTGCTAGTCAGTGGGGGCAGTCAATGCCATGGAGTGAGCATGTGCACTCTGGCCGTCGCATTCAAAATGGCTGAGCATTAGAGCAGCGAATATGCACCAAATTTGTGTTAAGCTTGAACATTCTCTGCAAAAACTTTTTGGATGATTTAGAAGGCTTTTGGGGATGACGCAATGGGTGCAGCACAAATAAAAGTGTGGCACAAATGCTTGAATGATGGTTGAGAACCTGCTGAAAGTGATCCACGTTCTGGAAGGCCTCCAACAAGCAGCACCTGAGAACGTTGAGTGTGTACAGGCTGCAGTCCGCAAAGATCGACAGCTGACAGTGTGAGAACTGGAAGCTGACCTGGGGATTCCAAAAACTACTGTGCCCAAGATTGTAACACAAGATCTTGTAACACAAGATCCAGAAACGAAGGTCCAGTCATCACAATAGAAGCCGCCTGGTTCTCCATGCTGGAAGACGGTACAGCAAATTTGCAGCAAGATCGAGATCAGGCTGTTTTTTGATTGAAAAGGTGTTGTCCATAATCAGTACGCCCCTCCAGGCCAAAAAATTAATAAGGGGTGCTACCTCCATGTTATTCCTTGGTTGAGAGATGCAATACAACGTAAGCAGCCGCAGCTGTGGGCAACTGGTGATGGGCAGCTTCTTCACAATAACACGGCCACTCACGCATCACGTCTCGTGCAGTTTTTTAGTGAAACAGCAAATCACCCAGGTGACTCAGCCCCACTACAGCCCAGATTCGGCGCCTTGTGACTTCTGGCTTTTCCCAAAACTAAAATAACCTTTTAAAGGGAAGAGATTTCAGACCATCAATGAGATTCAGGAAAATATGATGGGGCAGCTTATGGTGATTGGAAGAGCTGTGTGAGGTCCCAAGGTGCCTACTTTGAAGGGGATGGAGGCATCGTTGTCCTGTGTACAATGTTTCTTGTATCTTCTTCAATGAATGTCTCTATTTTTCATAGTACATGACTGAATACCTTTGGGACAGACCTCGTATTAACAATGGCTGGACTCTTTTTGGAGAGACCTCATGTATGAAAATATCAGTCACACTTGTCTATACCCTCCCAGTGCTAATATGCCAATCACAGTAAAACCTCAGAAATATTTACTGAGACAGGAAAAGATCACTGAAAATGTTTATTCCACTCTCCCACTCAGACTTTGATGGTTATTTTAAAGGGTCAAGTTGTCTTTGGCAGAGTTAGGGATATTGAGTTATATTTATCGAGGTTTTTAAAATTTTTTATTTTAATTTTTCCATTACATTTACTTCTGCTATTATTTTGTATTAGTTTTGGGTGTACAGCATAGGGGTGAGAAGGTCATATACTTCACACAGTTTTATCCCAGATATTTCCAGTACCCAGCTGGCACCACACATGGTTATTTCAATATTATAGACTGTATTCTCTGTGCTGTACTTGTAACCCTGTGAGTATTTTATAACTACCAATTTATACTTCTTAATCCCTTTAACTCTCTCTTCCTGTCCCCCAACCCCCTTCCCCTCCACCACTACCAGTGAGATTTCTGTATCTGTGAGTGTGTTTCAATTTCTCTGTTCATTTATTTTTTTTCTTTCCACATATAAGTGAAATCATATGGTACTTGTCTTTTTCTGTCTCACTGATTATTTCACTTAGCACAATGCCCTCTAGGTCCATCCATGTTGCCCAAGATATTATTCATTTTTATGGCCAAATGATATTTCATTGTATATATGCACCACCGCTTTTTTATCTGCTCATATATTGATGGGCTCTTGGGCTGTTCCCATAGCTCAGCTATTGTAAATAACGCCACAATGAACATAGAGGTGAGTATGTTCTTTCAAATGAGTGTTTTGGGTGTCTTCCGATATATTTCCAGAACGGAAATTGCCGAATCACAAGGCAGTTTCATTTTTAATGTTCTGAGGAACCTCCACACTGTTTCCCCCAGTGGCCGCACCAGTCTGCACTCCCACCAACAGTGCAGGAGGGTTTTCCTTTCTCCGCATCCTCGCCAGCACTTGTCATTTGGGCACTTATTGATGATAGCCATTCTGACAGGTTTTTAATGTACTGCCACTGCATCAAATAAATATGATAACCAGCAGAAGACGTTTTCTTTCCATGTCAGCTAATATAGAATTTCATCACAAAACAATGAATCCTGAATGGACCTGTTCAAGGTAAATGGAAATAATCTGACCTCATAGCTTTTTTCATTAGTCCTTTCAAAGTTTATGAGGAAAACTTAATAAGCCAGTTTCTATGTTACAAATATGAAAACCAGAAGCACAGGGTAAATAACCCATGCAACAGCTTTCAAGACAATTAATTGTAGCTACCAGTCAACTGTGTGTGTCTGTGTGTGTGTGTGTGTGTGTCGAAATTCTTTAGTCCATGTATTTAATTCTATTTCTTATATAATACAGTAATGGAAAAAGATCACTAACAATATAAGGAGAAATGCTAAGGAAATAGTTTCTCTGGCCACGTGGAAGAACATCTGGTTAACAGTGCTCAAATGCTCTTTAAATGCGCAGTGGGGCCTTAGTGTCCTGTCCGAGTCAGTGACCAAGGAGGCCCAGTCAGGTCCTCTGCAGGAAGCAGAGGGAGAGGGGATGCTTTCAGCTGCCACTGCAGGTGATCCACCACAGTAGCCTAGGCTGCGGGATTTCTACTATCGCCGTTGCTTTTCACAGCAAAACAAAGCTGGTGGTTAAGCCTACGCAAGCTCCTTCCTAAGAGCTTTTATTCAAAGAGATACCTGGGAGGGGATGTACCAGCCCTATGCCAATGTTGAAAGCCACCTGGGAGTGAAATCTGTAGCAAAATAAAAAGTATCAGTCCCTGGTATGAGTGAGCACCGCTCCAGCAAAAGCCATGTGACAGGCACGGTGTTAAGTGAAGACATTTTAATTTTTGTGATGTGATGACAGCCTACGCCTTCTGACACCCTGATATTCTGATCATTTTTCCTCTCCGAGATATCATTATGCCTGGGCAGGAACGGGGTTATGAACTGCGCAAATTAGAAAGTTATTTCATCCATCAGCCCAGAGATGCCGGGCCCCAGCTCACTGCGTTAAGCACGCAGTTAGGAACAGTCAATAAAACAACCTGCCCATCAGATTTAGACTAAGAATAATGCAGATATTGTGT
This sequence comes from Micronycteris hirsuta, assembly GCA_004026765.1. Taxonomy (NCBI): domain Eukaryota; kingdom Metazoa; phylum Chordata; class Mammalia; order Chiroptera; family Phyllostomidae; genus Micronycteris; species Micronycteris hirsuta. The sequence goes on from PVJI01001049.1 coordinate 22,493, forward strand.
AGCCTTTTTAATTGTTTAAATAATCAGCCAAGTCATTGTAAATGTTTATCTGCCTCCACTCAGCCAGTTGTCCATGCAGCGGTGTGGAGAAATAGGCTGTACAATACATGTGTATTGATTGACTGATAAGTATTAAAGGAGCAGAAGGAAGTCAGTTCAGTAGAATCTTGGGGGCAGTAATTAAGATATTCCCTCTTTCTCCAGCCTTGTTATGTATTCCTGAGAAGTTTCTGAAATTTTAAACTCATTTATGAAGTTACCTCTCAAACTGACTTCTGGAATATTTGAAATTTTCAGGAGCCTGGGTTTTTTCACTGTTCTTTTCTCTCTTTTTTTGCCACACTTACTAAACACGTTTTAAATTGCTAGCTGAATGGTTATTTATTCATATTACATAGTACATAGTGACAATTAATACATTTATTTTAAAGATATGTCACAGGAAAGCACAGATATGCATAGATAGTAACAGTCTAGAAATGGCTTGTCCTTAAATATATCACTCTCCAGAAATGTGCCATTGTTTTACAAAGTTTTGATGAACTCATTTCCTTCCAGTCCCTTGGAAAACATGTATTTTACCATTGCTCTTCTTGAGTTATTGCATACCAAAATGTCCTAAGAAATTATGAATTATTTCACAACAATAGACAACTTCATCGATGCTAAAATATAGGACCATTAAACTACCATTACCTTCTTTTTTTTGATTCATGGACTTATCAGACAATAACTGGAGGGCAGGTGGCATTAATGTACCTTTACTAAAAACACTAAAATCAAGGCGTAGGTACCAAAAAAAAAAGTCATTAAAGCAATTATGCTGCCATCTCAAAATTTTGTGATTAAGTGCATGAACCAAAAAATAACTATCCTCCTTGTCATTAATGTCCCTGCCTAATGAAGTGCATCTGAAATATTACTTTACTTTAAATTCTGCAGTTTATTTAATTTAGAGCCAAAACACACAAACCCACACCCACACATACACACTTTTGGTTGCAGTGATTCAACACTGACACCTCAGGCACCGAATCTGTTTAGCATTCCATGTCGAGCATGTTGATTTTTCATGTTAGAGCTGGGCAGCCTGTGTGCAGTGACCAGTGGAGATCCCTTGCTCTTTGGGAACATAAGGGGAATAAATAATACTTTTCAAAACAACAGAGAGAAGATTGGTGTGTATTCTAGGGCTGGTGAGCTCTTAGCCTCGTCGGAATGAGGCAAGGGCATAACAGGTGTCTTGACAAGAAATGGCAAACACCCTTCAGCCTTTGCTCTGAAAATCTTTAATCCTTCTATATTGCTCCAGGACCGATCTTTCTAAGGTGAGTTCACACAGCAAAAAATGCACATATAACGTGTCACTCCTGTGCTTAAAGGTGTCCCAAACCTTACAGATTCAAGTGCAAACTCCTTTGTGAGATGATATGATTTGGCCCCATCTCCTCCAGCTCTGGTCCCAACACCAGCTACATCCACACTCTCTCGTTCCTTCCCCGAGCCGGGGCTCTGGCTGCTTGGTTTCCGGGACAGGTCATCGCTCTCTGTGTGCATTCAGTCTGAAAGGCGCAGCCCAAGCCCAGTTCTCAGGGTCAGGCTAGCGTCCCCTGCATGCCTTGGCAACAATCTATGCAGACTCTCTGGTATCCATTTCCAGAATTTATCAAAACAGTTCGTTAAAGTATCTGTCTCTCCCACTTGACTACAGGTCCTCTATGGCAGGCTGTCTTCTCTATCTTTCTATTCACAAGGCCTTGGTTAGCATAGGGGTTGGGTCAGGGCCCGGCTCCCGATAGACAGTCAATGTTTGTTACATCAAATCATCACTCAGCCTCAAGGAGAGATAGGTGCATTCATGCATATATTTCACTTACTCTACCTACTACTGTCTTTTCTTAAAGTCTTTAATGTCATTGAATTGTTTCTTTTTAAGGAATTTATTTTTGAATTACACTCTATTGATTATGCTATTACAGTTGTCCTGATTTTTCCCTCTTTGCCCCCTTCGCCCATCACCCCCCACCTCCCTCAGGCAATCCCCCCACCCACTACCATTGTTCATGTCCATGTGTCATGCATGTAAGTTCTTTGGCCGCTCCATTTCTAGACTATACCTTACATACCAATGTAAAGTCTGTACCTATTTGTATTTTTTCTTTTTTTTATTGTTGTTCAAGTACAGTTGTCTCCATTTGCCCCCACCATTCTCCCCTGCCCCATCCACCCCCACCTCACACCCTCAATCCTACCCCTTTAGCTTTGTCCGTGGGTCCCTTATACATGTTCCTTGAAGGCCCTTCCCCTTCTTTCCTCCATTCCTTATTGTCACATATACTATCTCCTTTGATTTGCTTGATATGCCATGCAGTAAATCACACTGTATACAGAAACAAAGAGAAGGAAGCGATGCGCTTCCATCACAGTTAGAACAGTGCTACAGCCAGGTCTCTGGCCAGCTTCTGCTTTCTCTCAGCTCTCCCCTTGCCTCTGGCTCCCTCCTGGATCCTCACTTCCCCTCTCCCTCCCTCCTCTCCTCTCTCCCCAAATCGTGAAGTAGAAGGAATCATGAAGTGTTCAGATCTGTCTAGGACCCTGTTAACTCTCCCCGAAGGGATGACAGAAGCTGCATTTCAGACTTCTGCCCGCTCCCTTCCCGGCACCCAGGCAGACTGACACCCTCCCAACAGCCAAGTATTCCGCTCCCCAGCAGCAGCAGTTTGGAAACGACGCCTACCTAGAAACATTTGGAAATGCCAAGTTGTTTTAAACTTGTGTGATTAATTCAAATAATAACCTTTCACTAATACCATCAGCTCTTGATTGTTCACCAGCCATTACGAAAGGTGTGAGCTCCCTGCTTGTCAGCCCTTCCCCCACCCCGCCTGCAGGCTCCACGGTTTGCCGGAGGGGAGGGCCCCGGAAAACAAAGAGCTGAGACTCAAAATCAATCCATTGTTCCCCCTGTTATCAGCTCTGAACAAGATTTTGCAAAGAAAAGTGTAGCAACTACAGTCTGAAGAATGGTTGGGGAATTACGGTGGAATTTATCTATACTCTCCCTATTGCTCATCCCTTCATGCAATCAAGAGATAAATACAAAGGTGATGTTTTATTTTAAAAAGCTCTTATCAATAGGCAATAGTAGCTCTTTGTTTTACCATTTGATGTGTTTTTTTTTTTTTTCCTTAAGCAATTTACAGAAGTCTCTTTTAAAAGCCCTCTACAGTTTCATTACCTGGAGAGAGCACACCACTGTGGCCCAGAATCCTCTGACTTCAAGCCCCTCACTGACTTAGGTCCAGAGTTTCTTGAATTATTGATCCCTTACCTACTGGAATAATCAAGTGTTAAGACAGAAGCAGACCTCAGACAGTATCTGGGTCCTTCTTCTCTCTTTTAAAATAAAGAAACTAATTCACAGAGACGACAGTACCTGCCTCAGGTCCCGCGATCGGTCCCTGGTGCTTAGTCACACTGGGTGGGCAGAGTGTATCCTCTTCTTTCCACCCTGTTTGAATATTGCCGAATCAACTGTATTGGAGTATTCTGACCAATGCCTGCCAGTGATATCACAGTATCTATTATTGTCTCTCCCTTCGTATCAACATCTTTGAAAAACACCATCTTTCCTAGGGAAAATAGTGTGTATTTATTCAGGTCTATCAGACACAAGGAAGAGCGCAGGTGCAATGTTGGCACTTATGGTACCTCTTTGCCTCGGACTCTTTCTGCTTTCCTCATCAGGCTCACTAGGAGCCAGGCATGCCTTTTTCACTGTTCCTTTTATGCCCCGGCTTCCATATATTATCTTGGGATCGCAAATATGTTCCAAGCCTCCCACATGTCCGGCTCATCGGGTGTTAGAGCAAATGTTAATGTTTGTACCTTGTTCTTTTGGAGAAATGATGATGAGCCAAAATGCTAGCAGGCTGAAAGTGCTTAGATATGCAGAACTCAATATTTTTTTGCAAGGGTAGCTCTCTCTTTACATCTCTTTTTCATAATGTTTTATTTCCTATGTCTATCCGGCAGTAATTTTCCAGGAGAAATATAAATCCTAAAATGAATTCACTTGTTACACTGGTTGTCTTAAAGCAAAAATCAAGACCTAACAGAAACAGAAATTATATGGAAAGTTCTGTTTCAGTTTGTGAAGGTATCTTGGCCCAATTCACTGTTAGCATGGAATCCTTCAATAATGGAGCAAACAATTAAGTGCTACTGTTATATGATTCCTTTAGTCAGTTCAGTGGGTAAAATACAAATTTAGCTGTCTTTATTTTTTTTTAGATAGTTTTGAAGATGGTGAATATGATCCTTCAATTAACATAGATCATATTTTAAAGTATTCTCAATATTAGCTGTCTCCACCAAGCTAAGCTAATTGTAGCTATGGTAGAATCTTCTTCCTCTGTGTCCAAAATTCCTATCCACCAGGGTCGGAGGAGGTACACTGCTAGCCCTCCTGTTCTCAGTATTTTCTTCAGTCCTGGGTCTCTCACAAAACGAAGGCACACTAGAAATGAAGAATATGGAATATTCTCTGGGCACAGTTTACCCTGGTGGGCAGATAGTACTAGAAAAATATCAAGAAATGCAAGTTTTTGGTTCTCAGCTGAAATAGATCATGGACCATGGGAGTGTTAACCCTGAATGGCGGTTAACATGGTGATGCAGCTCACCACAAGGCCCTCTGCAAAAGGCTGGTTTGCAGAAGGGCGGAAATGCTGCCACCATCATTCAAGAAAAACAAAACAAAACAATCTCGCCCCAGGAGAGTGGATGGCCACTATGTCAGCTCCTTTTAATGGCAGTAGATAAACACAACCCAAAGTTTTATTTTCACAAGTTCTGATCTGACATATCAAAGAAGGAGAGTAATATGTTTTATTTGCTGCAGATGTATTTATATATCAAGCACTTCTTACAATAATTTCAGTGTCTACATACATGATGGTTAAGAGGGAGAATCATTTTCTTTGTGTTTGAATTACTACAGGAATATTCAAGACAAACATTTTGAAATAACACAGTCTTGCGGGCCCCTATGGCTTTTCTTTTCTAAATGGGGAGAGAAGGCAGTTAAACACGGGGCAACACTGTGATTGGTCCACGGAGGGCCAATCAGATGACTTGTCTATAAAATTCCAGTCAGCAGGCACACTATATAGCAGGCTACCAAATGTCATAAAATCACCTTTACTTCCCAATTTCCTTTTTTAGCAAGATGATAAAAAGCAGAAGAAGAGAAAAACCTAGCTACGATCTTAGGTGATGAAACTTCAGGGAAATACTTCCCCCCATCCATTTCTGAGGATGGATACAGCAAAACTATTAGTGAGGATGGGCTTTGAGAAAAACCACCGTTCTCACCTTTAAATACAGTCTACCGCTAAGACTTATTTATGTGAATTTCCGGAGAATGAACAAAATGCATTCTTTTTAATGTTTCCCTCCTGCTCCTGAAAATAAATGACCCTGCCAAGATGTGCAATGGTGCTATCCATACCCCAATGATAGGTGTTTTGTTGAACTGCTTCACTCGCTGGCATCATTTCCAGAAGTTAGGCTTCTAAGCATAAAATATTCTGTGTTTGTCCTGAATATTTTGCAGTGTGAGACAAGCCAGGTACAATTTATGCTTCAGAATGTCCTAGAGCAACTGAGATGTCAGATTGCACAATGCTGAAGCTAAATCTACAGTAATTTATTGTATACCTTTAGAGTGCGTTCCTTTTACCTCCAATGTTGTTAAATGGTTCAGTTGCCTCTGAGGGAGTATGTGCATATATTTAACGGAATGCAGACCTGGCCACATTTGTTTCTAATGTCTAATTAGATGTGAAGGAACCTTGACTTTAATATTATGCCTTAAATTTAACTCCGGTGAACTGTGACTGAAAATGATATTACAGTCTATTAGGTATGATCTGGAAAAATAAGCATGTAATTTGTAGTATTATTGTTACAACCCCTTTTACTGCATCCGTTTCAAACACTATTATAAAATGAATGTCGCTGCCATTACAATTTTGACATTTTAAATGAAACCCGGATGACGAGTCATAAAATTCAAATAAAGGAATATTCCATACTATTAAAGTTAAGGCCTATTTATTTCCCCATAAACTTGAAAGTCTGTATTTAATCTGTTTAGCTAGTTAACAAATCAGTTTTTGTTGATGCTATAGCAGATAATTTTGCATGTTATATGAAGCACTGCTTATTTAGTGAAAATTAACCATTAAACTTTAATTGGCATTCACAATGGAACAGTAATCTCCTGCACAACAGATTTGCAGTTGCAATTTTTGAGTTTTAAAGAAACTATGCAAATACCATCTTTTGAAGTTCCCCACAAATTTCTTAGATTGCAGTTGTCTCAGAGAAAATGCTATGTTCAGTTTCATTTCTAACTTTCATAATAAAGTTCTCAATGAGATTCTAGAAATGCCCTTAGATCATTCTTAGGGAGCTTTGGTGTTTTTGTGCAGGAAATAGATACAGTAGATGAAAAGGCACTTTAAGTGCCCAACCAGGTGTGATCAGTGATTCCGGCATTTGCAAGGAATGGAATTGACCCTGATTGCTGTGTTTGGCTGATGATCAATACCACTCAACGCAGGAAGGTAACAAGGAAGGGGGGAGAAGAGGAAGTGAGAAGATTTCAGTCTATATTAATAAATTCATTCAGGGGATCATTTGAGCACCTACCAGGTTCTAGAAATATGATAGGTGCTCTGAAAATATGTCATTCTGATATGATAGTTGACTGATACTTTTGTTTATAATAATGAGTAAGACGAAACTGAAACAAGAGACGCGTGTTGGAACTCTGTTCTTTCGTAGTTCTTTGAGCCACATCTTTGCTACAACAGATAATATTTTTAAATATCGGAAGATTACTTCCTCAAATTTTTCGTGTGTTATTCAAAATACAAGGGCTATAGACTCAGCAAACTCTTAAGTATAATCCACGTCATTAGTATTTTCTCCATTACTTTTGGTAGGTCTCGATGATCAATAACTCAGTAGGTCGAGTCCTGACTGGTAACATTTGCAGTCTCTATGGTGTAAATTCCCCCATCCTGGCTAATTTTAAGCTGTCAGTGTGACATCTCTGAGTGTGCATTTGGGGAGAGATCTGCAGCAGCCCACTGGTGTGTATGACTTACACTGTGAACACAGAGTAGATGTAAATAATTTCAGGAACTCAGAGAGTAGTAAAAAAAAATACTACTACACCAATAAAGTGATGAGGTTTGAGTAATTGCTTTTGTTTTTAATATACTTTCATTGTCTCTATAATTCAATTTTAATAATTGCCGTGTTTGGCCACTAGCTCACAACTGACATTCAAAAGATAGGACGAAGTAGCTATCGCGCCTTCTGCTTTGGGGAGAATGGTTCTTGGGGGGTAAAGTAGCAACAGGGACCTCTGACAATAGATGGGGGGGAAGGATGATATTGGTTTGAGCAAGGGTGGAGGTAGTAAGGAGTAGCTGGATTTGGGATTTGTCCTGGAGGAACTGGAAAAGCGAAGTGATGAATTGGGTGTGAAGTTTGCACTTAATAGATGCCCTAACATCATGTCTGTTTGAATTTAGAGCATTTTACTTTTGCCAGATTTTTTTACTACATCTGTAGTTACATTTTTGTCAGTTTTAAGCAATGCACATAAGTATCAAACAGGTGGTCTTATTTAACCACTTTCATCTTCTAACACAATTAATGAAACATTATTAAAACTGGAGATAAATAAGCCCAATTAAAGCAGCATCAGGGATCTATAGAAACATAGATACTTGTGTTCTGTTCTTGCATCACTTCAAATTCCAGATTTTCTTTCTTTTGACTTTTTCTTAAGAACACATTGATGTTAGTACATTAGTAGTTAGGTGTACTAAAAAGAAATCTGTGCATAATCACTTATTGAGAATGACACAGCCCTTCATAAATTTGATGAAGGTACACTTCTAGGTGAATAATGTTCATGCTTACGAAGGAGTTACGTTCTGAAGAACTCTAATTTCCCTTTATTCAATTGGGTCGTTTCTGTTTTCAACTAGAATGCATATTTTAGCACATGGATGAATGATTTGTTCCCGGAGGAATTGAATGTTTACTACTCATCAACATAAATAAGCCATTCTGTAAAGGCAGAAAAGTTTACTGAATCCACTGCACATTCATTTTAAGAGAGTAATTTAATCACTGGTCTGTTCTTTAGCTTTTATCCTGGTGTAGTGTTAGCTCACGCCCTCCCCATAATTAAAAGAATGGAGAACATTCACTGATGCCGTGGGACATGCCCCACTGTCTCTGGATAAGTGCTAGAAAGTTCCAAGAAGTAATGATTAGATTAGCCTTTAAATTACAATTCAAAGTACATATATTATTGATAACTGTGTTTATTATTTCTCATTCAATAGTCAGCTATTTCCTCCCATTTGTGACTAAATATAAGCTTATAACCAATTTCTCCAGTTTGTGAACAGTTTCTAAAACTTAAGATTGAACTGACTCCATGGTTTAACTAAGTATGTTGACACACTATCAGTGCTCTATTGAATGTCTTAAATTTAAGAAAATCATGAACAGCCGATCAATGCCTCTTTCCTTTACATTCTGAGTGGGGAACTGAGTTTGAAAAGAGAAAGTGATTATTTCCCCAAGAAAAAGTTACAGTTCTCTAATAGTGCACTTGGACTTATCACATTTTGTTGTCTCCTGAATAAAATCCGCTGACAATAAATTGCACTCCTACTTTTTATCAATAGTAAAACGGAAGTAACCCTGTGCTGTGGGGTCAGGAAACCCCAGCTGGAGTTGCGTGTGTTCAGCCAAGTACATGGTCATGGTAAACCCTAGTTTCAAAGTGTTCCCATTACTAAAAATAAGGGAGTGAACTTGAGTCTAAGGTCTTTGGGATGTATAATAGAATTCCAGGGTTTTTCTTTATTATCATTATGGTTTTCATATCTCATATATGAAGAGTCTGAAAAATAGCAAGATGTAATATCTATATTGAATGCATGAAAACATGCTTTTCTTTACTGCACTAATCCAGTATTTGAAAAAAAGCTTTATCTTAATTGTATGAAGTCAGTTCCCACACAGAGGAGTAATGTCAGGCAGTGGGAAAGGACACCCAGAGCATGCATTGCAGTTAACTGTTTTTATTCGAGTAAGTGTTCAATGTACTTTGGAAACAAATGTTTCCAATATAATATATTTGTACTTGTTGTTGGATTTTGTTTGTTTGCTGCACTAAATATAAATAATTAGTTGGGAAATCCAGTCACTCTCTTTCTTTGGAGCCCTGGTGCATCAGTGTGCTATAGGTTACTTGAAAGCATCTCTCGTCTCCCTTTAACTTTTACTGCTGCTAAATGCATCATTATTTTTATTAAAGGCCTTATTTCTACTGACTGTGCCAAGAGAAAAAAATCACTATAAAATCCTGCAAAAATGTTTTTGAAAGTTGGGATAGATTAGGAGGAAAAAGGACTCCGGGGATGAAAAGGCTTCACGGGACTAAGCAAGGATAAAGCAAAGATAAAAGGGAGGCATTCTTCTGCTTTGCTTTCTGGCCCCACTCTGAGTTCAGCTTCCCACTGAATTTGCCACTCCAGAGAAAAGAAAAATGATTTAGCTTCCATGTCTAGTTTTGTTTTTGTTTTTGTTTTTTTACAAACTCCTTATCTATCTCAACTGTATCACCCATCACCCATCACGTGTAGATGCAAAGTCAGGAGGTGAGAAAGCTGGCATTTCCTCACTGGCCTCGGGGTGGCTTCTGCTTTCCACTCCAGCATACCCGTCACAGCTTCGGCCCTTCTCACTGGGCCACTTAGGGAATTGCAGTTTCATTTCCACCTCTGCATGGACAGCCTCCTTCCTTAACGTGACCCCCGAAATCTTCCCTGGTGGGACCCATGCAGGTCTTCATTGACCCAAAGCTCTTACTGACTTCAGGCCACTCGGGCATCTCCTACCCAGAGATGCAAGCTGTGCCTTTGTGGAGCCCCAGAACCTACTCCAACACACTAGTGACAGAGTCCTCCTGTCCTGCCGTAGGTGCGCTCTTTGGATGATTTGTTTTCCTTCCCTCCTCACCTGCCGTATAGAACTCATCTTCTGTTGCTGTTGTTTTTGATACTGTTCTCCTTTCCTGAGAGGCCTCTCACTCCATCCAATTACCTTATTTAAAATACTTCAGTACTTTTCTTTCAGAAATAAAAAGCCATTAGCCTTTGGAGATGGCATGGTGACTTCTCATAATAAAGTAATACTCCATTTGGTTTTAGTCGAATTATTGTAAATATTTAACAAGAGATGTATGCGTTTTCTAAAAACTATATGTAGAACTTAAACCAGTTTTTGTTTCTACTTCTTCATATACCTGAGTCCTGGCTTTTCCCCATTGTTTGGCCCCCACAGCCCCCCCAGCACAAGCAGGTTAAGGGAAATGTTCTTTGATGCCCGCTGCTACATCTGGCTTCACTATGTGAAGTCAATATCAACCGTTAAGTATGGTTTCCAGGCAGGAAGAACCAGCTCCACTTAGAACTTCTCACCATTCACAGCCATATTGTTTCCAGGATTTAATATTTGATCCCCCCTCTGTCACAGGCCTCTGTCCTTGCACCACTTTGACTTCCTGACCCACAGCCTGTCCTTCGGCTTCACTGTGATCTCTATTTGGACCTCTGCTTGTTTCCAGGCCATCATTTTGGCCCCGTCTGCCCTTGACTCCTACAGCCTGTGGCCTAGGGGCAGGCATCACGATGGTGTATTAAGTGTCCTCCTACACCATTGCCTGATGGGCTCACCAGTGTGCCCCTCCCTAGCTCTGAGGAAATCCAAATCTCTGTTTATCTTCCCAATGGCGGAAGGTACCCAAAGAAAGTCGAGAAGACTTCTGTTACAAACACCGTGCTGTCTGATGTCAGCTGGGCCCTCACTGCTACTTGCAACCCTTTTATCCTTCTTATTGATTAAACATCAGCATTCTGAAAAAGCCTTCTGGGCAGTCGCAAAGTTAAAAGGTTGGCATGTTCGAGCTCGTGGAGTCAGAGAACGGACAAAGCCGAAGTCTGGAGCAGGCTGGCCTGAGACAGGCATGACAGACAGGGCCCAAGAGAGAGGGGTCAGAGGACAGCCCAGAACAGCCTGCTATTTGCACATGCTCCGATGTCTGTGCCCACAGCCGACAAAGACAAATTCCACTGTGGCTGAACAAATAGGCTTTCCTCATCCTCAGCCAATAAATATCCCATATTCTGAATAGGCTCCCAATTGACGTCTTGGTACAATTTGAGTTGATGGTCTGCGCAGCTGTGTAGAAATGAGGGCTTGAGTTACATCACAGACGAGCTCTGTGACTATAATTGCCCCATTACAAGAGTGATCAACTGAGACGCCGCTGCCAAAAGTCCCTCTGTGTGAACTCCCCGAGCCGGCAGCCGGCCGCGTTTGCTGGAAGGCCAATTGCTCGGGGATTTACTGCCTTCGGTGAGGCTTGCTTTCAGGGCGCACGGAGGGAACCGTCTGTTTGCTCAGATCTTCGCCTGAGTGCTAGCCTTGCAGTCCCGGGGGCCTTTGCTGATGTTGTCGTTGTTGTTATTCTTCATTATTTATTGATCACCAGAAATACACAACGCACTGAGAGCCGATAATGTTCATTGGAAATATAGCTCATGTTTATGAAAAATGCCCTATCTAATACGTTATACATAATGTTTGTGAGACGGCACTTCTTACCTGGTAACTGAGGGAGTTCACTGCTTAAAGGGAGTAGATATTTTTTTGTTTTTCCTTTAAGTAAAAGTGAGTGTTTTTTAAAAAAAATTAAACTAACTACTTGAATCTTTGTCCAAATTATCTCTGTGTGATTGTCTCACAGAACTTATTTGATTACATCAATTAGATTGCCTAAGTAGTCCTTCACGTACTTCTTTTCCTTCCTTTGTATTTCTTTTTCTTTTCTTTCATGTATTAATTCATTCATTCATTTTTAATAAATATTTGTACACTTGTACTATGTGTCAGACATCAAGAAATCAAAGATTAATGAACTACTGTCATTATCTCAAAAGCTTATCTTTAAAAAAGCAGCCAAAGCAATGTACTATATATATCACCTCCCATCTTGGTAGAAATACTTAGATGTTGCCCTTAAGATTAATGACCTCATAATTAGTATTGTGGTTAAGATCCTTAATAGCACAATTATAAGAATATTTATTATTTATTATATGGATGACATTAAAGGGAAATGGTTTTTAAAATTTGCTTAGAATCAAATATGATATTGTAAATATAAGTTTTAGGATACAGAGTATGTAAGATATTTTTATTTTAGTAACATTTCATCTCTCCAAATGGCACAGTTTTCTTAATTTTTTTCTAGTTTTAACCTCTTTCCATGATAAATGTCTTTGTCTAAATTTCTCACAACAGGATTTCCCAAGCTTCAAGGATAAGTATTTACAAATGAATCAACTGAAATAAAACCAAACATATTTTGGAATATTGAGCTTCTATGGAAAAAATTAGCAACAATTTCACCTATTTTCCTTCCTTGAAATGTAATTAGTATGCTCTATTATAAATATAGTAACATATTTTAACATTTAGTTATACAGAGACTTTTCTAGGTCTGCATCTGCAGTACTAGAACTTTTCAATAGCTGGGACAGTGTATTGATGTTTGTTTTCTATGACCTTTGTAAACATCAATGTCTTTACAGAGGTTCAATATTTTCTTTTGAATAGGGAGAGTTCAATGGAGAGAACGAAAGAAAGACACATCCATCTTTGTATGCATGCCCATATATACAATTGCCAATATGGTACATTTAAGAAATATTTTAACTGGCCAACCTTTGAGCCTATTTGTTCTCTGATTTCAGTTTTCTTTGTATTCACGTTTTAGTCTAATCGTGTTTAAATGTCATCCAATGAAGGATAAATCTCATAAGAAACCTTATAAGAGAACAGAGAGATTTGCATGAAATAAAAGAGGATTCGTGTTGTCTACGACACTTCCTTTCTGAAGCTAAGGATGCCCTTGTTTTCTTAGTTCTACTGGTGGGAAATGAAAGAAACTAAACCCAGAACATTCCTTGCTGACATTAAGACAAAACTACTTCCACAAATTTAATAAAGAAATAAATTATTCCCATGTTTTATCTTATTGCAAAACCATAGTGTTTAAATTATAGAGATTACAGAAGGGAAGAGAAAATATTGTATTAGACCCTATAAACCATTAACAAATATTTTTAAATAATTAAAAGATAATTTAAACAAACATTTTCACTAGATCTAAAATCTCCTTCGTAATAACAATAAGAAGTGATGAGCCCAAGACTTACTATTATTTTGAAAGCTGGCTCTTAAGTCAGAGAAGTAGACTTTAGGCTTTTAATGGAATCTGTTTTATATCAAATAAGTATTTGGGAAAAAGTCAGTAAATCTTATTTTAACCTAAAAGATGAATAGATGCTTCTCAATGATTGTCAGTTCTGCCTTTTCCATTTTTATTTGGATATTTAAACTTTGGAAGGAAATATTAGTTGAGATAGCTTTGGTCTACTTTATCATTTTGAAGGATGTTTTTACAATCAGGGTATAAAAGGCCATCATTTATAGCTAAATGATTGAAATTACTTTATTTCTTGAAACAATTTGGTTGAAGAAAACATATCGGAAATGTCACTACGATTCCACTAGCATGTCACCCTGTGGTGCAGGGGAAAGACACTTGACTTTGTGCTCTGTCCTGGCCTCTCTTGTCAGGCGTGTGATGTGGGACTCATTATTGGTCATCTCTGATTGTCCTCTTCTAGCCTATGTGCTATGTTGTGTGATTTCAAAGAAGTCTTCCCCCCAATCTCCTTGGCATGCTTCAGCCTGCCAACTACACCGGGCAATCCTACATGAGCGGTACCTATGGCGCCTACTAACAGGACCAAAGGCAATAAGAGCCTTATGTAAGTTAGAAAATGTTCAAATATGAAGCACTGTCATCTAGCTCACAGACCGCAAAGGGCCAGAGAGTGAGGATCTGGGCTTTGCCGGCCGGACCTTCTTTCTTGCAGCCGCTCAGCTCTGTTGCAGCAAGGAAGTCTACAGCTGCAGGTGATGACAATGAGTGAGTGAGCTGTATCCCAACAAAGCTTCATTCAGGGGCACAGATACTTGAAATTCGCCATCGTCATGTGTCGCAAAATATTTTTATTCTCCTTTTTTGTTCCAATAAAGAAGCATAAAAATTATTGTTTGCTCGCAGGCCAAATAATAATGGACGGTGGGCTGGGTGTGGCGCACCAGCTGGAGTTTGCTGACTCCTGATCTAGATCGTATACCTAATTACCTGAAAAATCTCAAATCCTGCATCACAGTGCGAGAACCTGGGGTTCTCTTAGAAATGCAGGATCTCGGGCCCCTACCCAGACTGATACAATCCAAATCTGTATTTTCATCACAATTCCCTAGGTGACTCTAGTACTCATTTAAATTTGAGAAGCCTTGGTGTGGAACATGATTAAAAATCAGAAGGAGCAACAGAAATAGCAGGCTTTCTGAAGAGAGTAAGCATAGAGCACAAAAGTACACACTAAGAGCTGTGCAATTATTAATGCGACAGCCCTTTAGGCCCACTCTCAGAACAAATTTTTATATAAATTATGTATTTTTGTCTATTACTATGCATATTCTATGTATTTTGGGTGTGTGATGTGTGTACAGACAGAGGTATGATGTAACCAGCCCAGAGCACACTGCAAATGGGGGATGTTGCTATGAATGGGGTCCATCTGATAAGGGTAACAAATATTATGTAAAAGCCTGAAATGTTTTTTTTAATGAGGTCAAATTAAAATTATAAAAGATCAGGGGTCTGAACTCACTTTGCCAAGTCTATGGTTCTCGGTGCCCTCAACAGTCCCCAAGGTCATTGTCATGTTACAGCAATACACAGTCACCGATGTTCCCTGAGAGAACCTGGGGCAGCAAGGAAATGTGGGATTGTGTTCTCCTAAGAAGCCTGGGACATGTCTTTCCATCAGAGGCAGTTAAAATGAAAAGAATGGTTGTGCCTAAAGATGCTTACCTTCAATTATTCATAAAAGTTTTCTGTTTAGAATGACATTCTACGTTGGTGCTAGATCATTATAATTGTGTCCCTTTGAATTTCTTTCATGTGTTACATTTTATTGACCATCCTTGAAGATGGATATCTCAGTTTTTATTTCATGCTTCCCATTCAAGATGAAGTAACACCATTATTTAATTTATTTTTTACCTTAAACTCCTGAATAAGACCAGAAAGCTGCTCTTACAGGTCAGTAGGTGTTGTGGGAGTAAGAAAAGGTGCTATTACTTCCTTCTTTCTAGTTGTTCCTTTCCCCAAAACAGAATTCTGATCCATCGTTTTATCGTCATTCCTATCTCTATGTCGCACATTTTTTAATTCCACATCTATTTATATACTAAAAAGAATGTCTTATGCTATCCCGTGACCCTCTTCTCCAACCTGGCATCTAACATAACACAGGGAATAAATAGATCAAAGAAATATATATAATGTTTTTATTTGTTGGGGTGTCAAATCCAGCCCATCATCCACTTTAAAAAATTGTAACCATGTGTGGTGATGGATATTAACTAGACTGACTCTCATGACCACTACACAACTTATGAATATGTAAAACCATTATGTTGCATACCTGAAGCTAATACAATATCATATCACTTACATCTCAGTAAAATAGAAAGATATCTAGATAGCTGAATAAGTAGAGATAAAAATTATTATCATTAGTAGTATACCCAAGCTACATACTTTTGACCACTGAATAATTATAAAGATAATTCTGTTCTCTCTTTAGAACAATAGAATGTAGGACAGCTGAAATATGAATGAAGACTGATTAAGGAACCACCTGTAATGATGGGGTTGAGAAGTTTGTTTCATACCCGTCTTTTTTTCTGTTGAGTGGTAAGATGAGAAAGGACAGAAGGGTGTTAGAGAGGATAGAAATAGTATATGTAGGGGAAAAAAAAACAGTAGGAAAAAAGAAAATAAAAGCCTAGCTGTGATAGGGCCATTTCTGGTTTCTTCCCTGAAATTCTAATAGAGAACTCAGGCATGGCAGACTGCATGAATGCTACTCCTCTGAGCTATGGTCAGGCCTGTCGTTGATAGAATACCCAGTTCCTAGGCAATTCTCCCCTGTATGCTGTATTAAAAATTAAATGGTAAAATGATCTGCATTAATGAGGGCCCAGAGCACTGTCAGGACACCGGTAGGGAAGTCATACTTATGGTAATTCAGTTTCAATAGGTTGGTCTTGTAGAGAGAATGGCTGACAGCAGGTTTATCAAAGCAATTTCCAGGTGGGCAAGTGAAGATGGGCATTCCGACTGAATAGGGACAAAAGGAACGCTTCAAGGACAGAATGAATACACTTCCTAATAACCTAGGAAAGCCAGCATTAGCTCAAGAGCAGAGTGGCATAGTGCAGCCAGCAGAGAGCGAAGGTGGACAGCAGTTACAGAAAAAACATGGCACTAGGAAGGAACCCGCCAACAACAGGTCCTCATGTTGACAACTACAGTCAAGCTCATATACCAAAATAGAGGAGGTCTGTCTGGAAAAAGTCCAGTCATTGTTAATACATTGAGAACCATTTACGGGACACCGATGTAACCTCTCAGCCAAGGAGAGTGGACTGGAATGTGCATGTATGAACGATGACAACTTCACTGTACTACTCAGAGAGGGTGGTGGACACTGTTGAGTGAGCATGTGTACTGTGTGGCCGTCACATTCAAATGACTAAGTGAGTAGAGCAACAAATCTGCATCAAATTTTGTCTCAAGCTTGAACATCCCGCTGCTAAAACTATGTGGATGACTCAGAAGGCCACAGCTATGGGCAACTGGTGACTGGCAGCTTCATCATGACAACCTGCCTGCTCATGCATCATGTCTAGTGCAGAGTTTTTTGGCAAAACATCAAATCACCCAGGTGACTCAGGTCCCCTACTGCCCAGATTTGGTGCCAGACAAATTCTGCCTATTCCTGAAACTAAAATCACCTTTGAAAGGGAAGAGATTTTAGACTATCAGTGAGATTCAGGAAAATAAAATGGAGCAGCTGATAGTGATTGGGAAAACTGCATGAGGTCTCAATGTGCCTTCTTGGAAGGGGACTGAGGCATGATTGCCCTGTGTGCAATGTTTCTTGTATCTATTATCTTCTTCAGTAAATGTGTCTATTTTTCACATTACATGGCTGGATACCTTCTGGACAGACCTCATCATATGCACGTCCATTTAAAATTATCTTTATGCTTCAAATTAGCTTTTGTAGAAGAACTTATAAACAAAAAATTGCATATGCATAGGACAATAATAATTTAGTGCCACATTGTTGTTTTTTTCAAAATTAGAAAACAGTGATTTTGCCTTCAGTGCCTTTTTTCCCAGAATACTGTGTGTTTGGCATTCTGTGACCAATGCTGGGCCTCAGAGGGGCTGCAGGGAAGAGGTCAAGTCCAGATCGTACTCTTGTGGAGCTTACATTTGAATTCTTGAATGAGTCAATCAAGTCTCTTCATTCTGACTGGGAAAATACATCCGTGATGTTAGTCTGCCTGTATAAATGGTTTTCGTCATTTCCCAGTGTTTTCTTTCAGAGTTTTAATCACAGATTGTATCCACACATCATCGTGTGTGTTCATTTGTAAGAGTCCACATTTCCCACACCGTGTTCTAAGAAGCCAAGCTCTAGCAGATGGAGGGGTTTGTAGAGGAAAATATGCTGGTTTTCTCACCCAGGGAGGCATCCATCCCTGATCCTGCCCTCCAGGGAAAAGCTCTGTAACTCGCCTTATATTGTGCATGACCCCAGGGTCTGCCATGCCATCTGGATGACCCATTGGAGCAATGAGACACTGCTTTGGGAGGTGCCCAAGCTAACTTGTGGCGGGGTATTCAAGGATGAGAAGAAGATCTTGGCCCGAAATCATCCCCTTATAAATGTTACACAAAAGAAAACAGAGAGTGCAACCGTAGTATCTCACGGGCCATTGAAGTGTGAAATGAAGCACATCTCTCTCTAGTTGAAGGGGTAAGTGGGAGCTAAGAATATGTTGTTGGCCTTGAACCAGCATGAAGGAGGACTTCCTCAGGCACTTCATGCATGAAGCATTCCAACACGAATATTGGAAAAGAGTGGAACTCAGGGAAGATTTTCCCCATGAAGTCCTCCTGGGAGAGAGACCGCTCACAACACAGATGGCCTCAGATGCCACCTCAGAACTCGACTGGGTGAGTTGGCTGAGCTGGCCCCTGCAGAGTTCTGCCCTTTCAAAGACCCCACGGAGTGTCTCCCGTAGGCCATCGGCCATTCTGTTAAAACTGATGACAGGAGGAAACCGTTGTTGGATGATTTTTATGTGGTTACTAAGGAGTCCGTGTCTGCTCAGAAGCATTCCGATACTTGACTCTGAATTTGCTTAATCTCTTTCACAGAACACAAAGGCAATGCGCCTACCTTTCTTTCATTCCTTCCTTGTGCTTCTTTCTCATTTTTTTTCCTCCTTGGAGGAGTAATTCCTCTCACAGAGAAGATAATTTTGAAAGTGGGCCACCTAAGTGCTATGGAAAAGTCGTTTTCATAGACGGGGATGGTATTCAGTCAAGCTGGAAGGAGACTGCACTCATGCACATTTGCATAAAGCACAGGCCCTGGTGCTATCTGTTAAAGTCAGTTGAATGGATAGTACTTAAGTCACATATAAATGTGTGTTGTTTTGAACTGTTTATGTCAGTAAAGTAAATCTAATGACACAGGCATAATAATACCTTAACTGTGTTTATAACCAGTTTAGAATATTTATCGTTGCCGGAGCACCACTAGCGTTATCTGCAATTCAACAGTAATTTTCCATCACAACTTCAAAATAGTTAACGTTAAAAGGAATCAATATGTACTACACTTTATTGCATACCCATGGGCAATAGCTTGCAGTTAATGATCACAACTGCCAACTTACATCTATCGCAGTAGTTTTTCTCTTCATAAATTAAATGGAGAGAAGTGTGAAATAAACTCCAAGATCCTGCTCTGATATTTCAGTATCTTCCTCTCTCATTCATTCCCTTTCATTTTTACAAACCATGTTTTCTTTTTAATGTTGGCCATGCCTTCCATGGTCAGAATGATTACCACCGTAAGATAAGGTTGCGCCGTCAATGCCACTAGTGGAATACCAAAAAGGCTGGTGTTTGCGCTTTTTCTGTTATCCTTTTCATGCCACTGAGTAAAAAAATCTAGTTCTTTAAGATTCCCGGCGAAGATCAGTCTTATGCCAAATACATGTCACTGTAGAAAGAAGTGTCATCAGATTTGCTTTTCAGAATATTTATAACGGCTCATCCTTGGGTCACTGGTATGTGTTATCTGTTAGAGGTGACATAGCCTGGTGAGGGTAGATTCTGTATTGAACATTCTTTGTCTAGCTTTTTTAAAAAATAAATATGCATTAAATGTCACCATGTCACTTTTGAGCCTGACACCATGCTAGTTGTTGAAAAGAATAAAAGGAGCAGAGAGAGAGAGATCTAAGAGAAGTCCCTGGACCATGAGAAATACAATTGCTCGCTGCTGTTCTAGACCATTGATAAATTTCTCAAGCCAACTTGAAACATCTGAAAGTGAAATCAGAGATGTGTTAAGTGTACCTTTACCGAAAAGGTAGAAGGTCGCGGTCTTTCTCAAGTTCCATTTAGACATCATCACTTTTATGCTATTAATGTTACCCACATTGTAGGATCATCTACTTGTTTAACCTTTTTTTTTTGCCAAGTTTTATAGACTCTCTCCTAACTCTAATATAAGTAAACCTCTTAGATTTCCAAAGTAGGACAAAAGTAGGTTCACGGTTGTGAGCATGTGAAACGGAGTTTGTTCTTATTAAGTATTGTATTATTTTCCCTACAAACAACTATAAACCTACTTCCCCCCCCCCACCCTCTGCCTGTGTATCTCCTATTCTAGGTACTGGTTCTCAAATCTTACTTCTTTCTATTTTTAATGTTGTTCTCAATGTAAGCCAATTGGATTGGTTCTTCCTCGAATAATAGCTAAATTCCATTTACTGAACAACTATTCCTAGTGAGATTCTACGGGCTTTATATTCATCACTGAATTTCTACAACAAACCCTATGAGTTAGATGTGAACTTCATCTGTAACATGGAGTTTTATGTTACAAATGAGGAAACTGAGGCTCAGAGAGGTGAATTTATTTGCTTAACTTTAAGTAGCTAGCATGGGGGGGGGGGAGCTGGGTCATACATGAGAATTCGTCCCATAAGGAGTACACCTGACACATGGTCCTCCTTCCCTATGACTTTCTGGTTCCCCACTTGTAGCTTTTGAAAGGTTATCCCTTCCCCGGAGAATATTTTCAAAATTTTGCTTTAAAGTTTACTCCCTCCCTCCGATAATCCTCTGTATCTCCCAACCCGGAGTTCAGTTTTCCTTCAGTTATGGTGGCACACCATGCAGTCTGTTCATGCTTTGTGATGTTTCCCTCTGCCTCCCATGTTCACGTGTGACTCTTGATCTTAAACAATAAAGCTATTGTCTTCAAGGGTCTTCTACTTTTATGAGTGTTTGTGTGTGTAGTTTTCCCTGCATCGCCCATTCTTCATGGTTACACTCATAGCAAACACTCAAATTCATGGGTGGATTCATTCTGCCTGGATTCATAATGTATTGTAACTCCTATGGAGACTATAAAGTCCAGTTAAGAGTTTAGTTACTGGCGTGGATGGTCTGAACTTAACCATTATTTACCCTCTCTACTTGTCTCACCTATAGAATGGGGCAAGAAGAGTACCTTCCTCGTGAATTTGCTGAAAAGCTTAAATAATTATATGTAGAATTAGATTGACCATTGTAACTATAATGGCTGGCATATGGTAAGTGCTTAATAAGTAAAAGCTATTTTTGAGGCTGTCATTGTTAGCAGGAGTCCTTTATTCTCCTCAAAAGGCTTATTGGTGACCAAATTTCTTTAGATCTGGGGACATCAAAAGTCCCATTTACCCACCCTTCAGTCCAGTTTCTTCTGTTATATGTATACATTGTGTTGCTTATCTTTTTTTCCACATTGCTTTCTCTTATTCTTTCTGTCTAGCTATCAGATATGTTTCTCTTCTTCCTTGGGCTCTCAGTATTACAGAAACATGAAAGACCCATCACTGCTGCCAATGGCAATAGGAAAGCTCTCATTGATTTCATCAATTTCATTTGGTAGACAGAAGGCACTGATATTTTAATGATGGAGAGGTTCAAAAATCCACAGGGAGTGAAAGTGGGCTGTGGGTTTCTGTCTTGGAGCAGTTGGCTGCAGCTCAGAGGAGACCGGCAAAGAACATAAAAAGGCACATGAATGCCTGAGTGAGAACTCCACAGAATACGATCAATTATCGCAGGTGATTCAAGAACAGGTTGATAGTTCTCACTATCGTCTTCCAATGGAGCATTCTGTTTCCCATCAAGTCCTTCTGCACATAGTCTCCTTTCTCTTCCGCAATCAATATTCTTTGAGCTTCTTCTGTTATTTGGTGGAGAAAGCTTCAATTAGCTGATTATCTGTCTTTAGCACATTTCTTTCATTTCTTATAGAGTTGGAATGCCTCTAAACAAAGAAAGCTAATAATCTATTTTTATCAAGAAGGGTATTCTGTCTGTGAAAGTCAGAGAGCATCCAAAATGAGCTGAGACTGCAGCTTGACTTGAGGAGAGGTTTCCAGTGAAGCTCTGTTAAGTCATCAGAACACCCAGGGACCCAAGGCCTGGGTAAAGCCCTGAGTTTCAGGTACACAAATGTATTTAAATTCTGAAATTTTCAAATGGGTATCTTTTCTCTGTTTGTGGATCCTTTCAATAAAGGAATCTGGTACACAGTGAGCTCTGCCACTGGAGAAATCAGCTCCCACATAAGGCTCTGGGTCATTCTATCCTGCTTGTCCAACCATGCTAAGTGGTGAAATCTTTTCTGAAATCCCCAGATTAAACAGATCTGTCTTTCTTTCTTAAGCTTATTGCATGACTAACACCTGGCTAAGGGTTTAGGGCAGGTAGTTCATGGTTACTTAGTTTTCAAGTCACATTAAGAGTCTTACCAAGTAGCAAATTATACCAAGACCTGGTTTGATGCTCATTAGAAAGAAAAATCTATATTAATCAAATAGTAACATTTGGAATCAATGTTTTCTCATTATTACTATCATTGTGTCACATTTTGGGGGTGATTACTATGTATCAGACACTGTTTTAAGTGTTTTATAAGAATTCTTTTAATCTTTACGACAGCCCTTTGCAGTCATGACTAGTATTATCTCTACTATTTAGATGGGAAAATTTAGGCAAAAGTGTGTAGCAGCTTGCCTGAGGTTAGCAGCTTCTTACAGGAAGAATCAAAGCAACACCAACCAACACTTGGCCTCATTCCATTTCATAAATTTGAATAGTTCTATAGATTCCCATAGCAGAAGATGTCAATTATCATATTTTAATAATTATGTGTTTTAAAAAACGATAATGTTGAAGGAAATGGCAAGGAAACAATTAGGCGTTGGTAAAAATACCAGCCTAAGAGTACTGAGTTGACCAGGCATGTGCATCCCTCTCTGTCTTCAATGTCCGCAGCATTTTCAATACAGTTCTCTCCCCTACATAACTATAAACAATAACAACAACAATAACAAAAAAAAACATGTGATAGGAATTTCCTAGGTTAGATAAGTCACTCTCCTTGGTGAACTAAAAACTCCTTAAAAGTGTCTTTGTAAAGAAAGCTTACTGACCATCTTCTGCCTGTCCGGACCACTCTGCATTCCCCTACCCCTTTGATGTCCTCGGTGGCTGACCTGAATGAATGGGATTGAGGAGTACCCTTTCCCTTGGCTTCTTCTTGAGTTTAAACAGTTTGCAGCACTAACAGGTGAAAGGATGGACGGAGCAGGAGGCCAGGGTGTATCCTGCTCCCTTCCCTGACAGATCGCCTCCCTGTGGCTGCCTGAGGACACTGCAGCTCCTCTTAGCCGGCCCTCTCCAAACAGCTCTCTGGGGGCTTAGCAACTGCCCCCTCCCTGGGGGGTTGATAATGCTCCTGGGACTTCCAATCCCAGAGCACATCAATAGAGCGCCTGCCCACGTGTTTGCAAATAGTACCTTTACTCTCCTCCAGCACTCTGTGTGAGTGTGGTGTCCATTCCCTGCCAAAATCCTTACAGAAACAGAAACCTTTGGAATTCAGTACAGTGGTATCTGTTTAATATTACCCTTTCTACTCAAAAACAAGTATCCCCACTTTTTTTTCACCAAGCATTCTACCAAGAAACTCTACCAAGTGTCTGCTCATTAGCATATGATGTTAATTTCAGAAGCTCAGGTGGAATTTGTAGCCCTTTATTTAACAGGAATTCTATGTTGTAAGTAATTTTCACTGTAATCGTAGAGAAACAATTAAATGAATTGTGGGTGACAGAATTCTGTAATCGACTTGACTGCCTGAGGTTGACAGAACTGATCACTCGTGTGCATGGTTATTGAATCCTGAAATGACTCGCTGCTGTGAAGAACGCAGAGCATGAAAACAGACCCGCGTGCAACTGTAACAGGGGAACGGTGGAAATACTTCTTTCAGGAGTTTGGGTTCCTTTTTGAAGGGAGATCTGCAAACACGCACTGCAGTCAGAGCTCACAGATCTCCATGTCCCGTGTTGGTCACTCTTTATCTGAAAATGTGTCATTTTTTAAAAATCCAAGTCTTAAAATACCTGCTAGGATTCAAGGCAAGGGCCTTTATATTTAATAAAATCATTGTCTGCATGAACAAATAAATGGATTGACTTTATGCTGTGAAATACAGTCTTAATGGAAGCTTAAAAATGTAAGAATAACAAATTAGTATTTCTGAAACGATCTTATATCTTGAACCACGAATATGATTAATATAGCCAGGTGTTCATGTAAGGTTCTTGGGAGATTTACGTAAGAAGATTGCAAGAAAAGTGTGAATTTGTAGTGTAGATCTAATACCTAATATAGTCAATACTTATCACTACATGTACATGATTAAGCTATGGAAGAAATATGAGTTGTTTATTGTAACAGTTAGCCTTGAATGCATAATTAATTACCTCAAAATTTAATATCTTAACAAATATTTATTTATTCCTAATACCATTGGTCAGGAATTTGGGCAGAGCTCAGCTAGGCTGTTCTGTTTTCATTCGTCTTCGTTCATGCGCCTGGAGTCTGCTGCCAGGTCAGCCACGAGGTGGCTGGTCTAGAATCACCTCTTCTAGGGAACTCATTTCTGCTCCACGTGGTCTCTCAGCCTCCAGCAGGATAGCCAGGCTTGGTCACATGGCCCCTGGGCAGGATGCCAAGAGGGCCAGGAGAAAGGAAGAAGGGCCTAATGCCACGTCCACCACCTTGTGGGGTCCAAAGCAAGTCACAGGCAGACCAGATTCAAGGGGAAGGGAAATAGCATCCATGTATCAATATGAGGGGCTCCCAAATCCCAAAGCAAATGGCACGTAAGGAAGGGTGGGCAATTGTAGGCAATTTGCAATCTACCAAAAATGAGATAATAAGAAGCACCGTGGAATGGAGTGAGGAACCAAACACGCTCTTGTGCTTTTGCAATAAAGAAGGGAGAGAAGGAGGAAACATTGTTTTGTATGTATCAACACCTATAAATAATGTGCACACACAGGTATGTAGATACTCCCACTAAATATTTCTCAGACACTAGGGGAACTTTGTTCCCAACAACCCTCCACTTTAGTCTGCGTTCCCTGCTTCTACAGTCTTTCGAATTTTTGCTTGGCTTTTCTGTACTCTCCCTGTTCGCTCCCTGACTCAGATAATTCTCTATTCTTTCTCTGCATGAGTTTTATCCTTCCCAAGTCTCTCCTTGCCTGCTACTGTCTATTCCAGATTCTGGCAGAAACCAAGTCAGTGAAGAAAACACTCAGTCATTTGGCAACATGAAGAAGCAATTAGATGCCAGCTTGCAAAGAGCCAGAGGACATTGAAACCCCGAGCACTGGAGATCTCACTGAAATTGCAGGCACAACAGAGGGGGAAGCACTTGAAAGACTATTAGCCAGCCAGAGCTTAGCCCCTTCACGTTTTCCCATTGCCTGTTATAAGAAGGTTTCCAGGTTCTTGCTTAAGCCAGTATGAGTGGAATGGAGAACAGATCAATGAACAGTGGTGAGAGACTTCCTTAGAAATAATGAGAGCTTGTCTCCGTCTTTGAACAATAAGACATAGAGTCAGTGATTCCCAGGCCATAATGGGGCTCTTTTGGATACAGGTGACAATAAAGTAGAGGATTCCAAATTCCCCTGGTAAGCCACCATGCAGTTAATCTCCGAATGGTTACTGAGATGTATATTGTAATTAGAAGCACAAAAGTAGCTATTTACTTAATTCTGTAAAGTATTCAATATTACACTGAGACCTGCAGTAAGCTATTACTCAAACTTCTATTTTCAATTTTTTTTTTATTATTCTTTAACACAGACATGCCCCTTATCCAGGCCAGGCTCGCTACTCCACAGAGAGATTTCAGACATCATTAACCGCAGGAAGAGAACATAACACAGCGGAGACTTAGGATTGAATAACAACTTTGAAATTCAAACTGACATCCTGTATTATTGTTTGCATTATATACTAAACAGTTAGTGGGAACAATTAGCAATTAAAGACTCTTAGGTGCAGTTATATGGTTTTCTAAAATATATCCTGAATAGCAGGATAAGTGCTTTGGCTATACGCCAGTCATCAAAAAGCCCACAGAAAACTCTAATCTAAAATGCATGCTCCTCTATGGCCATTGAATGAAGCACGTTAATCAAGCCATGCCACACTTGAGACGGGGGTGGGGGTGAGGGTGGGGGGCTTCAGGTATGTACTTTCACGATGAAGCGATTTTCCATTTGATCCAAAATCCATGTATCCCCAAAGACATAACCGGATTTGCACACACATTTTTCTCTACCTCACTTTCATTAAAAAAAAAAGACATATAATAACACAGAAACAGAGATCCAGAAGTATTTTTAAAGGAATGTATCTTGAATCCAGGATAAAATTCTTTAATCTCTTCTATCTTCTTAGTCCTTTCATACTTGACACTGATCCTTGGTGTTCTCTTCCTGAGGCTCTAAATAGTCTTTCTCTAGTGTCAAAGTGAGATTATATCGTGACCAAACTAACATCAATGTCAAGTGCAGTATGTAAGTATATAAGTATATGTTAACATATATCTAAGTTCTTGAAAATTAAGTAGAATATGGTGGTTTTAGTGTTCTCACAATCTGCATCCTTCCAAAAGGCCATATTCCCAATCAGAGTGAATACATTAGACTTTGTGTTTTATTGTGCATTACGCTTGTTTTATTCATATCAAACAGGGACAACTGTAATAGTATAAACAATAACATTTAAAAAATATATCAGAGTGCTGGCTTCAGTTCATCCACTATTCATAGTTGTATAGATGTTTTTCTGTTTCCAAATCAGAAACTGTCTATGCAGTAAACCAATCTCAGTCTTGAGGGTAGCACAGTTTTAAAGAATATGGGATACGCTGAAGGTGGTTGTCCAGCTTCTGTAGAGGGCTCCCCATGGAAAAGAGAGACGTGTATTAAGGAAAGTAAAACAGAAGTCTCAGTTACTCATTGGCCTTGCTTACCTGGGTCTTTGGGGTAATCCGTACAGAAACAGCTCACCTGCATTGAAGGGCGCCACTTACCTCCGTCTACATCCCCAGAGTGACGGCAGAAGTAGCCATGACGGGTGCAACAGCGCTGAGAAGGCTGGGTGATTCTATTACACACACGGACATGACCTGAGCACCTCCAACTTCACACAGCCTTAAGTTATCCTGAAGGAGAAAAACAGGAAACAAATGACTGCGAGCAATAAAATCCATTTTCTTGTTTTTCTTTAAGCAAGAATGGACAATATAGACAGGAGCTATTTCAAAGCTTGAAAATAAAGTGAGCCAGCATATATATTGACACTTGACATATATACATAAGTATACAAAATTGGGAACAAAGTCTGCATACCCAAACCTTAGTTTTCGAACATGAAAATAGAAAAACAGATGCTCCATAACAAAATACGGTGTGGAAAATAGTAACCAGAAGCCAGGTATTCTGTGCAAGTTGCGATTTTACATTTGCAATGGAAAGTGGCACTAAATGAAGTTTGGAAATTTTCCAAACTATGAACTCTATAAAATAACCTGACTTTCGCACCTGGTCTCGGGTGTCTGCAACCTCTGTGTTCATGAGGAGGCTTATCACCAGCTGCGGACTGACTTGTCCTGGCGCACACGCTCCGTCATTTCCCTCAGCAGCTGAAGGCGGGCTAAGTGAGACGTGGGTTCCTCTCCTTCTGACTGGGTGAAGAATAGTCTCCCTTAGGGAGTGAGACACACTCAGACTGTGGGAGAGCTTCAGGGAGCCCTGTGTCCGATGCCTCCGGGCCTCCCAGCTGCTGGTGACTTGCACCTCCAGGAGATGGGGCTCTGGCTCAGTCTGAATTCTCGCATCCTTTCTGGCCAGGTCACTCAGAGCAGGGCGGGGGCAGGGGGGCGGGGAGGGAAGGTTTACAATCTCGGAATCTCTTTTAAGCAGCTTAAAAAAAGGAATCATTATGGATGGCTTTGGGAAGTAGGAAATGAGTTGAGAACACAGCTACGTAGATTAAACACAAAAAAAGTTCCCGAACTTAAAGTGCTTTAATGACTATGTTGGTGCAGGAAAATTGAAAGGGGTTGAAGCCCAATGTTCTGCTGGCTACAACTCAGTATGACTCCTTTAAGGGGGAGAAATAAGATCAGTTTTTAGAAAAGGAGAGAGACAGAGGTTCTTGTCTTTGAATGAAAGCCAGCTCATTCCCAAATCTGATAAGAGGATATTTATATAGTTATTACATTTGTTAAAATGGTGCTATTTTAGATGTTTTCATCTGTTTACACCAAAATACGTTTTACTGAAATGTCTGTCCTTCCACCTGATGCTTTTCTCCCCTTTCTGCAGTCAGGGGGTTATCGTGCCTCAGAGGAGTTTGAAGTTTATGCCGTTCTCTCATTGTATGCTTCCTATATAGGAAACCTCATAGTTAGTGCCAATTTCTCAACATGCAGTTCAGTTGCCGGCCATAAAGGACAGTCACCCAATCATGGAAACGCACTCTCTATGGAGGAAGAGGTTCTAGAAGGTGGCTCAGAGGATGAGGGGCCCCTCCGGCTAGCCAGCTGTTTCAGCAATGGTATGGCAGCGGGACTTTCAGAAATAAACAACCATGGTGACAATAATCATATTGGGAGAGTTTTTACAATTATAGAATGTTCTTCTGGGTTCTGCCGTTGTCGAGTCCCTCATGACTGAGCATGTAAGGTTGGTGTCGTAATGCACTCAACTCACCAATGGGCCTGATGCAGAAGACCCATGGGCGCAGGTCACATTCTTAGCAGGTGAGAGAGTAGGGTTTCTAAGCCTGACCCTCCCTTATCCCTATCCTAACCTTACCCCTTGGTGGCCTGAGCCACGAGGGTCTTCACCGTTTCGTTTGGGGTGTGCACATGGTCGCCATGGTGTAAAATAGTTTGGTTCCTCACTGACACGTGTGAGCTTCCTCATGTCTGCCAGGACTTTCCAAGGACATGGAGTGTCATCGGACTTTTCAGTGACATTGTGGCAGTCCCTAACAGACTTTGCGGCCGTCAGTAATGCCTCATGTTAGGCAGTAATTAAAGTATAGTCAAGCGACCATTTCTACTACGTAATGTTGAAAGTCCATCACAATCTTTTGTGAGCGTTTTCAATTTGTGAATGATAACATTTGGAGGTTTGTATCTTCTCTTTATTCCAAGCTTCAAATCCTCTTTACAATTCTTGACTTCTTATTTTACTTAAAGTTAGACTAGTGGTGATGGTTGATAACTATTGGTTAAAATTAAATTACCATATGGGAAAAAAGTCAAATCTTTCTCCTTATAGCAGGATGACTTTTTCTTTAAATTCTAGGTATGGAGTGAATTTTTATAACGCATAGATTTGGCTTTTTTCCTAATTTCTATCAGCTCGGAAAATTCTAACTAGGTTAAATACTATTCATAACATTAGTAAATTTTCAATATATGTTGATATATGATATGATGATATCACTGATATGGTAGGATGGACTTGGAACTCGGGTCTGAGTTTGAACTCTGGCCATTTCTCTCACCAGCTATGTAGCTTGGTTAAATTATTGATCATCTGAGCCTTGGCGTCTTCAGCCATAAAATGAGGACGTGCTTGACCTCCCAGGGTATTGTGTGAATGCTGAGTGACATCATACATCTTTGATTCCATGGATATGCTTAGGGACAGTCCCATGACAGGGCACACTCTCTCCATTGCCCTCCATCCGTTCCAGTCGGTGACTTTGTAAATGGCACTGCTCTGTGCATCTTAGGGTGCCTGAGTGCTCTTGATTTCGGTCTGATTATAACTGAAGAATCAGTTGCTCTGTTTGGCCAGAGAAATGTGCATTTACTGAGTTTCCGAATTATCTAAGTTTTGCTTTCTTGTTAGAACTTGGAGCAGAGATCCTGTAAATACAACTTTCAGAAGACTCAGGGGAAGTGAAAGAAGGTAAAAGGAAATTAGCCCTCTGCAGGGTCCCCTAATCATCTCCAGGGTTTCATACAAGCAAGGGTGGGGACTCAGTAGAAAAGGCTTCTTGAAACAAGCCGCGCAAATGGACCTGCCGCACGGCTGTGTCACCCCGGAAAATTGGCTCTGAAACAACATTCGGGGTTAGTTCTACCTGCGTGTTTTCGGCTGTCACCAGCCTCCTCAGGGGACTGAGGAAGAAAGGCTTTCTCGAGGACCAGAAGTCCACAGGGGTCTCAGGGAGGAGACCTGCCAAGATGAAATGCAAGTAAGAAGGAAAGTACATTAGCAACAGCTCTTTTTTAAAAAAATAAACATAAAAAAGCAGTCCCACCAGACATGACTTTTTCCAAGTGTTACTTCAGTTAGCACTTTTTAAAAGTCTCTGAATATAAAATATGAGAGGAAAGAAAACGTGACATTTCATTTTTTGTAAGTTTTTCTTCTGAGTGACCTCATATGCTAATTACACACAGAACTTATTCTGTTTACTTTCCCCTATAAGTTATAGATTCACGTTAGTAAAGGTGTCGGTGTGCTGCACATAAAGTCGCATCATTAATTATACATTTTATAACTTTTGGGGAAATGTAATGCAAGATAGGCCCGGTGCTGGGAAGGAACTTGGTAAAAGTGCACTGTTATACATAACAGGAATGGATTTTATTTTTAAAAAGGCAACTACCTCTTCTATAATTCAGCTCTATCTCTGGCCGATTATGTTGACTCCTAATTTTAAGGGTAGCATTTGAAAAATAGCCTAATAGGAAAAAAAATCACAAACCCTCCCCTCTAAATTTCATATCCCGATAAAGGAAGCCAAGCACTAACATCAAGATGGGTGAGAAGTAGGTAAAATAATTTCGTTTCAGAAAGGAAAGAGCAGAGCCATACATTTCTTCTGCATTCAGTAGCTTGGTTCTTACAAAGGCTGACGAGTCAGCCCTAGACAGCAGTGGTGACCGGATGGATGAGGCCACAGGTTCTGGACCAGTCTGGGTCCCCAGACCCCACCCACACAGGGACTGAGCGTCCAGTGTTTGAAGACGATGATAATTACGACATGTAGAACACATTCCCTGTTACGTAGGGAGCCTACCAGCAGGATAGGTAAACACGCCATTAATCATGCTGTTCTTTAAGCACACGCGGAGCCATTGCTCAATTATCACCGCTAATGAAGAGGAGCAATAGGGTGGGTGATACAATGCAGCAGAGAGAATAATTTATATTCGAGTCAGAATGCCTTTTTGTACTTTCATCGGAATATAATTGTGACCGATATCCTGGGACTCCTCCCTGAGCACCCAGCGGGCAGGGAGTTCCCACAGTTGCTCCTCGTTCCCCGGGGCAGAGGCAGGGAAAGCCAGCCACGGTGCTAGTGCCTCTGTGAGTGGCTTAGCCGCTGTGGCCCGGCCTCCGATCCGGTGCATGTGGGTACAGGTGGACTTGTTGTCCCCACGAGGCCTGCACCGGTGCAGAGCGGGCAGGAGAAGGCAAAGGAAGATACCGTCTGCACGGAGTTTGGGTGTCTGTACATCAAGGGGTGGACAAGTCAAAGGCAATGACCTGGAACAGGAAAACATTTTAACGAGACTGAACAAAAAGCGAGGTGGGGGGACGTGAGAAAGCAGAGAGGCTGCTCCTGCTAGTTCACTAATGCAGCCACTTCATGAAAAACACACCTTGTTAGTTTATTTACCTTGGCCCAGGGGTTCAGGCATAACCTGTTTCGGCACCACCTGCCATTTCGCAGAATCACAGATATCTTTGTGCATTTCTCCAAGCTGACGTGTTTCCTAATCTTCGCCTGGTTCTTGGGTGACTCTTTGAAGAGGGGAGCAGGGAAAGGTTGGGAATTAGGCAAGTGCTTCAGGATCAGTGTGGTGTGGGAAACAGCTGCAGCACAGGGGATCCCGAGGTCCTGCAACCTAGCTGAGGTCAGGGGTAGTGTGAGTGCCGAGAACATTTCCCTGAAGAGAGAATGAGACAGGGGAAGGAAGAGAAATACATTTTATATATATGTATATATAAAAATTACATACACACACACACATTTTTACTTGACAGTATATTGGCAGTATATTACATATTCTTTTTCTTTATTTTTCTTTTATTTTTTAATTTTTATTTATTTTTAAAGAGGGGATGGGAAGGGGAAAGAGAAGGAGAGAAACATCAATGTGTGTGGTTCCCTCTCACATGCCCTGCACTGGGGACCTGGCCCAAAACCCAGGCACGTGCCCCAGACTGGGAATTGAACTGGTAACCCATTGGTTTGAGGCTGGCACTCAATCCAGTGAGCTACACCAGCCAGGGCTATTTTCTTTATTTTTTCTAAGACTCATTTTTTTTTTCTATAAATACCTGATGGCAAAATGTTTTGTTTCAAAACCACCATTGTGTTACTATAAATGTATTGTTATGAGGATTTCACACTCTTCCAGACACGGATGAAAAATAATCGATTAGCAGATAAAGTTACTAATTGAAGGAAAGGTAACAATGGTAAAAATTATACCTTGTTTTAAGAGTTACTTTAAAAAGATGTGTTTAGACTGATAGGAATGAAAGAAAACTATAAGAATAATATTCAAAAAATACACACTGGCTCCGTCTGTTTGAGGTGCTCTAACAGAATACCAGAAGCAAGGTAATTTATAAATAACAGAAACGTATTTCTTGCAGTTCTGGGATCTGCAGGTTTGGACTCAGAGGGCCAGCAAGGCGGGGCCACAGTTCTCTTCTGGGTAGGAACTGCTGCTTATTTTCTCACATGAGGAAGGAGGAGGGGTCTATCTGGAGCCTCTTTTATGAGGGCATTCATCTAATGCATGGCCTATTTTGGCTGTAATTATGAGTCAGGTCAGGTCCGGTCAAGACTTGCATATTCAAAGGAAGAAACTGGACTTGTTACACCTTTGTATATTTTTA
Organism: Micronycteris hirsuta; assembly: GCA_004026765.1. Lineage (NCBI taxonomy): Eukaryota > Metazoa > Chordata > Mammalia > Chiroptera > Phyllostomidae > Micronycteris > Micronycteris hirsuta. The sequence continues at coordinate 55,220 of PVJI01001049.1, forward strand.
ATAGCAGGCAATTTTCTCATACATTTAAGTAACATAAAATATTGATTAAGCTGAAATCATGTGCTTTATGTTATTTAAGGTAGCTAAATGATATTTATTGCACAGAAATGCACAGATAGCAGGCTAATCAGAGGATAATGAAACAGCCATTCATACTTTGTCACAAATCTTTTTTCTTTCTTTTGTTTAAACTATGCATAGTAAATATAACTGAGATGGCAGGTTACTGGTATTAGTTATCTGCATTTTAGTTACAATCAAGAAATACAATCCTAAAAACTCATGCAAATACAGTAATCTGTTGGTCTCATAGAGAAGAGTCCACAGGGCATGGCTTCAGGCATGGTTGAATTTAGCTGCTCAAACAATATTGCTAGGGATTAGCAATATTGCTTCAGCATCCAGATACACCTTCATTTGGGGGATCTGCTTTCATTTCTTTTGGCTTTAGTTCAGCCACTTTCTTTTCTCACAGAGACAAGTTGAGCATCAGGAAGTTCAGGCTTTATATCCTAAATGATAAGAACACCCAGCCACGGGAGTACCCATCCTCAGTAGCTTACTGAGAGTACCGGGGCTGACGTTTACTGATTCCGCCTGCCTGTCTGGTGTTGTAAGCGTGCCCTGAGTCAATTTCTGTAGCCAGGGGAAATGGGCCGTGCTGATTGGCTGGCCTGGATCACATTTAGAAGGGGGTATTCAATTCTCTCAGGAAAGTTAAGATGCTTCTAAAAACAAAATTGAAGAAGTGGTTGCTGGACAGACCAAACGGCAAATGTCTAAGAGAGCTGTGTACAGAGCGCGCACTTAATAAATGCTCACGTAATGAAGTTTTGAGCTATCTTAAGTATTCAGACAGGCAGCATATCCAGAAAACATTTGAACCTACACAGAGCCACTTTGGAAAATTTAGTCTCTAATGGGCATTATGTTTGTTTTGGGATAAGGAGTACTTTCTAATATGTAAAGAAGAACTTCGTTAGAAATTCAAAGGCAGTGAAGTTTTATTCCTGTGTAATGAGCACTTCTCTCAGGATTTTCGTTTTTCAAATGGTGTTTTATCGGTGGTGTGTCCTGACCACCCTCCCTAAAATCCATGGTGCTTCCTCAACCCTTCCTGCCACTCCCAGCAGTTTATGTCCCGTGTCCCCTGCTTTATGCCCTAAATCTTTCTATCAACCTTTAGCATGTTGTGTATTTACTCATTATTCATCCTGCATATTAATTTATTATCTGTCTTCCCTCATTAAAATATGAGTTGCTTGAAAAGCTTATTCATTTCTCACTGTTCATCTAGGGGACAAGTACATAGTACATGAATAATAAATACTTGTTGTATGAGTGAATAAATGACCAAGATGCTTTAAGTGGCCAAATAAGCTTTCCAAAAGCCCAAGAAAACTACATTCTACATTCTATGGGTCAGTTGATGTAGGATCATTTGTCATCAATTAAGATTCTTTTTGCCTTGACAGGTAGGCGTGGCTCATTTGGTTGGTTCACTGTGTAAACCAAAAGGTTGCAGGTTCGGCTCCAGGTCAGGGCACAAGCCTGGGTGTCAGGTTTGGCTGTGCATCCAAGTGATGTTTCTCTCTCTCTTTCTCCCTCCCTTCCCCTCTCTCTAAAAATAAATAAATAAAATATTTTTAAAAATACTTTTAAAATGATAACACATGTAGTGAAACTTAAGTACATATACTTTTAAGTGTAAAAAGTAATAAAAAGACACACCATTCCAATTTTCTTTAATTTATCAAATTGTATTTATTACTATAAACCTAAATTGGTATTTTTTTAAAGATTTTATTTATTTCTTTTTAGAGAAGGGAATGGAGGGAGAAAAAGAGGGAGAAAAACATCAATGTGTGGTTGCCTCTCACACACCCCTACTGGGGACCTGGCCCACAACCCAGACATGTGTCCTGACTGGGAATTGAACCGGCATCCCTTTGGTTTGCAGGCTGGCACTCAATCCACTGAGCCACACCAGCCAGCGCCTAAATTGCTAATTTTTTATCATGTTGGAGGCCATACTGATAATTTTTCTCTATAACTGATGTTTTTGTCTTGCTCTCAGTTAATTATAGATTTAATTCATATTTACTAAGTTTGTTTAGCATTGCTGGTAATGTAATATTTGTTTGGTGGTAGATACCAAAAGAAATAATCACTTGCACTGTGTCTGCACACATGTAGAGAATATATAAGGTACCATTGAGGCTCTACTATTATTTCTTACTAAGTGAATGCAAGCCCCTGTCTGAATTATCAACCATACACTTTTACCAACCAGTATGTGCCTGTCCTGCACTGCCAAGCACTTTTCAGAGAGTGCAAATGATTTGCATCTTGGGGAGATACAAATTAATGGAATATAGTCAACTTTAAAGTACTTATGTTGTCTTTTACTTCCTTTTAGCCTGGGCAATGGAGAACGAAAGGCATAAACGCATGTACGGAACGAGCTCAAACCCACCCTCTCTTTTGATGTTCTCCTAACATATTCTAATCTTCTTTTCTGTCATCTCGGCTCTTCTGTCCCTCAAGACCTACCTGTCTTTAGGCAACATCATCCACAGTGTTTGGAATATCTCTTGTGCCCCTCTAGTAAATTGTTAGTTATCTTAGTTTTCAGAAGCATAGATAAATAAGTTTGACCTAATAGGTGTGGAAGCAAAAACTGTGACATGTATAAGGGAGAAAATACCAAGTGTGTGAAACCGGAGTGTTACACTGAAGACATACACTTCTTTGTCCTAGTTATATTCTGTAGCTGCTTCCATAATGCCAGACCACCAATAAATTGATTTTCCAAATATAGCCTTGAAGTTATCATACTGTCCTCAAAATCCATAGTGATCCTCATTACCTCCAACACAAAGTAGAAATACCGTATGTAGGTCAATAGCCACCACCTTTTCCCACATGTTTATGTTCACTCACCTCCCATTCAACAAAACTTTAGCGTCAACGGACTTAAGAAAAGTTTGCCTTTATTCTCAGTCCTATGTTCTTAACTCTAAAACATTAACTCTTCAAGGTCCATCTCAAGTTCTACTTCCTCCATGAAGCCTTATGATATTCACAAACCATGCTGCTTCTTCCATTCACCCCGGTATGTGCCCTTACCAGGAATCGAACCGGTGACCCTTTGCTTTGCAGATGATGCTCCAACCAACTGAGCCACAATGGTCAGGGGTATCCGCCCAACATATTTCTAATACAACCTTGCCATGATTTTCACATCTTTCACAATTTTTGAAATGTTGTTCTCATGATAGTTTTGCTTATCATAACATAAGATAAAATTCCATGTATGTCGCGTATCCCTGTTTTAAAAAATATTGAAAAGTTAATATATCTTTGTCTAATTTTTCTAAGCGTTCATAGTGTGTGATGGCCCAGTTTTGGGGTTTTTTTTTAATACTAAATCTTTTAGAAATTATTCAACTCCACTGAGGTAGAATCTATTTCTCTTTCTCCTCTAATCTAACCCCCCAGGGCTGCTTCCATGTGAGCATCTCAACCCGCTAAATTAAGAAGCCCATCCTTGTTGTTTTGTGTGTACCTTATTTAGGCCATCAGCAGACAAAATGGAAATTGTATTTTGGAACCCACGGTGTGGTCCACAAGGGAAATGAGGAGTTGATAAGTGTGTATCTAGTACACTTTACTCTAAGTGATAATTAAAATCGGCACACAGACACGCAGAGGGAACCTGGAAATGAAATTGTCAATCTAAAAAGTGTCCATTTAAAAATCTCACCTAATTTTTCTTCAGACATCGGCTCTGAAGACTCTTATCAAAACTTGCCTCTTCCCTCCTGGGTTCAATTTAGGAGATGGGGGAAAAGTAGAAAGAAAGCTTGTTTGTACCTTCTAAAGCCCTGTTGTTTCCACAATAGTGAAGATGTTGTCAGCATTTCCATTAACTTCCGGGTTAAAATATAGCATAAAAGGTCAAAGACATGGGTGGTTAAGTACTCTATTTAGGTGAATTAACCAATTAACTTATTTAGTTTTTAATTTCAGTTGGGAAATAGTGTTCTTTCACTTTAAAAGATACCTCGATATTTTTTTTTAATTTGAAGTGCTTATTTTTCAAATACAATCTTACATATTTCCTCCGGAAGCTGGGCTTTTATGTATAGTTGCATACAATCTCTGTCTTTCTGGTTTCTACATCATCACATTCTATTTTAAGAAATGAAACTCCGTAATTACTAAATTGAGGAAATAAAGAGAACATATATTGACCAATTTAATGCTATACATTTTTATTTTTTTATTTTATTTATTTATTTATTTTTTAAAGATTGTATTTATTTATTATTTTTGGAGAGAGGGGAAGGGAGGGAGACAGAGAGGGAGAGAAACAGCAATGTATGGTTGCGTCTCACATGGCCCTCACAGGGACCTGGCCTGCAACCCAGGCATGTGCCCTGATTGGGAATCGAACCAGGACCCTCTGGTTCCCAGCCCATGCTCAATCCACTGAGCTACACCAGCCAGGGCTATACATTTTTATTTTATGAACGGGGATTCTTTTTTCTCAAAACTGTGGTCAACTAATACTATAGGAAGTGATCTTTGTCACACCATCCCATCCCAAGACACTTTTTAAGCATGTGTGTATGATTGAAGTCATCTAAAATAGTAAAAATCAAGAAATAATTTAGATACAGAGCTCTGAGTTCAAATCCTGACTTCCATTTATTGAATGACCTTAGACATAGGACTTAAGTTCCCTAAGCTTTAATGTTTTCATCTGTAACAAGGAAATAAAAATAGTAAATAACCCTAGACATTTTGGGGACATTAAATGCATAAACAGAGCATGGCACAAGTCTTGTCACAAAGTAAGTGCTTAATAAACAGCACCTCTTAAAATAACTGAATATTAGATATGCAAAGAATTATTAGAGCAATAATATCCAGCTCCCAGATAAAGGCATACTCAAAACCAAAACTATACAATAAATTAAGTTGAAATGTAATGCAGTTATTTCTTTCTCATGTATATATGTTAGGACTTTACTATTCTACTGGGTATATCATGTAAAATATCCCTAGAAATTGTTTTCTGTGATTTTTTTCCCACTGTTGTACAGGCTAAAACATTAAAATGGAGACACCAGGACCAGGATATAAATTTTGCATTTGAGAGACAGTGTATTTATCATGGTAGACAATGCTGGAGTGCACTCAATAATAAGACAGGCAAGGACAGAAAGAGAGAGAGAGAGAGAGAGAGAGAGGGAGGTTGCCCTAGAGATGATGTGTTCATGAAGAACTGAAGGTAAAACCGTGGCATTTGTGATCACCTGGGGGGCAATCCAGCCCCGGCAGCAGCATCTCAATATACAGGAAGCCTCAAAACTGCCCACCTAGCTGCCTGTGGAGTCTGTCACTGAGTCACATGCTGCCAGTAGAAACAAATCCACCATGCACAGAAAAGCAGGGAGAGGAAGCTGTGGTTGAGACGGGCAGGGCAGCTTTGTGCTACTGCACCGTGAGATATTTTCAATATCTATTTCCCTTGTAAACGGACACAAAATATCTTATTGTAATGATCCCAACAGACTAGGGTGGTATCGATCCGGTATTTACAAAGCCATTTTCCTTTTCAGGTCTCTGATAAGCATCAGTGTGTTTTAAATCAGGCTTTCAATTAAAAGTATCCTATCAGATTCAAAGTATCTCTTATCTAAGTTATCTAGAGGCAGTCACCCTTATTCAAAGGACAGACTTCTGACCAGATGTATACAAGTAAGACATTTGCAAAGGCAATCTGTCAGATACACCTGCACCATGTGCTGTATGAAGGAACCCTAAGATGTGTCTTTCTCTGCAGTGAATATTTGTTCCCGAAGTTATATTTTGAGATGATTCAGGCTCTCACAGATACATTGAGAATCTAAAAATTTTAAATACTTACTAGAGAGAAAGGATAAAAGCTATGAGATAATACCTACAATGTGCCAAGCAGTGGACTACAAGTTTTTCCGAAACGGTATCATGTAATTCTTAGTAAAACACTATTAGAAATTAGCACACTAAAGTCGAGAGTTAAGTGACCTGCCCAGGGTGACAATACGTGTGCACGTTTCTGTGATCTATCTATTTATCTATCTGTCCATCTAACGAGATTTGAAAACCTGATGTATCTGCTTTTCAATACAGTTTTTATGCCTGTTGTTTTCAACCTGTGACTTGTAGATATTTGAAAGGTATCAAATTTAGAACACATGAGGATCCCCCCCAACAAGCATATTCTAAAAACTAAATAGTTTGTCTCCATGTCATACCATTTATTGCAGATGGGTGCCATGATCAGTAAAAGGCAAACCCACCTAAAACATTGCTGCAGTATATGTGGTCGATATCGGTGCTCCCCGCACAGTGCGGTGGAGGTAGAACTGCCAAACACGGGAGTTCCAGGAGATTGTGACATTTAAAATGACTATTTCAAAGTAGGAGAACCTGTGGAACCAGGTGTGCATAGAGTCACACTTTTAAAAACAGAAACTCCTTAACTATTATGTAAACACAACACTTGCAGTTTTAGAGCAGTTACCTGGAGACGGTCACGTTCTGGCATGTCATGATCTTCCCAAGCTTCACACCAGCTCCTGTGATAGAGTGAGACTTGGAACCAGCCCGGGAACACCGGCAGCTGTTAATCCAGCGGCGGTCTGCAGGCCATGACTAGCGGAGAGAAGGCCGCGGCAGGCTGTCCAACCGCATTGACAGGCGGACCAGGAGAGCAAGGACCCATGCCAGTCACGTGACTGTAAAAGCGCAGTTGTCTCACCTACACTGACCTCTATTTCTACTTCTGACGCCTTCCAATATTTACTCTTTGACCAATATCTAAACCTGGAGGCGCTGCAAAATGTCGTGGTGTTTGGGAATTTGAGGTCACGGATGGCGTGGCTGTTGGAAGGCCGTGGGGGCGTGTTCTCCCAGGAGGCCAGGACGGTCCTCTAGCAGATGAGACTTTTCAGGAACTATGTTATTCCCGCAGTGCGATCAGTAGCGCTTCAATGGCCTGACATAATTAATAAGCTTGGTCGAGCGCCTAACTCAGCGCTAGAAGGAGGACTCGAGGCACCGCAGAGTAGCAGGAACAAGAAGTTTAGTTTCTCTTTTATGTCCATAATTGTTTGGGATTTTCTTTTGACCTCTACAGTGTCGCTAATGAAGTTAGCGATTTGGGGTCCAGGCAAAGATTTTTGTTTGACATTTTGTTTAGATAATTAAAATGACATTTTGTATCACTTTTTCTGGCGTTATTTGGAACCCGTGCTTTTTCCGATGCACTATTAAAGATGTGTATCCATACCTTCTAGGACCAGCTTGGGCTGCATTTGTGGTAAACCTGCCTTTAGTTTTATAATGATTGCTTGCTGATTGCCGACTTCCAAACATGATTTCCAGCCTCATCTACTTGCGATTTTTATTGCTTGCTGTGAAAACACTTACAGGAGCTGTAGGCATCTCTCCATCCTGTGAACGCTTTGTCCTCTTACCTGTTCGCCCATAGAAGCAAGGCAGGTTGAGAATTAGAAGTCCCAGGTGGGAATTCTTCTGGTTCTTCTGTTTCAATGAACAGAAACTATCTGTAGGTTTGCTGGAGGGTGGAGGAGACAGATTTCTGTAGTACCACTCCCTGCTCCAGAAACAAGTGGGACCTTTCAGTAGTTGCTGTTTTTTATTTTTTTATTTTAATGGTACCTCAAATAGTTTTAAGGCACCAACCACACTCAGCGCCAGGTGTCTCACATCAAAGACTAGATGTGTCAACGTCACAGGCTTTATGTCCACATTTTTGTTAACATAGAGTTCAAAGCCTCTATTTGCAAAGCCTCTAGTATGACTGCGGAGCTCCACTGGCTGATTTTCCCTTTCAAATTCTCTCCCTTGCAAGTGAAATCTAGTGCCACATTATCTAAGTTTAAACCTACATTTAATATATTTTTAGAACTGCTTTTATCTGAAAGCATAATTTCCATTTTTTAGTACATCACTTCAAATACACACGTGAAGGATTCTTTATAAATGGGAATGATTGACAGATAGATAATGAAAGTCTGTTCACTATTTGTTATACGTGTAACACCCATTTTAGGTGAGAAGTGTTAAATTTGTGCAACAAATTCAGAAGAACAATCTTGGTTTAGTGCATGCTTCTTGGGATTTAATTCTCACAAGTGGAAAACTTTTATAATGAATGTAGGATTCAGAATGCATATCAATTCCATTTACAAATATAGTACAGTTTAATGAATATTACCAAAGGTCATGTGGTTTGCAAACATAATTAGCTAATTTTGCTGTGCAAACTTTTAATTTGTCAAGGATTTCTTTTCTAAATGAAAATGAACATTGGTTCTCAGTGTGTTGAGGAGTATAAGTCAAGCATTAAAAGTCCCACTTCATGTTGATAATAATTTCATTTCTTGTCCTTGTAATTCAGTTCAAAAGATGTTTGAATTTATTAGAATAATTCCTCAAGCTGAAAATCAGAATTCCGCTAATCTTTCTGTTAGCTTGCCAAATTCCAGTTTCCTGGAGATAGCTAACAAAAATAAGCAGTTGAAGCAAAGCCCTGTTTATGGCTTATTGCAGCACGTGATCTCTACATTTATAGAATGTTAGTGGAATCTTGGGGAGGGGAGGGAAAAGCAAACCGTCAATGAGATTTGGGAACTTTTGAGTAGGAGCTCGATAAAGATTAGGCGAATCGGTGACCTATTGGTTGACGGTTGTAGACACAGCTAGGCGAAGCTTTCAAGGTGCGTCTTGTAGATTTGATGAGCATGACTGAGCCGTCTCCTGTAACTAGTTTTGGGCCTTCCAGACATTTCTTAAATAAACCATGAAGTTATTTGCAATTTCACCTCTCTGGGTAAGAGTTTCCTGAAATAGTAGAGGTGTATTAATTCAGTCAGTAAGCTGTGGAGCTGCACATGGTTCTGGCTACAGGAGGAAAATAGTGAATCGCAACACCAGCCAGTCTACAGCCTTGACTCATACGCTACATGCAAAACCATCATTTTTAATTTGAGGTGAACTATGAGTAATTGACATAGTTACCAGGCATTTAGATAGTATTGTCTTTTTTAAATGATCTATATAACCAAAATAATTTTGATCATAACTGTTATCTAAAACCGCATTAAATAAAAAAATCCAATTTCAGATAATGCCAGGAAAACTAGGTATAGGACTCTGTTTGGGGGGGTCAACATAGCCTGAAGTGTGCATAATTTTTAAATTACTATAAAACAAAAGAATTCTAAGGGACATTATATGTAGGTGGCAAAGAGAAATAGAATTTGTTCCCCATTTTTCTTTTCCTGCATAAGCTGCAAACGTTTGTTTTATTATTTGGACCATAACTAATATTTGCATAAATATTTTCCTATGTTTACTACATTAACCTCTCACTTTTCCACTTAATTTTTACAAAATCCAACGAGGTATATCTGCTAGCCATACTTTTTGAGTAGATAACAGAGTTACTTTTCAAAGGGGCTGTTGGATTAAGAATAGATAATTTTGTAAAGAGAGAGTTGAGTCTTGAACCTGGGTCTTCTGACTTGGAATTCTTGGAATTCATCTGTTACTAAAAGGCTTACTAACCATTATTTCTCCAGACTTCATTTGTTCTTTTCTTAAGTAGTGTGATTTGGAAAGTTCTGCATGAGATTCTAGTGGATGTTTTCACTCTGTAATAACTTTTTGTCCAGTAAGCAATTTAAATAGAATCTGAACTAGTTAAAAATGTGAAACAGAAAAGAAAAATGAGCCCCACCCCCACCTTTTCCCTTTCTCCTTGCCTCCAATTATCACCCCATGGAAAATTTCCTCCAGAGGAAATCATCAGAATTGTACTGATATTAATTTTTAAAAAAGCAATAATGACCACTAAAACGTAATATTCTGTCCCCTCTTCCTTCCACTGGGGATTTTTATGTCCCAACTAACTGGGTAGAGGGATGGTACTCTGTCAGCAAGAGCCTGTGGGTTTATTTGTGTTTGTTTGTTTTGATTTTTAATTCTAGCCGAGAAGTCAGTCTTATTTTCCGGCACATCTGCAATGAGCCTTCTATTCCATACGTGCTGAATTTTTAGTGTAGTGTTTGCTGTTTCATTTTCTCTTTGGAATAAAAGAATTTCCCATCTTGTCAGGCAGAGAAGAACAAAATCATACCTCCCCTTTCACACTTTCCAATTCTGTGAAGTAGCAACATAGCACTTAGCTGTTGAGAGAAATGTACTCTAACTGCTTCTTCTCCTGACTGCAGATCTGGATTTTCAGCTGCCCAAATGATTCTCTGGTTTATTCAAAAAAATTATTGGGCCCCTACTGAGACCTAGTTGTGTGTTCTTGGGATTCTGTTATGAAGATAACAGGCAATATTCCTGCCCTCGTAGAACTTGCGTGTTGTGGTTTTCCTAAAAAAATCTAACTGCCAAAAATGAACTTTGACTTTCAAGTTTATCTTTCCTAAATCTAGAGATTCAGATGTATGTGAGTGAACCTTAAAAACAAATCACAGTGTACCTTTTAATTAGCCAATATGCATTAATATTACCTAGCATTCAAGATATAAAAATGTATAAGGTAGTGGCTCTTCCCCTGGACAAAGAGCACCCAAGTGAAAGTAAAAATAGTACTATGTGATAAGTACAATAGGTACAGGAAGCCTTCCTTCCCTGGCCCCCTAGCAAAAGTGAATGTCCTCCATTAGCACATTACCTGTCTTCGTTTCCTCCTTTACTTCTTTGCTCTTTACTTCTTTACTCATGGAGCCTGTGTTTGAATTCCTGTTATGAGTAAGCCCCCCGAGGTAGGGATACCTGTCTGCTGTGTCCACTGCAGCAGCTTCAGCCCTCAGAACAGTGTCTAATGCAAATAGGTGCTCTATAAATAATTTCTCCCGACACAGGTGGGAATCGGGGTGAGGACTGTCACCTTAATGAATTTAGTCTTCATCCTGGGGACATGGAGGGGTCCAGCTTTGTCTAACAGGGTTCGGGACAGAGCGGACCTGAGACGAAGGTGGCAGAGCCCATTGTGAGCTAAGAACAATGAGAGTGGTTTAGGCACAGTTCCAGCTCTTTGCTGATTTTGAAACACCCTCTGTATCAATGCATAACGATCTTAAGTCATAAAAGAGTTAACCCACTGAACAGGGCTCATGTATTTTCCAGAAGCGCCTGGTACCCCAGGGAGCGGCTCAAACGCTGGGACATTCTGGCTCAGTATGTAACAGAATTGGGTTAAGAGAACTATATAAGGCTTGAAAAAACAGAATCATAGAAATTAGAAATAAAAGGGACTATTAGATCATATTGTCCATCTCCTGCCAGGGCAAATTGTTGCTGACGGTATATGATAGCTTTATTCTTTGCAGTTGATTTGTGCAGACTTCCCAGGAGAGGTTTCTCATCTGTCCAGAATAATGAATGGGGTGATTTTCCCCCAGCATCTCACCGCTAGAAAGCACAGATTTTTACTGGCAGCACTATTTTGGGGTGCACAGTGATGTCCAGCAGCCACTTCCATCAGCTTCATGTAACAGCAGGTCCAAAGCAGAGGCTTGGCCGCTGGGAAGAGCGGCTTCTGAGATTTCTTTCTACTTTATCAGATTGTTTTTGGTAAAGATCTGATATACTTAACCTGGGAGGCTGGATATTTAAGATGCCAATAAACCTACAGAATCATTAAAAACTGAAAAATTCAGTACTCCCTGGGTGATTAACGCCATTAGTTATGTTCTTGGATTTTGTGTATAAAATGCCAAAACAAACACAAGCCTTATAGAGCGTATTAAAATTTATTAATAGTTTTACTTAAATCATCCAGTGCATGCCTGTGCCATTCCTGGAGGACACAACACCAGCATTTTCTACTTTATAGAGTAATCAGTAGGGTCCTGGAGGGGTGAAGGATGTGGGTATCAGAACTCAAGCCCAGGGCTCCCAGTGGCCTCCCCTGCCCTTCCTGACCCCCTGCCTTAGGTGGAAAGAGCCTATGAAACTAAACCACTGCAAAATGCATTATGGTTACTTATCATAATCACTTCTAATGATTTTTTAATTGGAGCAGTTTAACTCTTATCAGAAAATCAATTTTACATTTTTTTCAACATGAAACATTATCACTTTCAAATCCATTTTTTTTTAAAGACAAATACCTACATTCTGCTTCCAGAGTTCCAAAACTAATCTAAAAATAGTGAAATGGTAAACAAGTCTTGCTTTGGAACTCATAAGCTATTTTTACTTATGGTGAAAGTGGCTCTCAAATTCCTTAATCTGGCTGTCTTTGCCATGTAACTTAATTACAAAATCTGCATCTGGCTCTCCAAATGGTAATTCAGATATTTTAACAATTTGTAGGATGTCAGCTTTTCCTCATAAAGACATTGCTTTTTTAAAAAACTTTTGAATTGTTGATTATAGTCCATGAAGTCTGTCTAGTTTAGATCCACCACTCTATTTCAGGGGAAAAGATGATGATGATTTAAAGAGTTGAGAATTCAAACATCTACAAGCTAGTTACAAAATAATTGATGAGACAGGGCTGGTGGATTTTGGGGGCAGCCTAGCAAACTGATGGCCCAATGAAAGCATGTGGAATTGCTAGAACTTACAGTAATTGCTAAGGGCCAGGTACTCTTCTGTGTGGTTGGCAGATAATAATGTATTCGATTTCCTCAACAGCCTGAATGAGGAGGTATTGTACAACTGTTGTCCCTGCATTAAGGTCAAGGACACTGAGGCATACAGAAGGAAATTACCTACCTAAGGAACCCGAGGAAGGAGTAGAAACAGGAAGTAAACCCAGCGTCCGTGATTTTACCGCTTGTCGGTTGGGCTTCTGCTCAGCTCCCGGCCATGGTAACATGGGACCTGTTTGGTCACTTCTGTTTTTTTCTGAGGAGCCCGAAACCCAGGGTTGTTTGTTTGTTTGTTTGTTTAACTGAGATATCAGGTATCAATAGAATGATTTGATATTTGTATATAGGGTGAAAAAATCAACACAATTCATCTAAACAATGTCCATCGGCACCTATAGTTAGAGAATTGTTCTCTTGGGATGAGAACTTTCAAGATTTACTCTCTTAGCAACTTTCCATATGCAAGGTTTTTTTTAATTAATTTGTGTTGTTTAATTATTGTTGTCTGCATCCTCACCCCTCCCCGCGCCCCATCCCCTCCAAACCCACCTCTCTCCCCTGCCTCCATCCTCCCCCTTGATTCTGTCCATGTGCCCTCTATAGTGGTTCTAGAGGTTTCCCAGACAGGTCAATTCCATGTGCCCCCTCTCAGGGCACTCCCAATGCCACCCCACCGCGGCCCCTGAGGACCCACCTTCTGTTGGTGAGCACAGGCCACTGAGATGCATGCTGGCCTAGGAGCATTGCAAAATACAGGTGGGGCAGGTGTCAGGGGACCTTCTTGGTCCCAGGTATGAGAAAGTGGAAGAAAATCCTGACATGAGTGGACCCAGTGGCATGTTTCTGTCCAGAATTGCTATGGAGACACCATTCTAAACCAGGCCACACACTGGAGCTATGATAAAAGTCTTCCTCACTCCGAGCAGCAAAAAACATCATTGGGAAATTACCCCAGATATGGAGCAGACACTTGGAAATCATGGCCAAGACCAAAATACAGGTCCTATCCCACTGTCACAGTTACTGCATAAAGCTGTGATTTGAACATGGTGGATCCTGGCTGGCGAGGGTGCCTCCCCCAGTTCAGTGCTCCAAAAATGAATGAATAAATACACACGCATACATGCACACATACATAAATAAAATGTTTAAAAATTTAAAACTGAGCCTAATAAATCATAAGCCATATTTTTAAATTATAAAATCATTGACCTAAATCTTAAATGTACTCACTAAGACATGGTGCTGTAATGATCTGAGATGCTCAATGGGTATTAAAAAATATATGTTTTAATACGTATTTATAATAGATATCATTACATAATTCTGAGGTCAAATAAATCATTTACACACACCTGGCATTTAATATTCACAGTCATGCTAAGAGGACAGATAGAATTTGCCCAAATTTACAAAATTACGGAGGGGCTGAATCAGGATTAAAATGTAGAAATCAGATTCCAGTGACTTAACTACTCACTAAGCCACGCTGCTTCCGACAGGCAGGGTTTCCCTAAATAAAAGAGTCACAGACTGCGGACGGACTTGATCTGGAAGAAATTGATAATGAACACTTGTTGGTTGGAACTAAGAATCAATTTACTATTTTTTATTATACCAAGAACTATAAATGCAACAAGAAGATATTTTACATTTTATTTAAAGCAATAGTATGTGTTATCCTATGTTGAACTAAATAAGAGAAATGAGTATTAATGTAATTCTCAGAGTATAAAACAAAAATGTTTTTTCTTCTATTAGATTATACTGTAGACAGGTAGTAATATGACTTTTGTTGTTTGTTGTTTGTTGGTTTGAGGTAGTGAGAATGTCACATCTTAGTCCGCGGTGTTCCCCAAGGGTAGGAATATTTTGTAACATTTTTAAAGACACAGTTCTGTAATTAATTTAAATTTCACTGAAATAAGTTGAAATTCATCTACGAATTAATAATTTTTCTACTCTTTCTCTGCTTTGTTTCTCTGCAAGGTGTAGTTTTGAGCTTTATTTGCTGAGCTGGCTGGGTACGAAGTTAGCAGAGATCAGTAGGAAGCACCCTGAGGGGTACATCCCACCCATGTCAGTGACCCGCGGGGGTATTCGAGGCGCTCTGTGCTCAAGATCTAGGATCACGAATTTTGATGCGCTCTATTTTCTGAATAAATATATACTTTACAACATCATTCTTGAGACGGGAAAGAATAAGCCAAAACTTTTTCTCAGGTGATTTTTGCTATATATAATCTGTTCTCCCTGCCCTACTCTAAGTATTTTGACTTATTTATCTTTGTAGTCTTGATCCCACATCCTGCCCCAGGCTATCTTGCATTGTAATGCTTAGTAGCATCTGAAGAATGGACGAAAGGTTCAGTAAATGAATGGAGGAGAGAAAAGGTGAGAGACAGAGAGAGAGGTCTACGTCTATGCTTTTACTCCTAGTCTAATAGTAACACCAGTAGACACATTGCACTCAAGGTCACTCCTACGAGAACTTCTTGTTGTATTTTTTCCCAGAGGTGTCCTTTCTATCTGCTCTATGTCCCTCTCTGCCTTTCAATCATATGGGTTTTTATATTCTCACCGTTTTCCCTTTACAAGAAGCTACTCTTAGGAAAACAACCAGCGTCTGTCCCGGAGCTCAAGTGTGAACTTCCCACGACTTTGTGCCGCCCAGGGGTGGGTGTTGTGTAACTCATTCCTGTCCCCTGCTGAAGGATGTTCAGGTGTTGGGGAAATGCAACACAGCCTTCCTAGACAGAACCCCGAAACCTAGTCTAGGAGGAGCAGCCTGCTGGGAGGAAGGGGCAGGGATGGGGGGCGGTGGTGGAGATGTGCGGAAAGATGAAGAGGAATGGTGGATTCAGGTGGGTAAGATAACTAAGCAAAGCCACCTAGTGAGAAATGGTAGTGAACTTGTATTTCACTACTGAAAAGCCCCTGTGGCAGGAACCAAAGCTGCCCTCTTCTCCAGACAAACCAGCACCCCCCTCCCTGTTCCATGCCTTGCACTATCTAAGGTCTGGGTCTTTGAGGCACTTAAACATCACTTTAGGGGAAAGAGAAAGACCGGGAGTCAAGAGTCTGGTTTACAGGCCCAGGGCAGTTGATACGGCTCCCTGGGGCCTTCTGAGGGAAGGATGGGTGGCCATGGCATCGTGGTGAGGGGTGGTCCCTGAGCCCCAAGTGGCATGGCACACTTTGTCATGGGCCAATGGGTAGAAGTTGAGGAAGAAGAGAAGGAAGCAGAAACAGAGAAGAAAGAGAAAAAATGTTTCTGTTTATGTACTGCTTTCTCTGTTGTATTAATTTTCATAACATTATGCAGGGAAGCTAGAAGATTGTCTATTGATTTTAGGGAAAGCTGAGGCACCAAGGAATTATACACACTACCTCAGAACACATAGCTAGCTAGTGACAGACTAGAAATGGCATCTCACCTCTTTATTATTTACCCCAGGACTAGTTTCACAGAATGTACTGGTTATGAGATTTTAAATATTTAGCAACAAATAATATAGGCAAAATAAAAGTGAAAATATTAATAGAACACCAACAGAGCATCAAACAGTCAGATATCTTTGAAGTGCTGTGATCAATACTCCAAAGATGAGAAGAAATCCTTTTCCTCCCCCAAACTGGACGCTGTTAATTCCATATTTAACAATGTCTGTACAACTTTGTTCATCTGAAAAAATGTTTTATTTACAGATATTAAATATATTTGATTTAATATCTGACAACAAGCCTTTATATACCAATGCTCTGTATAACTCAATAAATAATAAAACATGGGATTTGGTGTCAAAAGACCTCATTTCGCATCCCCGTTCCCCCTATGTATGACCTTGGGCAAATGTTCTTAGTAGCAAATGGTGATCAGAAAAAGCCCTCACGTGGTTGTTTGTGGGAATTAAAAGAAATAGTCTGAAACACACAAGCTAGATCACTGCATGTTAAGATATGCAAACAGTAGGTGGTAGAATGACTTCATGCCAGTCTATTAAAGTAGTTTCAGGGCAGGAAAGGCAGACTTCAGTCTCCACTGGCACGTTAGTAATAGCTGCAGTACTTTAGTACATAATGTACATGTCTGTTGTAATCAGAAAATAGAGTCTGTTTAAAGTGAGACGGTCGGTAAAGGGGTAAGCGGACGTGAGGAGCCAACGGGAGGCCGTGGGAAGCAGATAGCCCGACAATTGCCCCAGCCAATGTGCTTAATGTGAATAGAATCATGAGCAAACATCAGGCAAGTTCAGACGGGTGGGCATGCTACCAAATGCAGAATGGAACCTTTGAAAAGGTCTGGAGCCTTCAAAAAGTCGCGGTCAACGAGGCTGTGGAAATGCCGAGGCCCTGTCCCCGACTGCAGCTGTGGGGCAGGCAGGGCAGGGGAGGGATGCCTGACCCCCTCGGTGAGCCCCGTGCCTCAGGGAGCTCGGCTAAGAAAGGGAGTGAAATTTGAACAGGGTCTTTCAGTGACCTTGAACATGATTTTTTTGTACTTGCCTTTTTTCTTTAAGTACATGTTTGACTTTTCAGTAAACTTGAAATTATTCTAAAAGTAACTTCATTTGAAAATGAGGTTGTTTGTAAAGTATTTAGCGTAGTTAATAACAAGTGTTAAATAAATGTCACTTCTCTTTCATTGCCGTAGGACGGCAGATGACACTGTTAGTTAGGTATGACTTACTGAATGTGAATTCTGCTATTTTAATGTGTTTTTTTAACAATTAAAAAAAGAGTGTGGCATGAAGACATTAGAAGCCTTATTAGATCATGAATTCTTCAACATGAAGAAAACAACTCTCTTCATTTGTGTCTTATCGGCTGGGAAATGTTTGGGACCTGTATAAAACAGATGTGCAATAAGTACTTACTGAATATATTGTATAAACTATTTATAATTTCTTACTTCAACAATTTAAATAGAGGTAAAAATATTTTAACCTTTGTTGACATTGGACAAGACATTTGATGGTTTACAAATATGCTTCAGATTCCATTGCCCTAGAAAACTGATCCAAAGAGTTAAGCTATCTACATTTAAATATAAAATGTAACTTGAAGCTTTCCTCAAGAAAAAATGAAAATGAAAAAGAGCAATTGTAATTACTTTGTTTCTGCTCTGATGCATAGCATATTGAATAGCGCCCAAATACTTTCCTCTACAGACAAATCTATTTCCTATTAACTATCTTAAAATATTTGTGAGCGACTGTCGAAATTTAAATGAAAATGCATACCTCACAACCCAAGCCATTTCAGAAAAAACTCAGGATTTCTCTTTGTGCCGTCTTTTACGGTTCAGCCACTCCGAGAGAAACAGAATGAAACCTATCTCGTTACTTGTATATTTTTTCACCTGATTTCAGAGATTCTCTGCGGTGATTACTAGAAAATGGCCCAGTTCTAGGATGCTGTCATTGATTGACATGCAGATTTCAACCCTCAGATAAGAGTGTAGGCTGGTCAGATAAAAAGGCTGCTGAAAAGCAGCAGTCCTTTCCCAGCTGCTAGTGAGGGCTGCAGAAGCAGCAGAGATGGGGTAGAGGCAGTTTGCACCCATGCCCTTGTCCTTAGGAGACTGCCCTCTCTGTCATCCCTCTACTCTTCCTCCACCTGCAAAGTGATCCCAAGAGACTTCCCTCAGAAAAAGTTTCTTAGCCTTTATGGCATTCGTTCTGTGTGACAGCTGATTAGAGCTCAGTGATCCTGCTGTGGATCAAGCACATACTCAATCTGATAATAGATATGGGCGATGTCTTTCTTCCTAACTCCTAAATCAGTCCCTTATGATTAATTAATATGCTAAAAGTTATCTAAGGCCTTAAGGATCCAAAGCCTCTCATTCATTCTGAAAACTAAAAGGGACCCTGAACTTTTCCTGCTTTGTCTACTACAGACACCAAAGCTTTGAAACCAAAACAACAAAACAAAGCAACCCAGTGATACTCAGACCCCATTCAGAGATCACAAAGGGCTTGGCCCAGTTTTCTCAGGTAGGACCGTATCCTGTTGCCAACATCTGCATACAGCGTGTTTTCTGGTTGTGAAGACAAGGCGGAAACATTGGACAGCAGTGGGGAGCGTCATCTAATTCCTCTGGTAGACTGCCTTTGTGGGGAAGGAGTTAAAAAGTTGGACTGTAACCTGTACAGCAATGGAAACTGTGATCGAGGGTAGTTTCCAATCTGCAAAGTGCAGCCGACAGGTGTTGCAATCAACAGGTGACAGGGTCGAAGATCACCAATTCTCGATGACCTAATTACAACTCTTTTATGATACCATGATGTTATATTGTTTTCTGTGAGGTCAGTACCATCATGGTGGAATTTTACACAAAACCTGTAGGTGGCAGAATTTCCAACACTAGACTGACAAATGAAATATTCGAGGCAAAACAACCCTTTGTCCATTATTTTCCTTCTGTTGCATATAGTGAAAGTGCACTTTTGAACCCAATTGTAATGGACTCTCGAGTGTTCAGTGCGTCTCACCATATAGGGCCTTATTGTGTGAGAAGACAGAAAGCCATAGTGCACACTTTAAATTAGTATTAGAAAAAGTGCCGACAATGACTTTGATTATCCTGTCAGCCGTGAATAGAATATTACTCGTTGGCTTTTATCAGCGTGCTATTTTGTTACTGTATTAAAATATTCATAATGTATAGTAATAAACTCCCAGTCTTTGATATCCCTGTGCATCGTTTTGTCTTCCGGAGACTGTGGGGATGGAAGCCACTATTGATAAAAGAGAAAGGAACAAAATGGCCCATTCACAGCTCAGCAACCCTCCTCACCAGAGCCTAATAGCAGTGTATACGTATCTTTCTAGTGCAGTTACGGTAGCCGCACTTTTTCAAAGAAATGTCTCACCAAAGGGAGGCAAACCATGATATGGCGGAGGAGACTATGTCTGAGCTCATGAATAATTCCACATCCACGAGCACCATGCACACTCACACCGCCCACGGAGTGGTGATTGTCGGGGGTGGGAGAGCACCACGGGCTGGAACACTCTGAGAACAGCAATGCAACACCTGTGTCACACGGGTCCCCTTGAACGGCTGTGCCCCCTGTTTCTGCAGGAAGCCAGCAGCAATAGGGCAGTGCTGCTTAAGGCGTATCATGCAGCCGCCAACAGCGAAGTAGCACCTGCTTCCCCAATGGCTCTGGCAAGTGTAAAGCACCAGGCGATGTCTGTGGAGCTGTCTTATGGAAGGGACTCCTGGTCTGGCCGTGAATGCCCATTCCCTCCATAACTGTGCACTGAACGAGGTCAATGTATTCAAATGAGGGAAGGACACCCCGGTGGAAGGGCACCCGGGTGGCAGGGGGAGACAGGAAGGAGGTGATGCTGATGCAGGGAGCGGGGGCTGACAGGGAGACTCACTGAGAGTGGGAGACCAAGTCAGGGGAGCCTGGCCATTCTCTTCTGAAGACTTTGTACTTTTTATCATAGGGGCAGGAGGAGGCCTCGAACTTTCTGCACAAAACAATGAGATCATCTCACACTGACACTAAGCGACGAGGTAAATGCCAGCTTTTTCCCGTCTGTGCGGCACCTGCCAAACGCTCCGTTGTTTTCTCTCCACTGCCCCTTAGGTTTCAGCAACTCTGCCCTGACTCCTCCTGCCCCCCCACCCCACACCCTTGTAATCCAACATCCTCGACAAACTCAAAACTGACCCTCTACCGCCTTCCCCTTCGCAGCCCATTCAGAAGTCTCTAGTAGGCTTTAATTTCCATTTTAAACTGATTTCACAGGTGTGATTTGTCACCTTGAACATCTTTCACATCCAGACGCCCCTTACAATTGATTAGGCAGAAGTCCTGCAGCCATGGTCGCTGGCTTGGTCATAACCATCACTTTTCATTTCTTCAATTGAGTCATGTACCTGGTTAACACTAAACACGTTCAGGTTAATTGTCATTTAGAATTCCTTTAAATGACTACATGATGCTTTACTCCCGAACCATGAGTCACTGTGAATGCAGAAAGCTTAGCAACAGGTCAGAGGGCCATGAATTTGATATTGGTGAAGCAAATGTTTCCAAGTAACAACAGAGTGCTTTCCTAGACCCAAGGAAGGAACATACCCACAAGTAGGTGAAGGCTGGTTGCTTGCTCATTGAGATGTTGCAAAAGATTGCTAACACATGCCAAGTCACACACCGATGGCAGAGAATGGGTGAAAGCAATTTCAAAGTGCCCAGAATCTGGTAGGATCTACTCCTGCTTTTGCAGGGCTAACATGAAGGTATGCTGTTAAACTTAAATTGTATATTTTCTTCCTTAGTGGGTTGCACAATAATACACGTGCTTAATAAATGTAAGTTTTACAGCAAATTTTATGAGATGCAATATCTTTCTGTCACACTTTTAGTACTTTCCTTGTACTGTCTTCCCTGTTTTTTTTCCTCGTAGATTTGTCATATCACAACCAGATTGTAGGCTACTGAAGGCAGGACTCTTTCCTCCTTGATCTTTGTATTACTCTCTGCCACTCGCCCAGGACCTTCTACCAATGAGAACTTTCATGTGTTAGAAAAGAAATCATTGGTTTGTGGCTCTGCGTTTTTCACAAGGAGAAAGGCAGTTACCAGAGGAGAGGTTGAAAAAGAGTTTCAACAAGGTCACACCCACTGAATCTACTTCCTTGGCCCACTGAACCTGACTCTGGTCCAGGAGAGAGAGCAGCAGCCTTAAGATAGACCTGAGTTCATCTACGGGTGCCACCCTGGATGAAAGTGTAAATGTCCCAACTAGGCAGTCTCTTACCTCCCTAAGCCAAGTTTTGCAACTGCAGAATAGAAAGAAAGCTGCTATTACACAAAAGTGTTCTCACAGGAAAGAATGGTCAGTGCGTGTGACTGATAGCACATATTCTACAGGGGTCCGCGCGCTTCCCACCCTCCTCTGTCTGTCTGGATTGTCGGCCTGCACAGGAAAATTGGACGGCTGCTCATTGGTATCAGCACCTGCATGCCACTCACGTGTTTTACAACATGTTCAGACCTGGTTATTAATAAGTGTTACCTGTCCATGAGGGCTTTTTCTTAAATAGCATACATGTTTCCCATTTTGCAAACTATAATCTATAGTCTGGAATGGTGGAGTCTAAATTTTTAAATCACTTCCGGGTCAGGTGATTATGATATATTGTTAGGATGGGAATCACTGCTCTAGTAACTCTAGCTACTACTATTGTACTACTCGGTCTAAGTTCAAGGTCATATTGATGTTTGACATCTATTTGTGGGGCAGGAGAGCTGAAGAAGGACAAAGAATGCAGGCAGAAAACCACTGAGAAGTTCTACATCTTCTGCACTTGGTGGACTAGTTTATGGAGGTTGGAAGAAACCTGATTTTTAGTGTCTTGTTTTCTCTGCAGAGTCACGTGGTACTTAGTGAAAATTTTCTGAAGTTGCACGATAAAGTTCAGTCTCTTGATTCACACTGAAATTAAGGGTCGCTGCTTAATCTTTAAATATTTACGATAAAAATTTGCTCAGACAAATCTTGTCCTTTCAATAAATTCTGGCTTCTACAGACTACTATCTCTTCCAAACATCATGGGAACGTTACAATCATCAGTGTGGACACATACAGCCAGATTATTCAAAAGGACAGAGCTGAGGGTTCATAAGGAAAATGATGCAATAATCATTTAAAGCATTTTTTTTGCTTCTGATTTCCCAGATTAGCATCATTAAATGCATACTGATACCAACACCCACACAGACAGACACATCAAAAAACAACGTTAATAGCCATTACTTTTAAAGTCCCCTGACCCAATCACCATTAGGACCTTAGAAGTATGTTACCACGGAAACAGAAGCGGTGCCATGCATTGAGTGCCTGCTTGGTGCCAGGCACTACACATGAAAGTACTTACGTTGTATCTAATCCATACAACAAGCTTGGAAGGTAGGAATTATGTTTGGACAAAGGTAACTGACTTGCCTACCAGGTGACAAATGAGTAGTATTTGTAGGGAGCACTAACTCATACAGCTAATAAATTGATCCTCTTTAGATTAGTCCCACATAGGAGGCTGAGCCAGCGGGACAAAGAAAATGGAGTGAATTCCTCCTCAAGCCCAGGGCGTTTGGAATCACTGACCAACTCCCCACCCCGCCCCCCTCCCCCACAAAGAAATGTTGTCATGCCATGTGTACTTAACGGATTTGGGTCTTAAATAAAACCGGAGGGGAAGATTGTGTGTTGGGCATGCAATATGGGTGCTGGGAAGGCCTCAGTGCTCCCCAAATCCTCCTGCACCCTTCTTTGCATACAAGAAGCCTCTGTTGGTATTTGCGAGTTCTCCTTCCCAGCTTCACTCATTTGCTCAAGGCTTCAATGCCTATTCAAAGCAGCATGGATGGACCTGGAGAGCATTATGCTACTTGAAATAAGCCAGTCAGAGAAAGACAAATACCATATGGTTGCACTCGTATGGAGAATCTAATGCACAAACTGAACTAACAAGCAAAATAGAGTCAGGCTCACAGATAGAGAGCAGGCTGACAGCTAAGGCGGGGAGAAGGTTAAGGGGTGGAGGGATTGAGAAAAAGGAAAAAGGACTCATGGACATGGACAACAGTGTGGGGATTACAGGGGAGCAGGGGCTCTAAGGGGATAAATGGTAATGGAAAAATACAATTGAAAAATGTTTAAATGCCCCCCTGGGCAGGTGTAACACTTTAGAATGTCATCAGCCCTTCACTGTTTAGTTTTGACTTGGGGGTTACAAAAAAGGAAAGGGGGGCCCTAGTGCCTGGCTGAGGAGGGAAAGTTTCCCGCACAGAGCTGCTTCCCTGACAGCCCCCGCCCAAGAAATAGCACAGCCTGGAGCTGTGCACAGCACTCCACAAGGTGGAAAATGAGCTAGAATTTCCCTCAGACACTATCTTCTTGTCCCAGATTCAGAAACTACCCACCACGAAGCCTGGAGCCTCAGCAGATCTGGGCTAAACTGTGTATTTATTTCCTTTATATGTTCTACTTTTATGGAGCCCTCCCTGCTCAAGCCATTACTGACAGGGAAATTGTTTCAAGGTTTTTTTGTTGTTGTTGTTGTTGTTGTTTTTTTTTTTTTTTTTTTTTTTTTTTATCCTATTAGGAGCAATCTATTGTAGAGAAAAACTTCTATAAGTACCTGTATCTGAAAAGCACACTTCCCCGCTCACAGCTGGGGTTCAGTGCATCGGCTCTGTACCCCCTGCACATCCCTACCCACTCGCAGAACCCGATGCCCCGTGTGTCACTGGGTGGCAGGGGACCACGGGGAGTTCTTGTGGTGACACTTTAGGGGACAGATGAGTGCTGAGGCTCTTCCTCAAGGAGAGGGCTGAGGAGGTGATTAGGTAACTGCATGACCTCGGGGGTGTCTTGCTTGCTTTGCTTGCCTCCGTAGAAACAGTGAGCCACCTACAGCATGCTTCCAAGATGGAGGGATTCGGGGCCAGGCCACAGAGTTCCTGGAGGAAGGAATGAAGGTGATGTGATGATCTCTGTCCAGTTGGTTGTCGTGAGACCATCCGATTGGTTGGCAATCTGGTTGTGGGCATTAGCAATACTTAGCAAGAAGACTCTCTTTGGACAGTTTGAGTTACCAGTCTGGGTCCTATCTCTGTGACTCTGAGTGTAAATCTTAAAAGACACCATATATGTGATAGTGAAAATATGTGACATTCTATTTTTTAATGTAGAAATGGAGTGGAATTGCAGGAAAAAGTGTTCTCATAAAGGAGAAGTAAAACTAAGTTGTTTTCTAATGTTATTTTCCATATTTACGATGTCCCCATAAATACATTGTGAAGGACAGAGACTCAGTGTCTCTATAGGATTTTTAGAAACACCTATCCAATGGTAGGATTCTTAGGCAATCTGTGATATAGGTATTGGATATGTTATACCAATAATCAGCCATTGATACAAGTGAAGACTATGTAGAGACAAGGAAACATGTTCTCATTAAAAGGAAAAAATCAGAATTAAATTAAAATATATACTTTTTGTCAATGCACACTCTGATTTCAAATATCAAACAAACAAAAAGACTATATACAGATGTGTTAACGTAAGTGTCGATATAGGATAATGTGATTACGGGCATTTCTTTCTTTTCTTTGGGTTCCAAATTGTCTATAAAAAGGTCATATTATTTCAAAAGTTGAAAAGAGACTTCTTTAAACCAATGTACAGAGAACGTCAAATAATCCAGATTTAGCTGTTAGTCCAATCAAATATCATATTTCCTTTTGAATTATTTTAAAATAATTCATCTTACTTTCACTCAAGTTAATGTATTTCTCAACATAGACTAGAGATTGAAGAAGGGATCATTTAAATAGAAAGCTAGTAGGCAATCAGTTTCTCTGTGTAAACTGAGTGTGAGGTGCATCTAATTTTGGATGTCATTTATTCTATGAGGATTTTAGAAGCTTTCCAGGCACTTACTATGTCAGGGACAGCAGGCAGTTCATTGTGTTCTAGGAGGCTAAGGTGAAGGCATGAAAAGATCCTTCCTACCTTCATTTTTGTGCTTCTCCTTGTTTGTGTTTTTATTTGTATTTATTTTGACTGTGGCTTATGAAATTAATTCAACCTGTTCTAAGACATCTATGGTATATGAATAAATAGAATTTCAAGAAGTTACAGCTACAAGGTCAACATCCCTACAAGGGCTGCCATTGTTCCCTGTCAGTTTGACTGGACTCTAGCTTGTTTACATGTGGCCTTGGAACTCCTCCTCTTAGAAATCAGTGACTCGGGCTCGAGTGGAGCCGACAGGCTGGTACAATACCTGGCTCGCCCTTGTTCTGAGTAGTGGAGGTAACACAAATAGATTGTGCCATCAATCTGAGACTCCACATATTTTTCAAAACGCAGATGGAGTCTGCAGTGTGAATTATACTCTTGAGAGAAAATAATACATAAAGGGTGAACTTATTTTCAGTGATGAAGGAATTTAATTGCTACTCCACTTCTTGATATCTGAGTGACTGATCATTTAATATCTGAACCTTGGCTTTTCTTGTGCCTCTTCCCTCCTATAGGTTCCAAATATGGTAACATTTTCTCAAAAGCTAAAAATACTTCACAGTCTGGGTGTGCTGGTCCTTGAATCGCAGGAGAGAGAAGGGTGAAGGCAAAATAGAGAGTAAAAAAGTGAGAAGAAAGTGATGAAAAACTAATTAACTGGCCATCTTTCTTGCTCTTTTTAAGAGTTTGCTGTTTAGTGTTTAAACATTACCCCTTATCTGCTCTGTGCTCACATGCTGTAATCTTAAAAACTATAACAAAGTCAACTTGAATGTATCTAGAGTCCAAAAATTAAAAATCAGCTAAATGCTCCAGTACCTGAGGGACTAAGTAGAGTTATAGGTAAAATAAGATGATTCCAACACCTGTCCACCAACGGCTTATCAGCTAATCAGAAAGAAGACTGTAGATTAGGACAGAAGTGATAAGATTGATGGAAAATAAATATACATTTGTAATATTCTATATATCACATATATCGAATGCTATTTTATATAGTGTATATACATATATATTTTTTTTAAGATTTTATTTATTTTCAGAGAGAGGAGAAGGGAGGGAGAAAGAGCAATGTATGGTTGCCTCTCACATGGCCCTCACTAGCGACCTGGCCTGCAACCCAGGCATGTGCCCCGACTGGGAATCGAACCGGGACCCTCTGGTTCCCAGCCCGCACTCAATCCACTCAGCTACACCAGCCGGACCGATATATATATTTAATTTAGGTATTCTACAGAAGTATATGAATGCGTGGACAAACATATAAGGGGAAAATGGATATGGAAGAAGAAAGACTGGAAATTTGGGAATCCCAGACTTCTGATTTCATTCCAGTGGCAAATAAAGGCTGGTTGCAGCTTCTCCATTTGGGCTTCCCAAACTGCTGCTAATAGTACAACCTTTAGTAGCGTACGAGGGGATGACTACTGTGTGCTGGGCACTGCACTAACCATTGCGGCATCCCCTCTCATTGAGGGCTTTTGGCTGCACGAAGGAGCAGGTGCACACCCTAAAGCTTGAGTAATACAACCAGGAAGGGAGGTGGGGACTGTCGGTTCAGACCTTGCTGACTCCAGCATCCTCGCAGGTTAAACACCTTTGACAGTAGGTGAAGCACATGAGTGTCGTAAAAGATCATACCTCCACATGACACGCAGAAGTTAGGTTTCGATCATCGAGGTGGAAGATAACACAGTACCTTCAATTTTAGAAACTTGGCCTTTTGATTGAATTTATTGGGGCAATTTTGGTTAATAAAACTCTATAACACATCATCTGTGTATTGCATTGTGTGTTTACCACTCCAAGTCAAGGCTTCTTCCACCACCATTTGCCTCCCTTTACCCTCCTCTGCCTCCCCTCACCCTCATTTCTACCCGGTAATCGCCATACTGTTGTCTATGAAGTGAGTTTTGTTTTAGGTTTGTTTTTTTGTTTTGTTTTGTTTTTTTGCTTAATCCCTTTACCTTTTCACCCAGCCATGCAACTCCCTTCCCCTCTGACAGCTGACAGTTTGTTCTCTATCTATGAGTCTGTTTCTATTTTATTTGTTAGTTTAATTTATTAAATTCCACCTATGAGTGAAATCATACGGTATTTGTCTTTCTCTGACTGGTTTATTTTACTTAGCATAATGCTCTTCAGGTCCACCCATGCTGTTGCAAAGAGTAAAATTTCCTTCTTTTTCATGGGCAAGTAGTATTCCATTATGTAAATGCCCTGTAGTTGATTTATCCACTCATCACTGATGGACACTTGGGCTGCTTCCATGTCTGGCAATTGTAAATAATGCTGCAGTGAATATAGGGGTGCTTATGTTCTTTCGAATTAGTGTTTTAGTTCCCTTTGGATATAATCCCAGAAGTGGGATTGCTGGGTCAAAACACAGATCCATTTTTAGTTTTCTGAGTTAACTCCACACTGCTTTCCACAGTGGCTACACCAGTCTGCATCCCCACCAACAATGCAAAGAGGTTTTACTTTTTCCACATCCTTGCCAGCACTTGTTGTTTGTTGATTTATTGATGACAGTTATTCTGACAGGTGTGAGGTGATATCTCATTGTGGTTTTAATTTGCATTTCTCTGATGATTATTGACTTTGAGCAACTTTTCATATGTCTATTTTATAGCGCCTTAAATTTTTATACCTCAGACCATTTTGACTTTAAACTCAAAATTGATATTGTCCTGTCTTTGCACCTCCATACTATTTTGGCCTAAAAAAACGTGACTTGCACTTAGTGCATTTGGGTAAAAAAATCAGTTTCAGATCTGTCTTTGCTTTTATTTTTGTTTGTCATGTTTTCATTTTAAGATAAGATGATATTTTAACATTATCATGCATTGGTAAAATTTTCCTTTCCTATGAAATCTTCAATCTAGTTATTTGAGGATAAAAATAAATAAAAGGGCCCTGGCTGGTGTGGCTCAGTGGACTGAGTGTCCACCTGTGAACCAAAGGGTCACTGGTTTGATTCCCAGTCAAGGCACATGCCTGGGGTGCGGGCCAGGTCCCCAGTATCGTATGCCCAAGAGGCAACCACACATTGATGTTTATCTCCTTCTCTGTCTCTCTCCCTTCCCCTCTCTCTAATAATAAATAAATAAATAAATAAATAAATAAATAAATAAATAAAAGGGACCATTTTAATGTTTTTCTAGGACACTGGTTTGGGATGAGGACACTGTGTTGCAATTCCAGTTCCTAGAATTGTTAACAGTGAAACCCAAAGTAAAGTATTGAAGCTCAGTGAGCTTGGGTTTCCTCATCTCTACCGATGGAGACGTTGTAATTTAGACTTCTTCCCTTCAAGCCCAGTGAGCACGCAGTCCCCTGCATCCTGCCCGGCACACAGTGTGTGTGCAATGTGGCCCTGTTCACCGTCTCTCTCTCTCTCTCCTTCTATCTCACAGAAATTTTAAGTAATTAAGGGAAAGAGTATTCTGATTTTTAAAAATCATTGGATTTTGTAGATGAGAATATGATCTCCACGACAATTCATCACAAAAAGTTAAAATAATTTACTTTTACTCTGTAAAAGTGAACAGTTTCATTCCTCCATTAGGCTGCAATTTGTCAGTAAAGCAAAGTTTCCTTCTTCTCATAATGTCACATTTAATCCTTTTAGCATAATATGCTACATTGAGGTTCATAAAACTTTGAGCTTTAAAATGATTAATACGCCTACTAAAATGACCTCTTGCACATACACCTTGCCAAAAACTGATTAAATCCACACTGTGCCCTTTATGTAACCCTTGAATGTAATAAGAATCTTAAAATTTAAAAAAAAAGCTCGAAGTCCCAATTCTTTTTTTTATTTTATTTATTTATATTCTAGCTACTTTCAGGCAATTTCCTGGAGTAAAAAAAATATATATATAATCAGATAGGAACCAAGATTTTCTTAAGTGTCAAAAATCATCTGCTTCAACTATAAATTGGTAAAGCCAAATTTAAAAATAAGTGCAGCACTCAAAAATAGTCTTCCTTCCAGCCCTTTCTCTCTGTCATAACACAGGAATTCTGGCTTCCATTTATCCAATCCTCATGGCAATTACAAGTTGTCAGCATGTTAAACTATTAAATTGAACAAAATTCTCTATTTTTTATAACTAATATTCTGTCTAAATTACTTCATAGCTTCAAACTCAACATGTTTGAAAGAAACCTCTCAGCCACTCAATACTTAGCTTCCCGAGTAATTATCCTTCTCCTGCGAAGACAAGTTGGTCTCACCAGCTGATTCGGTTCTCTGCTTTGCACTGGCTGCCAGAAACTCGTTTGTGTGGCAAATGGAGAAGATCTCAAGTACACATTCCGTTTATCAACCTCATGCTGGGCTTTGTGTTATTTTTCTGATACTTATGTTCCAATTATTCTAATTTGCTTACCGATTTAACTTGGCAAATTTTATCTTGTTATTCTTTATATTTTTGTCACACTAAATCACCATATGTTTAAGTATTGGGGTGTAGATAACCTTAAAAATAAGTGCACCCCCACAAAACTCCATGGCTGCCCTGCATGCTCCAGCTGACTCAGTGACTGTCAAGATCAAGTTCTCAATCTCCCTTGGTCTTTCCTTTCTCATTCCCACATCCAGTGGTTCATAGCGTCTGGAGGTTTTAACTCCATCTCTCTGTGCTTCTCTTTAATGGCACGTCAGTGTCTTTGTCTAGACATTCAAATGGTTTGCTATGTGGTCTGTCAGCTGTCTCATTTCTTCAAACCATCTTCGAGATTGTTGCCAAAATGGCCTTTTGAAAACACGAGTCTGACTAGACATTGCACAGTTAAGAGCACAGCAAGGTTATGTTTTCTCAAGTGTTCTCCTTGCCCCCTATTTGTGTTGGATTTGTAACTCTGGTAATTTATCGTCCACACATTCCCTTACAAACAGGTGTCTGTGAAGAATAATGATTAATCACGGTATTGTGACAGATAAAATGCATTGGAAAAGTAAGGAGATGATTTCATTCAGCCTATTGCAATAGGAAAAATGTGCATTAAGGAAAGTCTCAAAAAAGGGGCGGGGCTGAGGTTTGGTAGAGGCAGGTAGTCTAGAAACTCATCCGCCAGTCGTAATGGAGTCATGGAGATGAGTCTCGTCCAAGGCACTGAGGGGGCCTGGAGGTGGGAATACGTGAGAACAATGAGTCCCTGGAAGCTGTTTCTAGGATCACAAAGGGGTGCAGGTATTTTGGAAAAGGAGAGGATGGGGCGATACCTTAACTTTCATTATTTTCCAGGAACACAGCGTTCGGGAGAAGTTTAGCCTTGTCACTGTTCACCTATACAATAAAAGTCTATGTCTTCACGTGTGTAATAAAATTATTCACACACATGAAAGTAGAAAAATGCCAATTTCCTGAATGCACTCTGTTGTTCCACATACACATAGATATATGATATATATATAGTCATTCTCAGAAAATTATAGATGTTATATATAAAATTATATATAGTCACTCTCAGGAATACAAGAATAGGGAGAAACCGCGTTAGTCAATAGGCACCCTTTCTACCCCAAACCCCAGATGACACAGAAGCAAGTGGTTAGCAGGCCACACTTTGAGAAGCCCTGGCCCCTAATGTCATCTGCCCCACCCTCTGGGTATAACAGGGAGTTTCCCCTTGTACTCCTCACAACCACGAAAAGCACACTAATCCCTCAGGTCAGGCAAGGAGAGAGACTCCCCCTGTTGACGCAGCCTTTGTGCGAGACCTTCCAACTGTAAGGGAAACGGAGTCATTTCTTAAGCCTCCCATTTCCAAGAGTAAAGTCAGCTCTAATTCCGTGGACATGAACTTGCCCTGAATTCCTCCCTCTAATGGCACGTCGGCGGAGCAGCTCACTCGAGAGCAGACCTGCCTCAGCTGTTCTCGCCTCAGCCAGGTGGTCAGGGGGAAAAATATCTGCTTACCTGTGAAAACAGGTTGCCTATAAATCAAAAGGGGTCAAGTTATGTCCACCAGATGGAGGTTTTAAAATCTTAATGTGTGAGTTAAGATATAATGGATGACGGGAGGTGAAATTTTAGTAAGGTTGAATCATTTTGTTGCCTACTGGGATCCAGGGCGAAGCAAAAGGTTGCAGCAAACAAGAATGAAGTCAGATTTTCATCTTTGGTGACCTAATTACAAAGGATGGGACTAACCCATTAATTTTCAAAATCATATCTAATTATCTACTGGTATGGCTTACTCAGGCTCAAAAACACATGGACAAATGGGTTTTCTTGGCTAAGTACATAACTTCTTTTGCATGAGTACTAGATTTCGGCATTTTACCTGCCAAATTATTCCGGTTGCAGGTGGGGGCGTACTGAACAGCCAAGATCAATCTCTCTCTCCCTCCTCTCTTTAGCTCTCACTCTCTTTCTTTCTCTCTTGCTCTTTCTTTCTTTCTTTTTTCTTTTTTTTGTCTGCCACATCTTTAGCCCTGGGAATGTAAAATGAACAGTGTTAGGAAGAACAGACAGAACCCAAGGTAGATTCTAATTCCCCTTTGGGATTATTTGAAAAAAATTTGAAATATTGATTAACCTAAACTTTTGACATTGATGTTGGATTTCATTCATCCATGTTCCAGCACTGGAATTAACTGTATGAACATATGTGTTACTGAATGATTTCATTTTATATAACGAGAGAGACAGTTACAAGTATAGCTGAAATAATCTATGTGACAAAGAATATTATCAAAATATTTATTCCTATGTGTAACTATGGTATCTCTACAATACAAATGATTTTAGATTAAAGTATTATTCCAATTGGGAATGATGAGTATCTTCCCTCACCTTTTTTTCCTTAAAACTCAGTGGTGTACTTGTTTCTCCCACTTTTTGTGGAAAAGTGTGAAATTTTACCTCATAACACCAGCCACTTTCCTGGTCTACTGGGAATGAAGTTTTTTTTGATTTATCGAATGAGCTTAAATTAACGTCTTCCTGCCTTGGGACTCCAACAGAGAACATGACTTTTTTTTATAGAAGGGAGGACATTTGGATAAGTGGATTGTTCAGTGTGCAGACATCTCTCCAGTGTCTTAAAGTGCCGTATTTTTCTGTGTATAATGCCCAAATTTTTGAGGGAAAAACAAGGATGCACATTATACATGAGTAGTACTAATTCCATATCTATATAATTTTTTAGTTCTTTTATATATGCTTAAGCATTAAAAGTGTAACTTTAGAAAGCAATAACAATATCCATATGCAAAAATAATTTCCTGGAATATGATAATCAGTTTTGTTTCTAAATATAAATTAATTGATTAATTAAAAATTAAAATATAAGATTTTTTTCCTGAAAGTTCAAGCCAAAAGCGTGGGTGAGCATTATACACAGGAGTACATTATACATGACAAAGTAAGGTAAGGTCTTTTCCCTTATCTTAAATCCTGAGCTACCTTAAAAAAATATCTCTACATTTAGATATTAGACCTCTCTGGAGATGTTTTTCTTTAACTTACAATTTTAAAGTTCCTCTACATAATGAGAATCCATTTTAAAAGACAAACTTTTTTGAAACATTTTCAATCATTTGATAGAGACCATCACCCTTAGTGGGAAGGAATGAAATAATACACTAAAGTGACTTTTAATGAGAACAATGGAAATGTGGATTTTGCTTCTAGGTGTAACTCATGTTTTGACACAAGTTCCTGACTTGAAAGTCATTTAATCACATGTACTTTTAATTCATATGGGCCAGGGTTAAGATCCAAGTTTTCAGCTTTTTTAAAAATGTTTTTCTTTTTTTTTTTATTGTTGTTCAAGCACAGTTGTCTGCATTTCCCCCTCACCACTTCCCCCCCAACCCCAGCCTATGTAGTGATACAGTAAAGGTGAAATTTCATTTTCACATACATTTAATTATTTTGTTCCTTTATGTTTTAAGACCTTTAGTCTGTGTAGTAACCCCCTCCACTCTTATTTATCATCTTTATCTTAGGTCTGTGGGCACAAAAGCTAAATAGAATTTTAGTAGGTTTCTGAGACAAACCATTATCATCTAGAGGAAGATATTCCTGGGAAGTAAATTCATGTTAATGTAGATGCTAAGGTTTGTCTCTGAGATGGTTTTAGTTCTCAGTGTTACTCGTGAAGGGAATTGAATTCTGAGTAATTGAGTATGAATGCTCCCCCCAAAGGGAGTGTTTGTCCACTTAGTAGATGTATTTTTTGTACTCAGCTCTGCAGTACATACCTATGAACCAGATAAAATCACCTGTGAGCTAGATAATATATGTACCGCCTCATTTGCCTGATTCTTTGATCTGCTCTCAGTATGTTGAAGCAAAGATAAAGACATCTTCTATCTGTCATAGTCTACCTGTGAATAAATACATTGACTTCTTTATCCTTGCTGCTTGCTAAGGCAAACATGGATGCCTCCTGCCTGTGAATAGCCAGTCACGTTGCGAGAATACGCCACTGACACTAACAGTGAAGGCTTTTCACTGCTCTGTACTTTCTTTTTATTGGAATTGAGAGAACTCTAGGACAGCAAAGGGTATAATTCCATGTTCAACAGCTGAAGAAAGCATTCACCTAGATTACGCCTTAGAAACTGAAGAGACAGCATCACTTATCAAATTTGTTTTTATAAATAATATCTTAAATATATATAGAAAATATTTGTGCAATCCAAGTGTGAAACGTGCAAATTGCCACGAGACTATAACAATGATTCTCATGTCAGCAGCTCCTGATCTCATTGCAACAGAGGACAGACTCTGAAACAGTGACCTTTCATTAAGTGATGTGTGTGGTCCTTTGTCAGGTCTGATGGATATAACACATAACGCCAATAGTTCCTCGTGTTCTCACCAGTGGAAATGAACATTTCGTTGTGGTTAAGTAGAGAAAAGTCACCGGACTTTGAAAGACAAATCTATTTAGTAGGATTTTGGCTAGCATACCCATTTTCCATTGTAGAAATAACCATTATTTTATTGTAGAAATAATAAGAAATGATTGTGTGCATTTCCCTGATGACACTAAAAAGTGATACAATTCAAGGGTTTGCTCACATGAAGAAGTGGAGACGTGTAGGTCATGACCCACATCTGTTGGGTTGCTGAATCCAATTCTGGCGATTATCTCACTTTTGCTTTTGATGATGATAATATTAGTGATAATAATGACAGCAAGTACAATTTGCTATTTGGTAGGAACAGTTCTAAGCATTTATATGTAAACGTTATCAAAACAGCTCCAGGCAGCAGGTACTTTTATATTTTGGGGGGAAATTATTTGGTGCACGAATTAATCAGCCAACAGAATGAGGTTCCAGAGGACCAGCTTCCACAGCCAGCTCTCATTTTGTGCTCCTCTGTTTTGAAATCCATCTACCCCTAGACTTCATGTAATAAAAAAATCCAGCACTTAGCTATGATGTCCATGAGTAGAACAACTGAGAGTCAGAATATATTTAAACGTAAGGTTGCTGGTTGACCAGTGACAGATCATGACCAACGTACCTTGAACATCTGTTCAATAATCTGCCTTGCTTGTGGTATATCCCTGATTCAGTACACCTTGGGTCCAGGTTTCTGAGCTCCTTCCTGGTCACACTAAGATTATCATTCTGATAAGAATAGTCTTTTGAACCTAACTCATAGTTCAGTCCACACATCCCTCAAGCAGCTCAGTCCTGGATCTGCTCTGTTAGGTTTCCTTTCATTTCTATGAAAAATGCAACTTTCAGAGATCATCCTTCCAAAGAGCTGCTAGACAGGCAAACCAGTATTCCAATTATATACTCCAATTATATAGTTTCAAAATCTGACACCTTATCTAAAATTTAAATTTATTTATCCTTGAGATTTCCTTTTCTGGCTAAGATATATTAAGGTTGTGCAACAACTAAGAAATAAATGGATACATTACAGTTAAATCATATTTTTGTAAGACAATGGAAAGCTATGGAAGCAACAAGGACTTAGGGGAAATAAAATCCCGAAAGGAGACGCCTTTATTAAGTGAGCTGAGAACTTGTAGCTATTTCCTTTCTTCCTAAGGTTACTTGCGGAAGTAAGGTATGTGTCAAGGACAGGACTTGGCCTAGGCGAACATGCTCTGCTAGGAGGAAAGACAAAATAATAGAGCAATTGCTGGGATGAATAGGAATCTAAGGGACCTGCAAACACAAAGCCATTCCCCAGCACATAGTTACTGTGTTCTGGGTGTGGAGTGGGAATCTCCAGAACGTTCCTGAAGTTTTTCAGTGATTAGAAAATAAGATCCCAGTAAGGGTGACTGGTCACAAGGACACACCAGGCTCCCTGCCAAGACTTCCCCAAATCTGAAGCCGTGCAGGGTAAGACACTAAATCTCCTGGAGTTTGTCAGGGCCCCGTGGACAAAGATATGCCAGAGTCTCAGTCAGAAGCCCAGGAAGCCATATCAAGGAATGGGAATAAAACAGACATGGGTGGAGTTTAGAAATCATCAGCTCAGGCCAAACCAGACAGTCTTTGGAACTGAAGGGCCTGAGTTCTCTGTCTAACAGGAAAGCATAACCCCTTCTGGGATACACAGTTACCAATGACAAGATTCAGAAACATAAAAGCCGACCCACAGATTATGCAGATTATTGGAATTAGCTGGCAAGAACATTAAAATAGCCACTATCAATATATTAAAATAGGACAAAAGATGGATGATGTTAAGAGTTTCCAAAGACGGTTGGAATCTGTTTCAAAATTGAATATTTGCTCATATTGAGAAAAGTATTATCTACTATGAGATCTCTTGAAATTCTGCGAAATTTAATAATTAGTTGACAGGATATTGTACAGGTTGAGAAACACAGAGAAAGGGAATCAAAATCTATGAAACGCCTTGTTTGCGCTAGGCATATGCTGAGTACAATAGATACATTATATCCCTTAATTTTCTATGAAGAACTCATTGTTATTCCTGCTTCATAGATCACAACTTCACAAAAGTGTTTAATACATCAAAGCAGAGGCATATACACACTCCTGTTTGTTGATTTTCATTGTGAACACAGCCTTCTAAACAGGGAGAGCCATAAATGAACTCCTGTCCCCCGCTGCACCTCAGGAAGTTCTCATGCTGTCTTAAGTTTGTGCCACTATTGTCCCCAGAGCAACCAGAAGGCCTCGGGGGCACAGGCTTTAACCTAGGAGATCCCTCACCCAGAGATCGCAGTGTGCTCCTTATTGCGGCAAGGGTGTTAATAAGGAGGGGAAACAGCTGATTTTGCTTTATGCCT
Organism: Micronycteris hirsuta; assembly: GCA_004026765.1. NCBI lineage: Eukaryota > Metazoa > Chordata > Mammalia > Chiroptera > Phyllostomidae > Micronycteris > Micronycteris hirsuta. Next base: position 91,726 of record PVJI01001049.1, read on the forward strand.
TTACTTTCTCATACTTACTCAAATGAGTTAGATCAGGAAGCATACAGAACCACATGATTAGAAATACTCAAGGAACCGAAGGCAGTAAATCTTATTTTTAAGGACTTTTGTGTGCAGAACCGACTCTGTTATTGATGGCGGGTTTTGTATAACACGCCTGATCTTTGAATTGCTAAAAAATACCACTAGAAACTGCCTTCCCAGGAACAATGGAATCCCTTGTGAGGTGTCTCCTCCCCGAAGAATAGTAAAATGTCAAATACACAAAAGTAGGAAAAATTACGTCTCCAAGACAGCCGCATTGCTGGTGTACTTCAAAATGCACTGTTTCAGACTGTATCCAGAGTCTGTTCCCCACCAACTATTCTACAAAAATACCATTTTGATCAAGGAAAATGATCTCAATTAATCCCTGATAGTTCATGGCCAGAATAACTCATGACCGTAAGATCAGCTACGCCCATTTTGAGCCTTTGTAAAGCAAGCACTTTGCATGAATATCCTCCACTGAATCCAAGTACTGTTCCCCTTTTAGAGTTTAAAAAAAAACACGTTTTTAAACAGAATCATTAAAGAAAAAACCCTGGACTTAAACCCAACTTTATCCAAGGCCAAAATCCTTGGCCTTTCACTATGGTAGACTGCCTGGCCATGAGACTATGTAATTATAATGCTAATGCCTTGTTTACCTGCACCTTCTGAGGAGTGCTGAAATGCTGTACAAATGCATGTCATGGATTTCCTCTCTATGCCCAGGAGGTGAGTGCAGGTACATTATTACTCACAGGCAGCTATGCATGCATCACACCGAAACTGGACCTGTATTTACGACACAATGCAAAGACACTTCTCACTCGAGCAGATTTCCAGAACAAATTAAATGGAAAGAACAGGAGTCCCCAAACTAGATTGCTCTAACCTTCCTTCTCATTGGACTCTTTTGGCTTAATGCCCAGATATATATTTTTTCCGTCTAGAAATCATTTCTCCGGGATGTCTTCTCCACAGCTGTGCGATATTCCCCACCCTCTGCTCCCACGCATGTAACCTAACAGCCAGTCACAGACGTCTTACCTGCCGGCAGAAGAAACACGTTTGTTTCATAGAAAATAAACAAAACATCAAAAAGAGAATATCAACCACCTACTTTCTTTGATCCAAGAAAAATCAATGTGAACATTTTTGCATCCATTTCATATTTATATCTCTGTGCCTCCATCTCTACCTCCATCTTTGTTATGTTGCTTTCATTTCAAACATATTCAATCACTCTGTGTGTGTTTTATTGTGAGTTGCTAAATTTCATTCCCCTCAAAAGAATAAAGAAAGCTAGTAAAAGTGAAGAGAACTAGTTTACATTGAAGATAAGCCAAGAGGCAAGGCTACTCTGACAGTTCTGGAAGTCAGGGTGCCAGTTCTGCTGGGCACAGGACGCTCCCCCAAAGACCACGGGCTGCGCATCCTCCCCCGAGCCATACCTGTTCTTCCAGTTCTGGAGTGTAGCCTTTTCCTTAGACTCCAGAAGACCCGATAGTCTTGCAGAGGGCACTCAGTCTAGGAGAAGAATCAGGTGTCCAGTGGTTTAGGGGGAAGAGGCGTGAAATACTTGGGACAGTGTTTAAAAGAGAAAAGACACTTCTAAAAATTCACTTTACATTAAATTGGGAGGATTTCTGACCTGTGAAAGCAGTTGATATTTGGTGCATATGGCTATATGAGGTCTGTCCTCAGGGTATCCACCGTGGAATATGAAAACTAAAGGCATTTATGGAAGAAGAAAAAAGATACAAGAAACATTGTACACAGGATAATGGCATCTCAGTCACCTTCCACTTAGGCACCTTGGGACCTCACACAGTGCTCCCAGTCACCATCAGCTGCCCCGTCATATTTTCCTGAATCTCATTGATGGTCTGAAATCTCTTCCCTTTCAAAAGTGATTTTAGTTTTTGGAAAAGCCAAAAGTTGCAGGGTGCCAACTCTGGGCTGTAGGGGGACTGAGTCACCTCGGTGATTTGCTGTTTCACCAAAAAACTCTGCATAAGACGTGATGCATGAACAGGCACCTTGCCATGATGAAGCTGTCAATCACCAGTTGCCAATAGCTGTGGCCTTCTGAGTCATCAGAATAGTTTCCATGGAGGAATGTTCAAGCTTAATGCAAACTTTGAGGCAAATTGATTGCTGTACTCACTTATTTTGAATGTGATGGCCACACAGTACACATGCTCACTCAACAGGGTCTACCGCCCCCACTGACTAGTACAGTGAAGTCATCACTGCTCACACACGCGCATTCCAATCCACTCTCCTTGGCTGCCAGGTTACATCGATGTCACACAAATGCTTCTCATATATTAACAATGGCTGGACTTTTTCCAGTCCTCATATATGTTTGGTCTTGGCAGAGAGACTCTAACTGCGATGGGAGCGGAGCTGATACAGAGGCATGAGAGGAGACAATAGATGAGGTTTCATGGTTGAGTAGTTCCCATGTACCCTGTTTGGGTCATTTGTCTAAAATAATTCCTCCCAAACTTCCAGCCTGAACAGAACCTAGAACAGAAGGAAGGCGAGGAGGCAGTACCCACCCATCTCACCCGAGTCTTTTTACCGTTGTAAATGTTTGCACGTGAGGCTCAGAGGCACCCCAACCATCATTCCACTGTGTGTGTGATTACTCCATGGCAGCCAAGGGGTTTCGTTCACTGTAATTCACACTCCGTCCGCTGATGAGTGTCCTTATCACAGCAGACAGCTAACACCTTTGGATACTGAGCGTTATTATTGAAAAACAAAGTTTTGTAAAATATTTTATGAAAATTCCACAGTGGGAATCTATTACGCTTCATGGTTCCATGAGAGTAGGTGAAAGTCCACAATGCAAACTATTAAAGGGGAAAATGTTGCCACGGCATATTAATTTAGATATTGACTAATAATCAATAGGAGAGCTTTCATCTAATTTTTAATTTAATATCAGTATAAAGATAATGATGGCCAGTCTAAAAGTGAATATCTGGTCATTGAAGTTTCAGCATTTTTTTGTTATTTTAATTGTTTCTCCTTTTTCTGACTTGTAGGGTTTTGTTTTTTTTTTTTACTTACATTTAAATTTTGTGAATCTCTTAGTCCCAAAAGAATTCATTTACTATATCTAGATTGAAAAAAAAGCCAATTTAGCTGTAGTTGTGTTTGGTGATTCTCATTTTGAGCACAAATGTCTAATCAACACCTACAGTCTGGGTGTGCCGTCTGGGTGTGCCTTAGATTACCCTGCAGGCTGCCGAGAACGGCGTCTAACAAAGCTTCTGATAGACTAAACATTTGCAAATGAGTCCTCCAGCGCCTAAGTTATCCATGCAATATAAAGCAAGTAGAGCTTCTTCCAAGTGCTTTACCTTGCTTTATTTGTCTTGACAAATACAGTAGATTGACACTCTTTCCACACACCAGCTACCCATTCTTCTGTGACTTAAGATGCTACCTGTTCATATGATTGGGAAAAGAGGTGGCAGAATAGCATGATTTAAATTATCTGGCATTTTTAACTCTTTCTTACAATATTTTCCATTCATCTGAAGGCAAAGTCTATAAATTGTTTGCTAAGAAATAGATTCTGTTTGTTGAGTTGGCACTTTGAAATAATAACAAAGCAATATTTTTTATATCATGAAACTTCCTACATACATATTCATAGCTATTAAAATATACACGCATTCTACTTTAAAAAGATAAGCAATTACATACGATTTGTTCTGAACAACAAGCTCCAGACTGTTAATATTTAATTCTGAAATTCAGTATGCACTGTATAATAGTACAACTTTGTATGTATTCAGTTTCAAGTACAAAGGAAATGCCACGTTGCCTTGCCACCAAAGTAATCATCACTGTGTGTGTGTGTGTATATGTGTGTGTGTTTACAAGAGTAAAGGGCAGAATTCAAAATATCGTTTTCCTGGCTGTGACCAGCATATTTATTTCTTCTGCCTGGTGACTGGAACCTGACCTCCATGGAGCAGTGAGAGTTGCGTCTCCTTTCTGAGGCCTGGGCTGGAGCGAGCTCAGACCCGGTTCCCTCTGGTCCACAACAGACGAGCACGAATAACCCGTCTCAACTGTAGTCTAAGTCCAGCATGGAGAATTCACTTTTTATAGTAATTCATATAGAAGCAATATTGTTTAGCTGAAGTTAAAAAATGGTTCAGTGACCCAGAAAGTCTCCCCAGGATCTAAGATAAGTAATGATGCTTTTGCCCCTGAAGGTCAAATAAGGCTGTCTTTGCTAATGAAAGAACCTCAGTAGACATCTATGATTTATTACTTCATCCTCCTTATCAGTCGTTAGCACCTACTGGAATCAGGGTACTTTTCAAAGGTGGATTCCGAGTCGCTCTAGCATGTTGGTATTCGTGGAGTCACTAGCATTTCCGTCCTCACCTGGGGAAGGGAGAGGAGACATGGCGAGCTCATGGGCTAACCCCAGTCGGGTGGGATGGTTACATGCTAGATTACATCCAGGGGCAGTCTTCCAGACCAGAGGCTCCGGAGCTTTGCTGCTGATGGCATGGACTTTCCGCGGCCTCCGCCATCATCTGCCATGTCTGTGACCAGGTCTTAACTACATCTAATTCTAGACACACCGTTCAACTTGCTGGCAAGCTTAGTTCACAACTATAGGGAAAAATGTTGAAAATATATAAGAAAAACCATGTCAAAAACCACACACACACATATGAGGTGTGTCTGGAAAAAGTCCAGCCATTGTTAATATAACAAAAACAGTTTGTGTGACATCAATGTAACCTGGCAGCCAAGGAGAGCAGACTGGAATGCACATGTGTGAACAATGATGACTTCACTGTACTAGTCAGTGGGGGTGGTAGACTCTGTTGAGTGAGCATGTGTACTGTGGGGCTGTCACATTCAAAATGACTGAGTGAGTAGAGCAATGAATCTGCATCCGATTGTGCGTTAAGCTTGATCATTCCTCCGACTGAACTGTTTGGATGATTCAGAAGGCCACAGCCATGGGCACCTGGGGCTTGGCAGCTTCGCCATGACAGTGTGCCTGCTCAGGCATCACATTGTCTCACGACTCAGCCCCCCAACAGCCCAGATTTGGTGCCCTGGGACTTCTGGATTTTCCCAAAAGTAAGATCTAAAACTAAAGTTAAAAACTAAAAGCTAAAGGGAAGAGATTTCAGACTGTCAAAAAGATTCAGGAAAATAGGAACGGGCAGCTGAGAGCAATTGGGAGAACTGTGAGGTTCCGAGGTGCCTAATTTAAAGGGAACTGAGGCGTCACTGTCCTGTGTGCAATGTTTCTTGTATCTTCTTTCGTAATTGTCTAGTTTTCATATTACATGGCAGGATACTTTCTGGACAGACCTTAGTATGCACACTCTATATAGTCTGTATATGTATTTCCTGTGTATAAGATCAGTGTTGTGTTACACACTATATGTAGTCTATATATATATATATCCTGTATATATGACCTGTGTGTGTGTGTGTGTGTGTGTGTGTGTGTGTGTATTCTGTATAAATTATCTTAGGTAATGAAAGGAAGATTTTCCTGGATGAAAGAAATGTTAGCTATGATTATAATTTAAGTACCTTTTTTTTTTTTTGGAGTGTTGTTTTTAAGTGTCCTTACACTGAATATCTATTAACTGCAGAAGTTTATGATCCTTTTTAAAAAATACAGTGGTTGCTGTGGTTGGTGGCTCAGGGGAGTGAGCACTGGCCTGAGAACCGAAAATTCACTGGTTTGATCCAGGGCACATGCCTGGGCTGTGGGCCAGGTCCCCATTTGGGGGTGTGTAAGAGCCCACTCTCTCTCACACACTGATGTTTCTCTCACACATTGGTCTTTCTCTCTCTCCCTTCCCCTCTCTCTAAAAATACATGACATCTTTAAACACTACAGTGGTTATAAGTTAAGAATTAGGCAAACTAATCTGAATTCTATCTGTATCACTTTCTGATTCTGTGTATTTGATATATTTACTTCCTTTACCTTTGCCTGTTACCTAAGCCATGGGCATAATAATTATGTCTACTTTATAGAAATGTTTTAAAATTAAAGCACATTATAGATATAAAGACCTAGCATAGCAACTGACATGTAGTTAACACTCAACAAGTGTCAGCCATTTCCCTTATTTTAATTTAATTAGAGTAAATTATATTTTAATCATAAATGAATCAACTCACATGATATGATTCATGTGAGCTGATATGTGAGCATATCACATATGATTCATGTGAGCTGATATGTTTTAAATTTTAGATTTGTTATAAATTATGCTTTTCCTAAACCTTAACTGATTGATCTATAATTTTAAAGGGACATTTAGAGTTTAGAGTATTTACTCTTTATATTCTAAATTACCATTACTGAAAATCTCTATTTTCTAAACTGTAGTACAGGATAGAGTTGGGTTTTTTTTTTTTTTCTGAGGTTGTTTTTAATTACGTCCATATGTTTACCCAGGCCTCTGATCTACCCTAAAAGAGTACAGTTATATCACTTGCTGAGATCAAGGAGAGGTTGAGGGATACACACCAGTAGAAACTGTGTGGGAATGGCATTGCAGGTCTAAGGCGTCTATGGAGAAAGTATCTCCAACTCTGAAAGGTACACATGATGAAGATTGGATTCGTTTACCTTTCTTTCCCCAAGAAGGAAGGCAGAATATCCTGGAATCAAGTTTAGTAACTGCTCCCACTTGACATCCATATCTGCTCATCTTTTAATTTAAAAAAAATCTCCTTGGCAGTGTGCTGACACCTTCAGGATATCACACAAGTATATGTAGAAGAGTGTGGTTCAGAATGAGAATCTGAGAGTTAGGAACCTCAGCCTTAGTCTACCATGTGGGGGGAATGATGGAGCCCGTGCCTTGGATTTGCTCGTCTGGAAAGGAGGATGTTCATTGTTTGGGGGGAAAAATGACTTAATCTGCTAATAACCACATTACTCCATAGTTTACACTATATGTAGTATCTACTATTATATTTATGCTACACTAGTGGAGAGAGATTTTCTTCCATTTAACTTGATGGGAGTACCTAAAAACATGTTTTGAATGTGCTTATAATGTTCTGATTGTTTTTCTTTAGCCAATTCATATCTTTTGTAATGTCATTTTAGTTCACATCCTTTTCTTCCATCTTAGTGTGTATCTGTATATATATATACACACACTATACTATATATAAAATATATAGTATATATATATTAAAAAAATATATAATATATATATATTATTATATATATTATTATTATATATTATTATTATATATATTATTATTATATATTATTATATATATTATTATTATATATTATATATATATTATATATATAATATATATAATATATATATTATATATATAATATATATAATATATATATTATATATATAAAATATATATAAAAATATATAGTGTATATATTTAATACTTAAAGATCAAATAACTAGGCCACCGCATAACAATCTGAACTAAAAAAATCTAAACTTCTTTAGTTTCCCTTTTAGCAATTACAACATATTTAAAAATACGATTTTTTAAATGTAATGATTATACCAAAAACATTATTTTATGGAATTTATAAGTTGTGTCCTTAACATTTTCAATTTAACAAATACCTACCAACTTAGAAATGTATACTCACAATATCCAAACGAGTTATACTGCAACTTGCTAAAAGCAATGTGTTTATATCAATGTCAAAAATACTATGGGCGGCACAATCATTCTCCCAAGTAAAATTTTTATCTTTAAACCCATATATATTTTTTTTCCAAATAAATTCACTGCTTCAATTCCAAGTAAATACATTTTTAGAGGAAATGAAAGTCCGTTCAGTAATGCCTATGGGCACCTAATACCCTTGCATAATCATTCAGACTTGGTTAAGAAGGGTGTTGTATGGACATTACCTACCTCATAGGAATGCTGTGCAGATGAGAGAAATATCTGAAAAATGATTTGAGCCTCTTTGGGAAAGATGGTATTAATATGAGATGGCATTTTTATTTGAATGAGTAGGAGATTGAAAGAGGATTAGTTCCTAAAGTGGAAGGGAGACTCCGTGGTGAAGCAATCAAATGCTCCACCTTAAGACGGATTATAGTGATATCAAAAGGACACTCAGCTGGTTCAGACCCAAATGACAAGAAAGGAGAAGTAGTTTCTAATCTTCAACCCAGCCCGTTTGGGTTTTCCTGAATACATTCACTCTTGAGGAGAGTGGGTCGCAGGGGAGAAGGTTTAGGGTCAAGACAGTCGATAGTTGCTGAGCTGACCTGGTTAATTCCCCGCTATGCCACTCCAGGGGCCCCTCATTGTAACTTGTGCAGGACTCTCCTGGGAGCGGAAACGCTGGAACTTGTAAACAGTAGGGCCAAAGCGGATGGCTTTCGAGCTTGTGTCCTATGCCGGGACCTGTGGGCCTGCCCTGCCGGAGCTCTGGATACAGGCTCACAGGCTGAGCAAGCCGACCCTCCCACCACTATCACCAATCCAACAAAGCAGCAAAAAACTACATAGCACTTACACCGAATAGCTGAGCACATACTAAGATATTAGGTTTGCGTTGCTTTTTGTTAATCTGGTTGGTTTCCTCAATTATTACTTCCACTGCAATTTCAATGCTTTGTTATATTTTATTATCATGCCCCCCTCCCACCTGTAAAATGTATGGTCTAATGTTAACATCCTTATTTGAAAAAATAAACACCACATAATACAGTGATGCAGGTGATATTTGTTCATATAATTAACAGTCTAGTCTATATTGGAATAGGAAGTAAAACTAATTCAGTTTACATCAGGTGCAGCTCTGATGTGGCTCTAGGAAAAGAATTCAGAAACAGTATTACCAGTGAATAGTATCTGAACTCCCAAAATCTTTCTTCTGGCAAGGATGGGAATTGCCAAAACTTCAGAGAAATCTGAGCTTCTTAAGACTGAATGAGGGACGTCATATCAACATGACGGAGACAGGTTGGGTTCAGTGCAGCTTCTGAGCTGGCTGTGTGATGAATCTAAACCCCCATTTTTTCATCTGTTAAATGGGAATAAGTTAGCATCAGCTTTATATTTCCCTGTGAGGAGTAAAGAGATAATACATATAAAATAAATAAAAGGAATATTTAGTGTATGACCTGGTATATTGTACATGAAGTCCTCAAATCAGCACCTTTTTTTTAAGACTTTTATTTATTTATTTTCAAAGAGAGGGGAAGGGAGGGAGAAAGAGAGGGAGAGAAACATCAATGTGTGGTTGCCTCTCACGTGGCCCCCACTGGGGACCTGGCCCACAACCCAGGCATGTGCCCTGACTGGGAATCGAACCGGCGACCCTTTGGTTCACAGCCCACGCTCAGTCCACTGAGCTACACCAACCAGGCTCAAATCAGCACTTTTTATGACTGCTACCCGTGATTGTTAATGTCTGCAATGAGATTTTGGGGTCACCAGGCCACACGCTTAAATGTTAGTTCTCATAAATGCTATAAAGACTTAAAGAGAGACAAACAAAGCAAACATAATGTTCTGAAGACACATGATCAGCAGAAAACTAGGTAATGTGCCCCATATCCAAAACCCATGTAAAACAAAGACAGGTGAGCGACCTACTGTTCTCGTTCCGCCTCGCCGCACCGCTGCACCAGACGCAGCACCGTCAGGAAATTGCAGTCCCTGCTGTGGGATTCCACAGAAGGACCTGGGACAGAGGTCAGAGAACTGACAGTCCAAACAGGGGACACTGACAAGCCAGAGATCCATGGTGGCACCAGGTTGCCACTGCACCTCGAGCTGGAGAGGCAGAGGACTGTGTGGGTGTCACCTGAGCCCATCAGCTGAGACCCTCACAGGGATGTGTGGTCACTGTTGCTTGAGTCACACCTGAAGCAGAAGCCAGAGAGGTCATCTTCCTCCCTGTCCCTAGCTGGCGCTTCTCACTGGCGGAGGCTAACCAGAGCCAGGTGGCAAGGGGCCCAGGAATTGCAATCTGCCCCTAAGAAAAACAGGGTCTGCCGCTAAGGAGCATGAGGTCTTCCCCTAAAGAATACAGGGTAGTACTGCTGCCCATTTTAGGAAGAATAAAAAATGGAAAGAGAGGTAGTTTACTATCTTAAAGTGTGTATTATTTGTTGAAACTAGTACAAATATATAAGAGTAAATTTATAGAATGTAGAACTCAAACTCAGACTGAATCATATTATGATTCAAATTAACCTTTTGGGGGCCATTACTGCATATAATTAATATATCATTATATAATTGGCTGGGTGTGATTCTTACATGCCAATATTACAATTGATCTTTTTTAAATCAATGCTTCTTATTGAGAGTTTGCATCTCCAAATCTCTACTTTAGACTCTTGACTTAAAACTTGACATTTTAGGGGAAAGAAAAAAAAAAGCAGAAATGAAGCATTCTTAGAATGATCTTACTTCTGTTCATCTGTGATTTTCACTAGAAAAATCAACAGGAAATCCAAGGAAAGGTGTTGAGGTACCCCTTTCTTCTGGTGTTGACTGAAAGTATGAAGAGTGGTCACCTCTAGCGATCGTTCCGTTCCTAAAACTCTTATAGGGTGTTCTCTCACAGGGTGTCATCCCATGGGGTGTCACTCACTGGCCAGTACCCAGGAGCCCAGACTGGCCTCTCCAAATCTTGAGTTGTCACACCAGCTGGGTGTCTTATTCACTTACTTTTCTACAAGGCCTTGCAAACCATTTTCACTGTAAACTTGGTTCCCTCTCTTGACACATGTTTTCACTTGCAGATAATTTGTTCCCTGGTCACTATTCAGTACCAGCTTCCCAGTGGATATTGTCACTTTGAGTTAACCTCTTTTCTGCAGACATATCAGACCATATATAAATATAAATATATATATATATTTGTTGACTGTATGTGTGTGAGTGTGTGTGTGTGTGTGTGTGTGTGTAGTCTCTCCCTCTCTCTGAGACCAAAATCACTGGATTAGAGATGGATCTTCCTCTGGCTTTATGAAGGCTTTTACCCCAAATTCTTTCATTTAAAAACGCAAAGAGAAGAAGGACACACTTGTGCATATGTATGTATGTATAAGATCTTAGATAAATGAAAGTATATCTTATCATGGTAAACTCTGGATATAAAGTCTATATATGATTTTTACAGGAAGTGAACATAATAAAACAAAAGTAGCTAATTTTTTCTCATTTCTACACTGTTTTTTCCTTTGCCATCGAGTGCGTAAGTTTAAAAGTACATGTCAGAATTGCCCCCAGAATGTGTCGTAACTCCATCTCAGTGTGACAGTACATTCCGCAGGAAACCGCTTCGGAGGTGATCTGCAATAGGTTACAATGCTAATCTCGCAGCTGTCTCTGCAGCTATCGGCGCTCATAAATCATGTGGTCTATAATAAGAGAAGTAAGTTTGAGAGGTTAGAAATTTAAGAAAATTGTGACAGAGGTGATAGATGATATGAAATGACTACATTCTAAAGATGTTATACAAAAGGGAATGTGTTGCATTTGAGATAAGTAAGTCCTGGATTTTTTTTTTTTTTTTTAACCAGGAGCATATTAGCCATGTGATACAGGGCATACCTTAGCAACATCATTTGGTACATTTGAAGCATTTGTATATTAAAGGGTTTTATATAAAACGCAGTTTTATCTGAGCTTCCAGGGAGTGAGCTTCTCATGGGCCATTCTGATTATTTTGGACTTTGTTGAAGATGGCTCATGTTCTCAAGTGAACAGTCGTTGAAGGTATCCAATAGTAAGTCTGAATTCATTAACCAGTCTGAAAAAGATTTCAAATACAGTGTGTGAAACAAGAATCCTGAGAAAATAACCGTGGGGCTGGAGATCTGATTTCCGTGCTGAACTGGGAGGGCCTTGGAGTGGTCGCCGTGAGCAAATAAACCTTGAATAGAATTACAGAAGCACCAAGAAGCTTCGGTCTTTGTGAATGCTTATAGCCCAAACATTGGTGCAGTATTTCAATATTTGATTTTTTTATTGTTGTTCAATTACACTTGTCCCCATTCCCCACCATGGCTCTCCTCTCTCCTGCCTCCCCCACCTCCTGCATTCAATACCCTCCCCTGGTCGCCTCTGTCCATGGGTCCTTCACACCTGTTCCTTGATTTGACCCTTCTTCCCCTTTTGAAACAATTCTTTTGAATACCATTAGGAAACGTTCCAATTCTTTAAGCCATAGGTAATGCTTTTTAATTAGTTATATAGAAAGTGACACCTTTGAAGGTTTCTATCAGGGGAACTTCTTTTCGCTGCCCTCGTGGTCTGTTGAGTTTCTCCGAATGGCCCGTGGCCAGATCGGGAAAGTGAGCTTGGAACTGAAACAGCTCACTGAGGAGCTCATGATGTGAGTATGTTTTTATTTATTCCCAGTGCTCTCTTTGATGGTATAATAAAGTACGTGTATCTTGCAAACAGTTTAGTCAATCTTTATGTTCTTTCAGAAGGCTCAGATGGATCAGTGGCTTTTACCAGTGATTAAAAAACAGAAACAAAAAAACTCATATTACTGTGAGCTATAAAAATCTAAGTTTTATAACACACATAAACTAATAATATACCTGAGATAGTTAAAACATTATATTCAGAATGACTTTTTTCTCATTTTGCTTGAGTCTTTTCGACAACTGTTTCCTATTACTAGAAAACATATGTAATTCTTCCAGACCCCAACCCAGCTTCTCCTATTAGTAACATCTATTGTTAGTCCAGCATATTTGCCACTACGCATGCCCAATATCGATGCATTCTTATTAATTATACCCCAATCATCATTTGATTTCTAGTTGTTACTTGTTGTCCCTATTTCTGGGCCAGGAACCCACCCAGGGCACCACTTCACAATTAGATGACATGTCCTCAAAGCCCCTGTTGACTCAGACGGTTTCTTAGACTTTGCTGGTTTTTGATGACCTTCAGAGTTCTGAAGCATACTAGTCAGGTATTTTGTAGAATGTCCTTCAGCTGGGATTTGTCTGATTTTTTCTCATGATTCGACTAGGGTTATATGTTTTTCTGAGGATGATCACTGAGATAAACTGCCATTCTCCTCCCAACATAGTCAAGGGCATAGCCTATCAGCACGACCTATCACCATTGATGTTGACCTTGGTCATCTGGCTGGAGGTAGTGTTTGTTCAGTTCTCGACTGTGAAGTCCCTCTATTTTTTCTCTTTCTATACTGTTCTCTTTGATAGAAAGTTACCGTGCGCAGTTCTCACTTAAGGAGTGGGGAGACTGTACCTTCTTGAAGTAACAGCCTCCATGTAAATTGTTTGAAATTCTGCACAGGAGGTTTGTCTGTTTTCTGTCACCCGTTATTTATTCCATCATTTAATTGTATCAGTATGATTATTGGGTATATATTTTACACTGTGGGTTATAATCCAGGGCTACTTTGTTTATTTTGTTGCTCAAATTGTTCCAGCTCTAGCCTTCGGGAGCTGTTTTGGCTACCTCCTGGGTCCCTTTTCCATACCTGATTGGACTACTTCTAAGCACAGAATAGAAATAAAATTTAGCAGTAGATTCGGAGGACTTGGGGACTCAAAATTTTCTGGAAGTCTCCTTTTTAGAATGTTATTTTCCTAAGGAAGTGAGTGGTAGAGTAAAGAGATCAAAATTTGACTTAAAATAGTGCAATACGCTGGCTGTTTGACCTTGAGTAGACTATTTGACACTGTGAGCCCTAGTTTGTTCATTGTTAAGGCGAGAACACTTTAGTTTGAATGATAAGGAATTGCCAGCATTATACAACATTTGACCTATAGAGCAGTCATTTCAGATGGCTCAAACTTAGTTGCATCAAAGTCATGGAACTGTTGAAAAGACAGACTGGAATCACACATGCAAAAACATTTTTTGTGTGCCAAAGTATATGCCTTTTCTCTCGACCAGCCCCTGCCCCCCTCAGCATTTAGAAAAGGCAGGGTTCATTGCTGGCCACAGACATAGGAGCCACACTGATGACACACCACTAATAGTTCCAGGACAAGGAAGGGCACAAAAAGGCATCTAAAACACTAACACCCACCTTCTCCCCAAATCTCTTAACCAGATGAAGGGCAGATTTTGGTACTTACATTCTTCAGTGATGATTGGATCTTATTTTTACCTCTTCTCCGAATCCATTTCAAAAAATGAAATCTTGTGAACTAGCACTTCATCAGATATTGAAAACAAATTGATACCGGCTTCCTTATTACCTTGAAATTCCCCATTCTTGTATTGAAAGCAAGCCACTGAAATGATTATATTCCCTCAATATAATGAGATACATTAGATGAAGTGACCCCAACCCATTACACTGAATGGAGGTTCTTTAAATGCAGCAAAGCACCTGACTGCCCAACTCAAGTGGAACAGGTGAGATTACTTCTCGGCTTCAAATTAGATGTGCTTTGCCAGCCTCTGGAAGTTTATTTTGTGGCAATGACCAAAATGTGTTATATTGGTATGAGACCCTACTAGGGAAGATTTTTATACTGTCTATACATTGATGGTATGGAAATCTGGGCCTCAAAAGTATAGATTCTTCCCCTTTTAGTGGTGCTAATGTTTTGAAGAAAACAAAGAACCACATAGGCCATTTGATTTATGACATTAGTCAGAATAATTGACCATAATAGGAAATAGATAGACTTGTCTATATATTGTGCATCCATCATCCATGGTTTTTTTCCCCTTAATGTATGACCAGAATAGGTTTTTCAAGAGAAAAAATACTGGCTTGCATGTGAAAAACTCCCTCCCGACAATGTGTTTGCTCAGGCATCAACATATTTCATCGCTATTTTCTCCATACTATCTTATGCTAGCCTTCTAAAGAAAGGTTAGTTACACAGAGGTATCAAATAAATTAAAATACTATTTTTCATAGAATAAGAATTTGCTTATGAATGTGAAAGGTTCTGTGTTAGAGATTACAATATTAATCAGTAATGAGGAATTATTGGGGAATAAATGGTAGAAATTGCCCAGTGCACGCTTATGCCCACTGTTTAACCCACCTGCCTTGCTTGCTGAGGAAGCAGCTACCTGTGGGGTTTCCTTTGATTGGCATGAGCTCCAAACCACTCAGAATACTCCCTCCCGCCCCAAACGGCACTGCAGTTTTGCTATTGGAGAAGACTCTTTAGGATGAGTGTATGCTGTTTGTAGGGCTCCCGTGAAATTGCAGTCACACCTAGAGTGTTGACGTGTTGAGTCACAGCCACTTTTAATCATTGCAGGTTTACTTCGTGTCTTTCCAAGGTCCATAGAAAAAGCAGGCCCCCCTCACCCTTATCCCCCCTCGGCCACCCTTCTGCAACTTTCATTCACAAGACAAGCCTTGCCTCCTGCTTCTCACCTCATATTAACCTCTCAGCTCTTTGCTCATTGGCTTCTGCGAACAGATGGTTAATTTATCACGGCGACTTCCTGTGGCTTCACCCGGTAGCGTATTTCCAGTTCACATCCTGCTTTGACTTGAATCATTTGGTTTTTTCCTTGAAATTCTTTCCTCTCTAAACTTAATGAAATCTGCCCCCCCCGCCCCCCGCCCCCAATTGCTCTATCTTCATCACTGAATCTTCCTCAGTTTTTGTAATGGTTAATTTTAGGTGTCAACTTGGCTAGGCCACAGTCCCCAGACATTTGGTCAAATTATTCTAGAGGTCTCTGTGAAGATAGTTTTTAGAAGACATTAACATTTAAATCAGTAGACATTGAGTAAAACAGATTACCCTCCATTTCCATCCAGTCAGTTGAAGGCCTTGATAGAAAACAAGACTCCTCTCTCCCAAGGAGCATTGGATTCTGCCAGCCGACTGCCGTTGGACTCCAAATGCAACTTGTCCCTGGGTCTCCTGGCTGCCGGCCTACCCTGTGAATTTTGGAATTTGCTACATATCTATATATGAAGATATGTAGATATACATCTTATAGGTTCCATCTCTCCAGAGATCCCTGACTAATGCAGTTTCATTTACCAATTCCCACTCCTTCATCCATCTCCTAAATTGCTGGCCTCCTAAGGCTCTGTCTTTAGCTCTCTTCTCATCTCTGTCTACACAAGTGAACTGGCAGAATTTCCATCTTTTCCAAACCCAAGTGTCTAGCCCCTCAGTCTGTTTTGAATTCCAAATGTCAAATTCCAATCCCCAGCCTCTGACTGATTGCAGAAATCTGGAAGTCTAAGTATATGGACTCATCTTTCCCCTCCTCAGCTTGTGCTTTATTAGAGAAACTTTGTCTATTCGTAAAGTCATTAGCAACTGAAGCAAAAAATCAGAGCAGTCCTTCAGTCTTTGGAACGCCTGACCTTTCCCACAGTATCAAACCCCCCCCCCCCGCCTCTCTCTCCCCTGGCACAGCAAAGCAATTGCCAAGCCCTGATGCAGGTATACCTAAAAATCTCCCCTCTGTCACTGTTCACTCAAGATAGCCTTACATATGCATTAAATCCAAATGCAATCTGAATTCTGTCTCCCTATCAGACTTTCTGGTTTTCCTCCCTACCTTCATTATATTAAAATTTTGAAATTATTTACAGTCCTCTGAACTTGCTTATTGTGTTACGCTACTGTGACTTATCCAGTCTTTATTGTTCGTTGAAGTCTTTTCTCCTCTATTTATAAAATAACTTCCCATTGGTTAAGATGTGTCTTAAGCCACACCTCTTTCATGAAGTCCTCATAATTCCATCTTTCCAATTCTTGACTAGATTATTCTATATTTAACACTGTTATTGTATCTCTCCACCTATATCTAATGCCACTATGATTTCTTCTTATTTAAATCTGTGTCTTTATTGCTCTGTGAGACCTTTAAGGATAGACATTGAGTCTTCCTTGTCATTGCATGCCCATGTCTAGCAGACAAAACACCATGACAGGCAACAGTGAGGGTTAGAGTGTATAAATAACCAAGGAAGAAAACATTTAAAAAATACAAAAATCTCCACCCTATAATAAATCAATGGAATTGAAACAGCATTCATGTATTGTATAGATGGTATTCCTTGACCAGAATGCAGCAGTATTAGAAATGAAACAAAGTTTTTAAGAAAAGGTCAAAATTTTAACTTTCTGGATTTTGGGATTAAAAAAGGGGAAGCCAGAATTACAATTCTGCTATTTATAAAAGTGGTCAGAATGGAAAAGAGCAGCTACGATCCAGTACACCTGCTAGGAGCAAATAGCAGCTGTGAGTTGGTGTGTAAGCATGCATGCGATTGTGTGTGTTCAGTTATACAAGGAAAGCAAGTAGGGCTTGTTCTGTGCAACTGTATTTTGTGTTTCTATGCTGCTGCTTTGAAATGTAGTGTTATCGAAGCCAATTTGGTGTTTTTAATAAGCTCAAGGTTTCTCCCTCCTCTCACCCCCTTCATCCCTGGAATCACATTTACGTGTTGGGTGGAGGGTCGCGTTACCCACCTCCTCACAGAGGCAGCCCTTATCACCTTAGCTCACACAGTGATGCAGGCCTTTTGAAAGCATGTATTAACTCGTTTAATTCTTACACGTGCCTCAAACAAGAAGCACTATGATTATTCCAGGTTAGAAATGAGAAAACAGAGGCAGAGAGAAATCAAAGAGTTTCGTGAAGTTCACACTCAGTCTATGGTGAAGCAGGGATTTGAACCCTGATAGCTTTGCCCCCCCTCCCCCCGCCCATCCGTTGGTTCTCTGTGATGTCCAGTGGCTCCGGGGCCGCTGAAGGGCTGGCTTTGTTCAAATGGAGCCACGCTGACCACTGCATCCTATTTCTTTGTGTTTGTTCCTATCTTGGCTGTGTACCCCTCATGCCGACAGAAGATTCTTATTTCATTTTTAGTTCTGTGTAGGCAGTTAACTTGTCTGGACCCAAACTTCAGATTGTGCTCCTTCATTTTAGCCCAGTCCCCTCTCTGCATTCCCACTCAGCTTATAGAATTTGGTGATCATTCAAGTGTTTGAGAGAAGTTTATATTCAGATGGTGCGGCTTACAGAGTCTCTCTGGATGCCTTGCTTCTCAGAAATCCTCCTAAAGCTCCATCTTCCCCACCAACTTGCAACTGTGTCTTCTGACACTTCAGCTCAAGACGGCTTCAGCTTTCTGCCACGGGAGCCATGCAGGGATTTAGGAAATGCCTTCCATTCAAAAGCAGCAAACTCACAAAATTCCTCCCGGTGCAACCATGTCTGTTAGGGATAAGTTTCTCTCCTGTGCCTGCCAGCCCACCCCCTGGCCCCAAGCCCCTACCTCTTCACTGCACAGATGGACTGTGGGAGTCAGCGTGGGGTTTACACAGAGTTTATGCTCAGACTGGGGATCTGTTCTTTCTCTCTTCCTCCCAATCCAGCATTTCCCCCCAAAGTTTCCAGTCTCTCTTCCACCTCTGTGTTCTCTTTGCCATCTTTAACTAAGTGAGGAAGGCTGCATTTCTCTGCTCTCACAGCCACAGATTTCTTGGGTAAGAGCACTAAAAACTTACAGTGCTCACCTTTTCCATTGCAGCTGTGCAAGAGGAGACCCCTCGAGGAATTCTTTCTGGCATTAGGGTTTTTTTTTTTTTTTTTTTTTTTTTTTTTTTGCGGTTTTTCCAGCCCTCACCTCTCTTTGCTACCTCCGGCCAAGACAGTGGGGCTGCATCCGGTTCTCTGCCCTGTGATTCTGGGAAGCTAGAAGTGTGCTTGGGCAGAACAGCTCGGGACGCCCCCTCCAGGGGCAGGTTTTCAGGAATCCATTCACTTCTGCGTAGGTTCCAAGGCCTTCAAATAGCAGTTACAATTTTGTCCAGATTTCATCATTTTTATCTGGGAGAGGGCTTGCATGACAGCTTCAGTCTGCTGCCATTCCCGGAAGCCCCACATGTATTTTTATATTAATAAAAGAACTATTCAAAAAAAATATATATATATGTAATAGCTATGGACCACTATGCTTTTGAAGTGAAAAACGGCACTTATTGTCAGGTTGGTTCTCTTTTATGAGGCCGTGAGCTGAAATGTGAGTTGCGGCTCAACAAGGCAACTCTGTGCTCCTTCCATTTCGGGAGAACAGGGGGCCCGGTTGGCCAGGGCTCTCTCCGCGCATGCCTGAGAGCCAACTGGAATGTTTAACTAACCCTCCTTAAAGACAGAAATGTTTGCATTCTGAGGAACAGAGCCGGGGGAGGAGGAGGACTTCAACATGTGACTTTGGGGTTTACACAGGCACCCGTGACAGTCGTAGAGGACAGTGGTGTAAGGACCACCATGGATACCACCAGAGCGGCCATGTGTGTGAGATACAGCAGAGTCGACATCGAAACAGCATTTGATTTAACTCCTAGTCGTCGGGGGCCCCTTCCAAGCCAGGTGGTTACTGGACCACAGAAACGTGATGTTTTCTCTGCATTTGGCACAGCGATTCCAATGACGCTGTGTGCATGGCATTCCACACCCGGCAATGGGCCCTGTATTCTGTCGTCAACTCAGCTCACTTTCCAGTTGTCCGCATTCATCCCAAGTGGGGGCCGTGGATGGACAGCAGCAGAAGCCTTAGGAGGGCGTGTTAAACATGCAGAGTCCACCCCAAAGCACATCACTGAAAATCCGGGCAGGCAAGGCCTGTTGTCTTCATTTTTAATGTGCCACAAAAGATCCTTAAGGCGCACGGCGATCTGAATTACCATTCAGTGTTCAGTTGAGTATAATCCACCCCACCTCTTGCACTTCACTTGAGGGAAAGGCCAGTGAAAGACTCCAGGCAAAGTGTATGCGTCATTAAGATCTCCCTTCAGATGCTCAGTGGCATGGTCTGCAGGTGGTATTATGAGACCAATCAGGACGGGTAGCTCAAAGTACAGCAAGTTAGCATTAAACGTACTCATTAAGGAGAGCAGGGGGTCAAGCCCTCCGGGAGGGTGTAGTAGTATTATAACCAGCTGCATGCAGTTGAAGGTTTACCTTAGGAAACAATGCACATGCTCAAAATATCTAGATAAACATTTTTAAAGGCAGATTTTCTGAAAACACCATTTCTTTGGGACTTAGAACATGATATAAATTTTTTCACTTATGCATCGTGACTTTCAATAAATATTTGAAGCCTACCTAAATAACTGTGGCACTAGTGGAATCAGATTACTGTCCTGTAACAAGATAACGAAAATGCAATAATAACTCTAATTGAATGGCTGACTTTCAAATGTTAGCATTTTTCCTTAAGTGAAATTGACCTTGTCACAAAGCCTGTCACAAGTATTCTCTTCTGGCTATGATGAAATATTGCTGCAAGATTATTAACATTTATGTGGAAAGGTAAATGTTTTAAGGCTGCTGCCTCTATGGTACAGGCATGAAAGTGATCTTTGATGTATACTATCGAGATTCAATAATTATTACTGGATTAGGTCAGTACATTTGGAAAGATGGAAAAGGATTCCAGACCGAGAGCACTTTATGTTTGAAAAAAATTGATCGGAGGCCCTCTTTGGCTAATTCATCCATGACAACCAAATTTGGGCCATGGCACACACACTCAGCTTCCGTGGACATCCATAGAATTTGTACATGAGTTACTGAGCTTGGAATTAAGCCCTAAGGAAATAACTAAAGATTTTTGGTGAGATATACTTGTGTGATTAAATAAAATCATTTTTATGGGCTTTGTTTTCTTGTTTTCAGACTGTTTCTTATGAAGACAAATAGCCGAAGCACATCGAGGTTAATATTGCTTTTAAGCTATTTGTCTCCATTTGGGAACTAAATGCAAAGAAAAATGAATGTTTTACCTCTCAGAAGCTTTCTTCGGTTAAATGTTTTCACTAAATCCAGAGTCCAGCAAACTTGACCAATTTCCCAGGAACAGACATTAATCACCTCCAAATATTTTGGAAAATAGTGGAAACCCTATCTACCTGGAAGGGTATTAATTATACAGTTATTTGCCCCCCACCCTGGACTGCTTATGACCACAGTAAAGCCTGCTTCCCTCTGGGTTAAAAAAAAACATATCATATCATTTGATTTCAAAAAATATATAGATTGATATATACACCTCTAAAAAAGTACAAATTAAAGATGTAAGTCTTGAAAAATTTTAGGAGCAATTAATTTTTTAAATATCTACCCTAAACATTGAGCTAATGCAATTGTTTTTCACTTACTTTTTTATGAATTCCCTACCATGCTTAGTTTGTAAAAGAAAAGGGGGGTCTAGTCTAGAACTAAACGCTGTGGGCTAGGCACAATGCTACCACTTTTTATCCATATTCCCAGTTTATCCTAAATTTTTTCTTTATTTTGCAGATAACGAAATTTAAGAATAATAAAGTGAATAAATGTGTCAGCTGGTGCAAGGATTCAAATTCTGGTGTTTTGCTATATTTAGCAGAAAAGAACCCTTTAAAATTAAATGTAAAAAAATCAATTAAGGGAAACATTTTTCAAAATCCGGTTTCAGGTAGATTTGGATTTCAAAGTGAATCCTAGGGAAATAAGCATAAAAACAGGTAAATATTTGTCAGTTTTCTGTAGGGACAGTGAATTCATCTTCTCTGAAGAGTTACATAGAAAAATTAGAAATACAGACTAATATAAAAGTTATAAAAATAAATAGCTCCAATATAGATAAAGAGAAATGAGAAAAAATTAGATTTGGTGTCAGGGTTTCATTTTACTGCGTTCTGCACATCACATGAAGAGCTCATAAAAAGTGGTGTCAAGCTGCTAAGATTCAAATAACTATGTTGCCAAGAGATAGTAAATTTACAAAATATTAACTACAGTTAATAAAATAAATATACCTCATAAAATAAATGTACACTTTAAATTCTGAGTTGACATTTCTAATTTGTAAAATGAATGAATTCTAAAACTAAAAAAATATATAGTCAGGATTGAGGTCAAATGATACACTTATTTTTATTACATTATTTTTTTCAGTTATTTATACAACATTATGTCATTATTAGCTTTTAAGTTCACTGGTTGTGAAATCAATTCCTGAAATAAATGGGCTTACGAAAGATAGATGTTTATTCCTCTTGTATAAAACAAGTGCTGAGACAGGCAGTCAAGGGTAGGGATAGCAACTCCGTGGTTACTAGAGATACAGGCTACTTCTAGTTTTTGTTTCATTGTACTACTTGGATTCTATCCTCAAAGTGAACTCGTCGTATAAAATGGCTGCTGGAGATGTAGCTATCACCTCTACATTCCGGGCATCAGAAAAAGGTCATTGTAGAAAGGACACAAGGGCTATCTACATCATCTTTTAAGCAGCTTCCCTGGAAATTCTGTATAATACTCATCAGCCAGAATTTAACTGCACACGTAACATTAGCTACACAGAGATCATGTAGGAGGATAAGAGAAGTTATATTCAAGGTGGCTTCATGACATGCCAGCTAAAATCCAAATTACGTTCCTTAAAATGCAGAAGAAGGGATCTTGATGGCAACTTCTCATTGGCCACAACTGTTTAACAAATAGTACTGAGCATCTTTTAGGGACCAAGCAATGTGCTAGGCCCTGAAGTCCATGAATTAAAAACCACGGTCCCTAACCACAAACAATCTGGAGACTGTTTAGAAGAGAGATACTTAAACATGAGTAGTTTATAGAGACAATGCAAACATATTTATCAAAAGCTATTAAATATTTACATATTTTGACCTATAATTTTCTTCTAGGAAGGAATCATAAGAAACTAATTCAAAATAAAAAGAAACTAATTCAAAAGATACAATGCACGAGCAGGTTTATTGTCGCATTGTTTATGGTAACAAAATATTGCCTGTAGCATAAACAGGAAAACTCCAAGTAAATTTTGGCAAATGTACTTGAACATGATACAACCTCTGAACAGATTTAAAACCTGCATGGCATATCCACGGATTGGAAAAATAGTTTCAGGAATATATGGCAGACACAAGGCTAATATATGATGATTATAGTGTTAACTGAAAAATCAAAATATTGATTGTTTCTCTATTTTTATGTATCCATAAAAAATTTGTATGTATGGTTAGGGAATGCACAACATGAAAAGGGAAAGCAGTTTCGTTTGTCATGGCAGAAGTGCTTTGAGTGACTTCTTATTTCATTTAGACCTCCGTTACTCTTTGTCTAAGATGGATTTGTATTTTGTTACTCAACATAAAACTTTCTAAAGATGGAAGTTACATGCAAAAAGAAATGGGAATGGCATATGCTAGACTCTTTCAATTTTCTGTCTCCACCCTTTTTCCTTCTTAATTTCTGTACTTTGTTATTCATGGGAGGTTCATTATTTGGCGTCGTTATTGCTAGCGAGTTCTCCTGTTTGAGATTTCTATCTTTCCTTCTATATCCAGTCATCTTACTAATAATCTTAGATATATTACCCAATTCTCTATATCTATGGAATTGGCTGAAAGGTCCATTTAGTCTTCTCGAGAAATAAAAGACACATTTTTCATTTTCACCGATAACTTTATTGATTTGGATATTTTTAGGATGTTGGCTATCTCCTAGATGGTGTAATGTTCATTGTTCTCAACTGATGTCTCGATTTGAACACTATCAACTCCAACTCTTCTACCCGACCGTGGAGCATCATCCAGCGCAAACTTCACAAACCACTTATGACACATTCAGTCAGTCACAGTACCTTCTCCATTCACTGCACAAATCTTGTTTTGCATTTCAGTTGCATTTTTACCTTTCTTGAAATAATAAAGCACAACATGCCAAAACCATTGCATAGCTTCTTCCATCTTCAATATAAAAATGGCTACACAAAAATTCACCAATTTCGATAAGTATTTTTTTAAAGCACGCTGCTGATAGGACATCTGTCACATTACAATCTAACAAAATGGTTTCAAATGACCTTAAAGACAACTAGGCTCTACTAGAGCCATCTCACGGAAAAACTAAACAAGCTTTTTGGCCCACCCAACAGGTCCTGCTTTCCTGGTTGAGACCCCAACTACCCTATCTGGTTGGCAAAGCCCTTTTCGTCCTCAGGGCCAACGTGGCTTTGGCTGTCACCTGCCCCCCACTACCTTCGTCTCCAAGTAGAAGGCCCTCCTCCTGCTTGGTCACTGTTCTGTACTTGCCCCTCTTACAGCTCTCACCTCAACATATTTCAACTGTTTATCATCCCACAGCACCAACGTGGGAGCTCGGTGAGAGCCAGAAACATGTATTTTTTCCTTCCAGCACCTAGTCTGAGACTGGCAGAGGGACCCCATCAATTTGATCACATTACATCAAATTTAATTCACCTTTGATCTAATGTGATCCAAATTTTCCAGTCCATGCAGACACAAAAGAAAATTGGTTGTAATTTGGGATATATGAAAAGAGACAAGTACTTAGAGGGGGGAAAAAGAAAGAATGATGCTTTTCTTTTGTATTTTTCCTAAAAAAGTTATCTGTCTTTTTCTGTATTAATCAGTAGCAAATTTGTAGTCAACACTAGCTAAAGATGTGATTATTTTTAAAGGAATTTATTTAACTAAAATCAGTAATACATAGATTACTTATTAGCTATAGCATTACTGGATATAATTAGACCTTTATGTGTATAAATTAGGAATTTGGGTGAGAGCTCCAGAAGAATCTGTGACAGTTTTTAGGTAGTCAGTTGCACATGTATCACTTTTTAAAGTAACATATTGAGCATATTTTGTTCTAATTTATATTTCCATTGACAATATAGTTAATATATCACACAGCATAAATTGTGTATTAACCATGTGGACACTATAACCATTGAGTCACATATTCTGAATATCTGAGAAGCACATTTCCAAGGAAAGTTTGGTAAAAAAGGTGAAAAATAAAAGCTTTAAGATATTAGTCAGTTCCTATTTTTCTGTCTATGCACTTATGTGCCTGTTTCTTAATCTAATTTATTTTTTTCAGAGAATAAAACATTCTCCTTTGGAGAATAAACATAAGATTATTGGCCACTGTACAAACTGGTCCTTAAATGACATTTGCTATTTATATCAATTTAAAGAATTAGCCCCGGCTGCTGTGGATCAGTGTATTGAGTGCCGACCTGTGAACCAAAGGGTCGCTGGTTTGATTCCCAGTCAGGGCACATGCCTGGGTTGTGGGCCAGGTCCCCAGTAGGGGGCGTGCGAGAGGCAACCACACATTGATGTGTTTCTCCTTCTCTTTCTCCCTCCCTTCCTCTCCCTCCAGAAATAAATAAAATCTTTTAAAAAAATAAAAGATTAAAGAAGTAATGGATTGGCAGTTAAGTCTCCTTTAAGTTGATTGTCACTCCCTCATTGATTGGCCCCTGCACATCCTCGGTGTTGATGGCAGGAAGAGCTAAGAACGCAAAAGAAAAATGAGTCTGTTCCTCCCAGATAAATTAGACATTGACCTCAGCAACCAGAAAGTTTGTAGCAAGTGAGCCTGATTCTTGCCATCACTTTTATCCTGCAGTTTCAGATAAGAAATCGCCTTTTCAGAAAAGTTTTCTATCCGTGCTTAAACACAATGAAGAATTATGATGAATTTTCCGAGATGCCTCTGTATTATTAGATAGCTGGCCGAGCCTCCTTAACAGAGGCAGGAAGCACTTTTCTAAAATGACTTAATTCATTATTTGCATCCACCGGGACAACTGGCATTGATTTGCATTGTTGTCAAAATTCTAATTATAGTCAATATTCATGTCTTCAGAATTTTGGAAAAAATATTCATAGAAAAGTTAGTTTTCATACTGACTACTGTATTCTCTTCTTAATAGGTTAATGCAGCCCAGTCTGAGTGTTAGGAAAACAGTTTGGAGTGTGTATTTTATTTTGAACATGGAAACATTTTAAAGGTAGACACCATTCAGACTTTCTATGGTAAGACAGTATTAGTGTGACAGTGCAAAGAACTCTGTTTTTACCTTTAGAGACTGGTTCAAAATTGTATCCAAGTTATTGCAAGGTTTATTTCTGTCTTCAAAGATTTATTTTTTATTTGCAGTAGGCATGTTTATGACTTTTTTAACTGTCACTATTCAGAAACATTTTTACTATGAATTATGCAATATTACTTCACAATAAATTGTACTAACAGGCTGGGAGAAGCTGCAAACACTGTTTCTCCCAAGTTCAGGGTGTCTCCTTGCTAGAACTCCATCAGCCACCGTTCCTCGTGTTTTTACACAGTGAGACTGTGAGTCTGGACAAGTCAACATTATGCCATCATTTGGGTTGAGCTAGATTATTATAAGCACACACAGCACCTGTTCATCAGTTTTCCCAAAGAACAGAGAAATATACGTGAATAGAAACAAGGAAAATATCCCTCAATTGTGAGTGTTCTTTAAAAGGAATGATTAAGAAATCTATTTTCAATAGAACCTGAAACACTGAAAGTAAGAACAAACTGACAGTAACCAGAGGGGAGGTGGGAGGGGTTAACAGGGGGGGAAAGCAGGAAGGGTTTTCAGGAACATCTGTAAAGGACACAGGAACAAAACCAAGGAGGGATGTGGAATCCAGGAGGGAGGTGGGGGTGGCTGGGTGGGGAGGGGCGTGGTGGGAGGACCAGGCAGACGACTGTACTTGAACAACAATAAAAGAAAATCTATTTTCAGGACTATTTACTGCCTCTCAGAAAGGAGGAGCTCCAAAGAAGCACACACAGACCTCACAGGGTTAGGCTCCGATCTGTTTGCATTCTCTGTGTGAGGAAACAGCTCTGGAAGGTTTTGAAAGACATTGCTTTCCAGGGCTTATGCATTCTACGTTTTTGAATTATTTCGCAGTTTTCTCTCCTCTGAAGAGTCTTGCTCCCTCCCTCACCTTCTTATGGTGGCTTGGCTCACTGGAAACCCTACCTTAGGGACTCTGTTACTACGCCCAGGTCTCAAATTGGGGTCTTCTGGAATCCCCTCTGCAGCTCCTGACCGGATACTCAAGTTTTACAAGATTACTCATATCATCAAAAAGGCTAAATTTCTAGAACTTTCCTATTTTTTCTTGCAAGAAAAAAAATGCAGTTATTTTCTTCAATCTAACGTTTTATAATACACAAAACGCAATATTGTTCTTGTTTTCAGGTTGAAAAGAAAAGGTGTGTGTATGTGTGTGTGAAATAAGTTTCACAGTTTCAGGTGACCTGGCAGTGACAGGTTCCAGGAAAGAACCGAAAGATGTCTCCAGGGATACAGTTTAATGTGCCTTTAATAATCCTACTGGTGTTCATTGAAATTCCATGGGCATTTGGACCCCCCCTTCAAGTTCCCCTCAGGGTCTCCCCAGCTCCCACCCCTAATAAATAGCCAATAATCAGGCCACCTGCAATCATAGCCATTTTCTGACGGGAACGAAAAACTGCCACCAGATGCACACACTTGCCAGAACCTTCTCAGGTCTCCTTTCGCCAGGCCCTTCTTCCAGGAGAAAATGAGTGGTCGCACTGTCTGTGCTCTGGAGGTAGCTCTTATCAGGAGCCACAGTGTGACTCCCAAGCCCTCAGTTCTTTCTGTCTCCCATGCTTCTCTCTTCCTAGTGATCTTTCCCCTTCCCATCAGCCTTCAAGCATTCAGCAAATCAGTTTTTGATCGCAAGTCGAGTACAAACACCTCGCTGAACTGCTGCAGCGACGCCCGGACTTAGGCGATGATGCAGATTTTAGGTAGAATGAAAGGAAGATTCAGAGGGATTTGTCAGGCTCCACCGTTACCGAACCCAGAGCTTGCTACCCCTTCTCTAATGTGACTTACGAATCGCTTTCTGGGGGCCGGACTATTGTTGCTTCACTTCTATAATAAACTGTGAGGAGAAGCAGAAATATAAAGTGACTCTGTGAGGCCCAGTTCCCTGTGGGGACCAGTTCTGTGACCTATGTCCAGAGTTGCCCGGACTCTCTCTTGAGGATGCTGGCAAACAAAAAATTTACAAAAAGAAAGATCTCATTTAACTTATATTAAAAATGAGAACCTTCTCAGGAACACTTAAGGAATGGAAACACTGAACAATATTATCATTTCTTATCCTGCCTTTTATTTTTTTTTTTTATTTTCGGGATCAAATCAACTTTGAACAGGCATTGGTTAGCCTTGGTCCTGAGGACTACATTGCATTAGATTTTTCCCAAATGTGTGTCTTCTTATGCATAATTGAGAAAAGCGGTACTTGGAAGAATAATTTTCATTGTTCATTGAGTTGCCTTTTTTATTTTTACCTTCTCTTCTATCTTCCACCTTCTCTTTATCACTCCAGTTTATATTCTTCTCTAGTTCATGAAGTGCGGGGTGTTTTTTTACCCCTTTTCTATTTTGCAAGCTTGGCCACAATATTCTTAACTAGTCTTTTAAGTTTAGCTTGTTTTAAGTGGGGCACAACTTACTTTAAATATAATCTTCAGCTGATCTCTTTAGAGTCTATTCTATTAACTCATCATTCAATAATATCCTTAACCCCTAAGGCAACCTCATGTGTGAAAATGAAATAAGAAAATTGTGAGAATTTTGCAGAATGAAATTGTTAGAGATGTTCTCTCCAAAATGGAATCACAAATTTAGAAAATATTATACATGGAGATATTTGAAACCAGGTGGCCTGGATTTCTCATATTCACTTAAACCGAGACCCACAGGGCCTGAGTGATTTCCCCATGGCTACCCACAACAGTACTAGCAATAAGTATTCAGATGTTGCAACTCCCATTTTGACATTATTTACAACATCCCGTACATTCCAAGTGTATTATTCACAAAAATAATAACTTTCTATAGATTGTAACATTGATCTAAGGAAAGCTTGGGACTTGTAGCAAATGTTTATTCACAAAAAAAACACAAGGCATGTGGAAAATTGGATGGTGTCTCTTTATAAGAATCAAAGTAGAGTCTCCATAACTTTGAATGATGGAGTTTAAATGCTTCCAGAACTTGGACCCGTTTATTACGCAAAGCACCAGGTCAGGACGGGGGGCACTTGGCCTCGCAGCGTGCTGGTAGCCTGGGTTGCTGCAGAGATGCAGTGTCAGCGGTTTGAGCAGCCTCTACTCGGGGCCCCTTGCCTCTCCAGCGGTCCGGTTGCAATGCTAATGGCAGATGAGTACAGGGCACATTTCTAAAGGCTGAGGGGTGTGTAACATCGGACTCAGCAAGGAAGTCATTTCTCTTTTCATATATGCTCTTGATCAACTCATCAAAAAAATGGGAAAGTTCATGTAGAACAAATTTCTGATCTTTGTGAAAACATAGTCATTCACCTTCTGGCTGGTAACATTGAACTCTCACCTCAGACACTAGAGAATGAATGCAGTCGGAGACAAAGTGGAGAGAAAGCCTGCCTTTCTCAGTCACGGAGGACAAAGGATTCCGGGCCGTTCATTTGGTTCTGTCAAAATGATCACTGAGCCGCTAGCTTGCTCGGGCCTTCCGTGGAGACCTGAGGTTTCGGCCACCCATTCATTCCCGCCCTCTCATCTGTGCCTCTGGGAAGTGCAGCTCATCTGTTTGGTGGGTTTTTTAAGTTTAAAATTTCTAAAGGGACAAAGAATCGTTACTTACTATTTAACCCAAAATAGATATTTTATATAGCTGTTTTGCCAAAGATTACTTAGACGTGACTGAGCTGACACTTTTTTTGCAGATAATTGCAATTTTCAAGATAACACATTTTATTTCAGCATTTCAAATAATAAAGCAGAATTTTTTTTATCTTATTTTGGAGCATTTCAAATGTGAACAGAATTGATAAAAGGCAGGATGTTTATAAAGTCCTCATACCATGTTAAAAGGTAACAGCTTTGAATGAAGACCTGACAGAAGAAAACAAAAAGCAAAACATTGAACCATGTTTCATTAGTTTTGATGCTGGCATTGATTTTTTATTTTAAAAATAATCTTATTCAGGGTTTGTCATGTCAGGATGGTATCGTTGCTGAGCTTTGGTAAGCACTGTTGTAGAAATAGGTGAAGATAATTTATTGCTAATTTTGTCCTATGGACATACACTATATATAAATCCGTTTTAAAGCAGTGCAGATACATCCCTGGCCAGGTGGCTCAGTTGGCTGGAGTGCTGTCTCGTACATCAAAAGATTGTGGGTTTGATCCCTGGTCAGGAAACACACCTAGTTCCTGGTTGGGGCATGCAAGAGAGGCAGCAGATTGATGTCTCTCTCTCTTTCTCTCTCTCTCTCTCTCTCTCTCTCTCTCTCTCAGAAATCAATAAACATATCCCCAGGTAAGGATTTTAAAAACAGCAGATACAAAATTTAATGCTATGGATTGCAATTACACAAAAACAGGATATTGATGACCACAAACCATGGCCACCATGGTTTACACCTGAACTTCTGGGCATGCTAATCTCAAAAAGGCATTTGGAAATGTGAATTAAGAGATCTGTAAGCTTGCTCTGGCTGGCAAAGCTCTGTAGATTGATGTGGACTGAGCACCAGACTGCGAAGCAAAGGGCTACGGGTTCAATCCCCAGCTGGGCCACATGCCTGGGTTGTGAGCCAGGTCCTCAGTGGGGGGCGGGGGGGCATGCAAGAGGCAACCACACATTGATATTTTTCTCCCTCTTTTTCTCCCTCCTTTCCCATCTCTCTAAAAATAAATACATAAAATCTTAAAAAAAAAAAAAAAAAGAGAGAGAGATCTGTAAGCTGGAAACAGTAAGAGAAGAGTAGACCCTGAAGGTAGATCCTGAAGTCTAAGTGATGAAGCAGGTGGTGGTTTACAGGATTTAAGGAGTGGTGCTGGGCAGATAGGCAGGACCAGTGTCACTGTCTCTGGGTAAGTATCCTGTAACTGACAGGATGCACTGAATGCGAGAGCTGCGTGTCTTAAAGGTCATGGAAGGTTTGGCCACACTTAGATGACCTGGTCAATAGAGCCAGGTTGGGACCTTAATACCCAGGGCATTTAGCTGTAGGACAGCACAAACTGGACCTGCAACCCTGCAATCAAGAAATTGGCCTCTGTGTGCAGGACTCTGAACCATCCTAAAGGACTTCTCTAGTCTTGTGGGACCACGCGCCAGGAGAGTGTTAGCAGAATGGGCCAGGAGCCTGGGACTCTGGTCCATAGACTCACATGTCCTCTTTAATAAGCTGTTTAAGTAGTAGACCGAGGAGAAGCTGCCTGTTGTGATGTCCGTGCTTCACTATTTTTAGGACATGAATTCCAGGCATTTCTTACCACACAGTAAGAGAGCATCCATCCAAGATCCTAAGGTACAGATTCGTCTGGTTCCCTTACCTACCTGGCTGCTTTGAAGGCTAGTTCCTGTTACGTTGTTTATTCTTATTGTATACTATTCCTAAGACTCCAACATATGCATAAATAGACAACAGGAGTCCACTTCAAAAACTTGCTCTGGGAATTTGAGGTATAATAGGTTAATGCCCTTGAATCTTTCCAAGGCCCGGGTAGTATCTCTGAGGCTTGTGAATGGGGTTGGTTGAATGAGCAAGTCCACTAGTGTGGTTATTATGTTTCTAAACCCATCATCATTTAGCTTCATTACCTTGTATGCAAAGGCCAATATTAAAGTACCTGAGTGAACAGGAGTATGTAGCCAAAGTTGAGATGTAAAAATGGTCTTTGAGCATTCCAGGTGCTACCTGCTGAGCCTCACTGGAATCTGGTAGATTATGGACAAGGTAATAATGCCAGAGAACTGTGCAACTACACGACGCATGAAGGACGAGCAAAAATTCCACAGGTTGTGACTTGTTCTTCCTTGATTTACAGCACTGGCATTTTTTACACTTCTCCTCATTGCATTTCTGAAAAAAGAAGGGTTATTTCAGTCAAGGAAGTATTCTAGAGCCTGCAATGGCATTTAATTTGGGCTCTGCATACTTTTCCTGGATTACAACAAACTAGTTGCATTTGAAGCAGATTTATTGATTTTGGCTCTTCCTAATATCCAGTCACAGGAGGTGCGTGACGCTGGATCCCAGCCGTGTGTGTACATCGTGGGCCACCGATCCCTAATGACATGCACTGACCCTCTCTGAGGAAGAAGAGGGCCCTATGCATCAAGTACAGGTCTAAGGACTGCCATTGCAACAGCGTAGGTCTTCCAGGACACAGACAACAGAATGAAATGACATGTGTGAAAGATTTATTGAGGGAAACATCTGACAAGAATAAAGGGGAGAGAAGGCCAGAGTGAGCAGAGAGAGTACATTCAGGCTGTGATGCCAGTGTGTCCCCCACAAAGTGCAAACAGTGTGGGGTCAGGGGGACTGGGTGGGAGGAGCCTCAGCATCCCTGTAGCTCTGGGGCAGGTGCCCCTAGGTTGATGGAGCGGAGGCAGGAAAAAGGGTGTTCCTTTGAAACGCTCCGCATTGGTTAGAACCAGCCGGGCTGTAGTAAAATCCCACTGTGGTCCAGCTTCTGCACCAGTGAGCAGCTCTCCCAGGGCTTGAATGGGAAGCACAGTGGACACAGGGTCCCCGCAGCTGGAGGCATGCTAGCCGCATTCCCTCTCTGCAGTGGGGTCTCTTTCCACAGACATTTGCCTGGTTCCCCCCATGTCTACCCCCATGGCCGCAGTGGACGGGTAATGTTCTCAGCGCCCATGGGGAGTGCCTTCTTCCTCCAAAACTTGTACACTGGACATTTTCCCAAACGTGGAGACTAGTTCAAAGCCCAGGTGACTAAAAGCAGTGATAAATGCCCACCACATAACTCCAGACATACAAATTGAAAGAGAAATAAAGGTAGTCCAAGGCTAACCCTGTAGTTATTTAAGATGAGGAAGCACGACTGCATTTCCCAATGCTCTGCAAAGCCTGTAGTGATTGCCCTTGCTCCCTGCTTCATTGTTGAAAGGAAAACCAGATAATAGTAATCCCTGCTGCATTTTGGGGGGAACCAAACTGTTCTACACCTCACTGGCTGCTACAGTCGTGAAATAATGACTTCTCTGTTTGAACAACCACCAAGTCCACCCCAAACTACCTATGTACACCTTGACAAATACACATTTAGATCAAAACCAGTTCTGTCAGCAGTATAATTGCAGCACATGGTATAATTGAGAAATTTAATGCCAAGTAGGTTATAGATTATGTTGTAATAGTCATACCTACCACCAAGACTGCATTTCAGACATTGGAGAATAATGAACTACACCACTGTAAGTGCTCCCTTATAAAGGCATGCGCCAAGGAACACGGGATCATTAGAAATTCCCCTCCGAAGACTTCTAGTAAATGCTCCTACTTTTTAAAAATAATACTTCTTACCTTTGTCACTTGGAACTGCGAAATCATTCCTGTTCTGTTTTTCTGAAAGCATTCAAAATACTTTTCTCATTTTTGCTAATTAACCAAGGACTTTTGGAACTGTTTGTTACCGTGTTTGCTTGTAGTAGTAATGCACCCAAACATTCACTACTAGCAAAATTACCAAATGATTACAATGGGGTTAGTGTTAGGAATCCGCCAAAGCAGGGAGAAAAGGAGAATACAAACACAAATTAAACTTCTTTAATTTCTCTGGGGTGGGGGTGCTGGGGGGGTCATGGATAAATAATGATTTGCAGCAGCCGGGGATCTCATACGGCTTTGTGCATAGTTTAATAGAGTACTCCTCTTTCAGTCTGAGTAATTAAGTCTTATGACATTCCAGGAACCATAAATCCCGCTGAGTTGTTTAAGTTTAGAAGAGCCTCTTGATGTACAATCAAAATAATAAAAATAAAAAAGGACACTTCTCTGGTTCTTAACAAGCTGCTTTGCTTTTTACCTTCGGAACACAATTGAATGTGGCCCACTCAAACTGCTTGGTCTCATTGTTAAGTAGAAGTTCCTTTTTGAAATTCATTGCCTTCAATTACACTTTTAAAAAGAATTTTAATTGCATGGCTGTAAAGAATAAAGACGCTCTAGGCTCCATTTGTTTATCGTGGAGGGGCCTCCAAAAGGAGGACAGAGATTCCCCGCTCATGCAGGGGTTGCAGAGAGAGGGAGATGACTTTTAATTCGACAAGTTCAGAGAGATTTCTTAGTTTGACGCGCTCGGCAGGGGGTCTTTGAGTGTCTGGCAATGCTTCAGCATTCTGAGCTTTGAAAGCCTTTCCCTGCAGCAGAAATTGTATCAAAAGCCAATGATAATATTCCCTGCAAGGTAAAGCACCCTATTGAAGATTTCGAGAGCTGTTTATTTATTCATCACAGTTTTTCTTTTAGGACATATCAGGCATCTAGGTAATAATTCACATAGATGATAGAAAATGCAAAAAAAAAATTCTTCTCATTAATCTTTCACCTTTCCCTTCTTTGACTTCTTTGTAGGCCTCATGCAGATATAAAATGTGCTTTCTGTTTGTCCCAAACATATATATCTTCATTCCAAATCTCAGTTTCTGTCCCCTTTTCCTTTCATTTTTAAACAAAATTGGCTTTTCAGACTACCTTCGACCACCAGCTGAGCATATTAGATGTTTATGGCCATTTTCTCCTGCTAAATCCTCAAAGTGATTAATTAATTTTATAGACGTATGTTCTGTTTCTAAGGCTCTTTTGGAAACTTGGTATTTTAAGTAGGTTTCAGAAAGCTGTTTTCAAAGCAAATGTTAACAATCGTGCTGGTCTCTGGGAGGCTATACATATTTTAATATTTTGTATTATATTTGGGATCAGTAGGAGGAAAGAAAATGTTTCTCTCTCTTCCCCTGTTTCTAGGGCAGAGCTGGGAATAGGGGACTGTGGCAACTCTTCCCTCTTGTAGCATCAATGTCTGCTCTCCGTTTGACAGAATCCGTGAAGACAAAAACCTCGTTCCCTTATTTCCTCCCCTTCCGTTTTCAATGGTATTAAAAGTGACCTTGCCTTGCAAATATCTGTGAGTGACCAAAAGGGAAGCAGTAGCCATATCACAGGAAGTGTTCTTAATTTTTCATTTTTTTAACTATGGAGACTAAAAATGCTTACAACTGCATTTTTAAAAAAATGGAATCAATGAAGGAAAACTATGCATGCAAAGACACTTGGGAAAAAACTCAGTACCTCATCATATTTGGGCATGTTTAAGTCCATTTCACTTTACAAACATAAACTAGGTGGTCGACTGTATTTAAACAGCCAAAGTATGAGATAGAGGAAACCACCAGGCCGAGCAACCCTAACAAAGTAGCCATAGGATAGCAGAAGCAAATACTCTGTCCATTCATTAATATTCATTGAACTTCCATAAAGTGCAAGCAAGGCACAGCGCTCTTCGCAAAGACAGTCCCGTCTGGAGGATTTCAAACCCTGTGGTTGATTCATGATCATTTTCACACACAGAGAAGAAGGGCTGGACCAAACGGAGCAGAGTGCAAAGCCAACCATTCCTTATCAGTGCAGGGGCAGCTACCGTGCTGTGGAACTCTGCATACTTGGAGCACAATAACTCAGTCTCACCATTTAGAGCCGCCCCGGGGGCTTGCGTCCGCCCAGCACTGCTGCCAGAACGCCCACGTTACCTCTGCTCAGCCACAGCACCCAGGGTGCCTCCAGTTCTTTTCCTTAGACTGATACACTGTTTCACTCCTTCAGACCATATTGCTTGGATTACCTCTGTATGCAAAATTAGCTTAATTAGTCAGACTTTCAGACTCACTAGTGATAACTTGAATCAGTTCTATCTGTAAATTTGAAAGTCGAGTAAATTTAAATTTGATATATAGGTGATGATTACCCTCCCTTTATTTAATATTTTATACTCATTGCTCAATGAAAGAACTGCAGAAGCCCATTATGAAGTTCATATTCTTAAGCAATCTCTGTTTAAAATCCAATGAACCGTACAGGTAAGAACATATCCAGGTATATTATTGAAGTATGAGTAATCTCAAACATAGGTATCATAAAAGCATATTTTGATCTCTAATGTTTAAGAAAAGCTTAGTGTCTTTTCCTATTCATCAGAGTTTTCCAGGGTTGCCGTGGATTTGCCATTTACAGTGGTGGCCCCATAAGATGAAATCTAGGAGAACGCATGTTTGCTCCTGTCACATCATTCGTCCCCACCCCTGCTGATGACACCAGTGTCTATAAATATCTGCGGAGTGCGCTCAGGTCCCCGTTTATGGGATTCGGTTCACTAATTTGGAATTTCTTTAAAGTCGCAGGTTGGCAACTAGATCATTCGCAGGATCAAGAGATGACTGGCTTAAAACAATTGCATTAAATAATATTCTAAATTTAAAAATCTTATATAATTTTTTTTTTAATTTTTAAAAGATTTTATTTATTTATTTATTTTAGACATAGTGGAAGGGAGGGAGAAACAGAGGAAGGGAGGGAAGAAGAGAGGGACAGAAACATCAGTGTGTGGTTGTCTCTAGCACGCCCCCTACTGGGGATGTGACCCACAACCCAGGAATGTGCCCTGACTGGGAATCGAAACTGGGACTTTGGTTCACAGGCCAGCACTCAATCCACTGAGCCATACCAGCCAGGAGGAAAAAAATATATATAAGATTTTGGAGCTGAGTGTTTTTTCTTTTGTTTTCACCATATTCACATACAAGAAAATGTTTTCTCCTTGTTAGTTATTGGAGAAAATTCTTAAGTGATTGTTTTGAAAGCATATCATTCTTTCTCTTCCTAACAATGTAAAATAGCGCCTTGAGCACTGAAATCAGCATGTAATTCTTTGGTGAGGGAGGGGAAGTTTTTATTTGAAGCTTGATTGATGTGATTTGATATGCTTATACTTAAAGTTTCTTGGAATTTACTGTACTACTATCCTTAATGGGTGATCTAAACAGGCTTAAGGCGCCTACAGTTGTGCTATTATTTTGGATTAGGAGAACTGGTTGGGAACACACAAACAGTCTCTCTGCCAATATAGTAAAATACAATAATAAATACATTTGAACAACCCCAGCATTGCAAATAAAGTTAGTTTGCTTAATAGCCATAGCTGTTCATGGCAGAGGGGAAAAGCACCTAGTGATTTCCTAGGTTGTGTGAAAGTCAACATTTTGGGGAGAAGCATTTGTCTCATGTAAATGTAACAACATTGCAAACTCAGGATACAATGGGCTGAAGCACAGCCGTGCTACATCTTGGACGTATCCAGTGTCTGTTTTTGCGTTATCGACCCCAGGTACAATCGACAGTGATCTGTGTTATGGAATCAGAATGCCAATGAAGGCATTTTCTCGGCTGGCCGCGCTCCTGTTTGCAAAAGAGGATTCCTTCGTTGTCTCCTCAGTTGATTCGACTCCCTCCTTCGAAGGAGATACTTAGAGATACTTATCGCATCATTTTGGGGGAGCTTAAAGATCCCAGAATGCAGAGGAAAGCGGGGGAGGAATGAGGATCAGGGCAACCACTGCTTGGCTGGGAGCCGAGTTTCTGAAGGTGCTGAGACTGTCGAGGAGGCAAACGGAAAGGGATAGAATAGAAACGGGGCTTTTTCAAAGTGCTATGGGGACTTATCTGTCCTCATGGCTTTGTGGAGAGAGGCGGGTAAAGCAGTTTGGGAGCACGTTTCGACTCTTTGGTGTTTTTATTTGCCAACGGACCATTTGGGTGACCATTTTATAGAGACCAGGTTTTCCATGGGCATTGTGAACCCTCACTCAAACAGAGTGCTGAGATTGTGTTTCAGATAACGTGAAGCCTAGCACCAGAACTGCTCCCCCGCGCACATGGGAGTGTAATTAAACCTCAACTTGGCTCTTTTTCAAATCTTGGCAGAAGTCAAAAACACCATTAATTGCTCGTCAAGTGCTGAGGCCTTTGTCCCTCTCCAAACACGGAGGGCCCTCATGGTGCTTGCCCAAATGATGCAGCAGCGTGGAGTAGATGGAAGCACTGAGAGGAGCGGGACAAATGCACGTGCTTGGCTTTTAGTTTTAATTTAGTTCTGTTTTTTGACCATGGGAGAAGAGGGTTACACATGTCGTCTGTGGCCAGGCTAGAAGAGAAACCGGGGAAGAGCTGCCTGAGAGAGCAGGCGGAGGTGTGATGGCTAGGAGTCAGGCCCGTGTCAGAGCTATGGAGAGGGCAGAAGGATGTTCGCCCTGGACA
Organism: Micronycteris hirsuta; assembly: GCA_004026765.1. Lineage (NCBI taxonomy): Eukaryota > Metazoa > Chordata > Mammalia > Chiroptera > Phyllostomidae > Micronycteris > Micronycteris hirsuta. Next base: position 129,748 of record PVJI01001049.1, read on the forward strand.
GAAGCACGCACGTGTGCCGCACTCAAGCAAGTGAAATCTAGCGGTTAGGACAAAAATGAGACTCCCAGTGAAAAATGCTTTAGACTTCTCTGGAAATGGAATGGAGGTAGCATGGCAAGTGTGAGGATGTATTCCTCATCGATACCATCCCCCTCCACACACGGCACCCCACAAGGGACACTGCATGGCCTTCCGGTTGAATGAGGAGCCCGTTGGGGATGGAGGGGGATGATGTCTACACTGCAGTGGCTGAGACTTCAGAGGTGGCCTGTTTCTTGGATAAATATTCTGAGATGCATTTGTTACTGTGAAGCTTATTGCAGAAAACACTGAGAGACAAACACACATCCCTGCGGGATGAAGGGAAATCTGGAGAACCTGTTGTGCGTTTCCACTGTATAAAAGTCTTTAGAGAAAGGACCACTTGCCTTTGTCCTTAAATATGCACATATCATCTGTAAGAAGAGGGGTTATGAACAGGAGAACCAGGAGATAATTTGGGAATAAATGAAAGCAGAAAGTCAGTCCTGGAGTGTAACAGTCTTTTCCACACTTGATCCAGGCTTAGAGGTCCATTTCCCTCATTTCGTAATTGTTTTTCTTTTCAACCTTTTTCCTTGCTCTTTTGTCCTCACAAACTTTGTTTGTTTATTACCTCTTTGTTTTCTTTCTCCACCCTCCCACACCATTTTTTTAACTTAAAAAATAAAAACAAAAACAAAAAGGTAGGGTAGAAAGTGGAAGGCTCCCAGGAGGAAAAGAGAGGTAGGCAATCCCAGGTCAACAGTGGAACTGCACATAACAGGGAGATAATGTTTTAACTAGATTGAGTGAACCATGAATCTGACCAATATGGAAATCCTTGGGTTCTTAAAATTCAGCATCTCATGTGGGGATATTGATTTATAACGGAAAGCCTAGAAAATGGAAGCTTCATTTTCCTGGCCAAATATACAGTAGAAAAAATGTGAAATGAATATATATATACACACACACACACACACAGAAAAGGGACCGTGGCCCTTAATCTGCAGTCCACATTGCAGAGATGAGCTCGCAAACAAGCATTTTGTTTTTTATATATCCATATGTTGAACGATGTCCTTAAAGTCTAAGTGTGATTATGAAAATGATTTGCAACTGTTTGGGAGCTGCGTTTTTTTTCATGAGGGCATTACTTGAAATGGGGTTCCTGTCCCCAGCTGGTCTGCCAGTTCATACGAAATAGACTGGAACCAGAGATATCAACCCCGTATTTATAACGTTATTTCTCATGGAAGTCAACAAAGTGGGGTTTGCACGGTGCTTGGCCTCTTTCCTCTCCTGCAAAACCAAGATAATGATTCCAAATTCACAGATTTGTTGTAGGGAAAAGCTCCCAGCTCAGCGCCTAGATACTATACCCTACAGTAACTTGTATTACTCTATCCCAGATTGCAGCTCAAGCGGGAATTCTAATGTGTCCTTACATCTGAAGTCGCAGCTCCAAACCCAAATTGGACACCGGTTTGGGTTAGAATGACCGTACGCTTGCTGAAAAAGCACACACATATTCATTGGCAAGAATGTCCGTCTGGACAATGGTAGAAAAAGCTAGTGAAGCGGTATAATGTTCAGCCTCTGTGTCCAGGGGCAATTACAGCAAGAGTCGGGCACAGTGAAGGCCGCTCGGAGCCTCCTACCAGCACTCGACAACACGCAAGTCTCTGGCCTTTGGTATAAAATTTTGATAATCGGTACCTTGTCCATCTAGCCAAGGGTAAGGAGCTGACGTTAAGGCATACGGCTCTTTGTAAACACAGTTACTGAAGACGTAGAAGTTGCAATCAGCTGTCCAAGCTGTAAGAAAGACAGAGTTCTATTTGTGAACAAAGAGTTCCAAGTTCCACTGTCCCTTCATTCATTCTTAAAATACTCATTAAGACATAGATTTTCCTCTGTAAAGTTAACAACCATTAGTATTCAGAAGATTGTATAGTTTACATCTTCCTGCATTCCATCTTATATTCCTTTAAGTGCCCAATGTATTTTATATTTTATTTCAGTTTTGTATTTGACTTTGATTTTAATTAGATTTTTATACTTCGTGCTGATCGGAGTTCAGGAAAGCGTCTGAATAAAATTACAAAGGGCTGAATTGGACGGTGCTGTTTCCTGAATCACTGCAGACTTTCTAGTCTCTTTTTCCTCTAATACAAATGAAAATGGTTGTGTCGTTTCTGTTTTCATTGTTAAAATAAGAGCTACGTGCAGGTCCTGGCAGAGCTCTCTCCTTACCTAGCATTTCATTGTCTGATGTCCTGAGAAGAGCCCCTCGCATTTTCAATGCTCATGATTACCTACAATTTATCATGGCATTTGGAGTAGAAATTTTACCTTATCTCATTTTTGATAAATAAATATAAAAATGCTTTTCCAGGCAAAAGGTAGCTTTTAGAATACCTGAAACTGTAAAAAAAGATAGCATGCTAAAGGTTCATAATGATGTGGTCATCTTGGAAAATAGAGAAAAAAATCAACTCCACTTCTACCTTTCAAATCATAAGAAGTAAGCTCTTCCGCCTTCCAGGCAGTATGGGAGGGGCTCTTGTGTCTGATTACCCAAGGAAATCTAAAATGAGTTTTATGCAAATTTTTCTACAATGAAACATTTTGTAAGTCATTATACTAAAAAGAACTTTTACAAAGCACTTGCAAAGTAAATCAGCCAATAATTCTGCAATATCTAAACAAAATATGATACAATTAAGGTTTCTCTTGAATTACAAGATTTCTACTGAGACATTCCTATGTCATTGCAAATGTGGAGATGGATTTTTCCCTTGATTTTCCTGCCGCCATTGTCATTTCCCCACTTAAAAGTGATTTTTAAGACTATTCTGGTCTGTTGCCTATTGCCACTGAGACATTTAAGTTATTATAGAGCTTGATTTTTATTTCAGTATCATGAGAAGTGGTTTCAGCTCAGGGAAGCCCAAACTTCAAATACCCATGGAAGTAAGATTAATGTAGTTTGAATTTTGCAGGAAAATAACTTCAAAGGTGACATTTTTGTTGGAGGTACTGAAATATCTACAGTAATACTTTTAACAAGGGTTAGTCGAGAGCACTGCTTGGAGCAAAGAAATCTAACATATCCTATAACTGTCTAAAGGTAAGCCAGAGATGGATTTACGGGCCATACTTAACACTGTCACCTTGAAGTGAGGCACTTTGAAAGGCTGAATGAAGATGAACAGTCCATCTCTTTGGTGGGAAGACTTGCCATTTCTTTTTTCTTAGTTTTAAGAGTGATACCATGGTGTGTCATGGGTTGAACAGTATCCAATAAGAATTTGTGCTGTGCTTTGCAAAGTATCCTTTATTCGCTTCTTTCCTCCACCGGGGAAGTGCTCCAGCTGAGAGGAGAGGTGCCAAGGGAAATGTGGCAGATCTGGGCTGTTCTGGAAGGTTCCAAAGATGCCAACCAACTGAGATTGCTCCTCCTGCCTGTCCCTTCCACCTACTGGCTCTTTGTTATCTCTTTGTGCTTTCTATCACTCTACAAAAGCTGAAGTATCACATGAATAAAGAGGTAGTGGCTTGTTTGAGGTGAGAAATATAGTATCATTACCCTTTAAAAGTAACACTTCAGCCCTGGCTATTGTAGCTTAGTGGATTGAGTGCCGACCTGTGAACCAAAGGGTCATCAGTTCGATTCCTAGTCAGGGCATGTGCCTGGGTTGCAGGCCAGGTCAGCTCTCTAGTGGGGGTCCCACGAGAGACAACCACACATTGATGTTTCTCTCCCTCTCTCTCTCCCTTCCCCTCTGTCTAAAATAAATAAATAAAATCTTTTAAAAAAATAAAGGCAACACCTCATACGGTGTTAAATCTGAGCAACAATGAGACTATCAAAAAAATTTGAAGCCTAAAAAGATTTTGACATGCCCTTAAAGTGAAAATGGTGTAATCTTTTGCAACTAGACATAAGATTAAGTCCTAACAGTTTAATGCACAGTAAGGTGAAGGTGGACAGCAATATTATATTGCAATCATCAAACTTGCTATGAGACTAGGTCTTCGCCATTTGCTATGATGACCATCATATCACAATATATGTAAATGTATTACATCAGCATGCTGTACACCTTCATTTTACATAATGTTACATGCAAAATACATTTCAATTTAAAAATCGTAAAGTGGTATAACCTCTGCCTAATTATAATGTGTGTGTACACCTTGTGTTACTGTCATTCTCTTGAGGGACAGGGTAGGAAATTCCTATTTATTCAGCAAGAAGCCTTTTGAAGCTTGATCTAGTGTAATACCAATGATAATAATGTCTATCTGCAAGGCTTGCTGTAAGTAAGGACTAAATGAATTATGACACAGCCATCCTGTAATGATTGGAGCTATGGAAAAGAACCAATAAACGATTCAACCCTTTCCCTAAACACCTTGTGACCCAGAGAGGGAAGCTAGTATATGTTATAGATCTCCAATGTCTAGTGACAGCCTAGTGTAGCAAACCGGGCCAGCTTCAGGACTAGGCCGCCTGTGCCGTCCCTCAGGGCCTTGCACTTGGAAGGGCCCAGCTTGGCTAATGGCACTGCACTTCTTGCGGTCTTGAAATTCATCAACATTTGGAACTAAAGTTTCTCCACTTCCATGTTGCGTTGGGCTCTGCCGTTATATAACCCATCCGACAGTCAAGTGCAGCGGATGACTGAGGAGGCATGGATGGGCTGCGTAGAAGACCTGCTACCGATTCGGAGTATGAGAAGATGGCTAAGGCTGGGTATGGGGAGCAACATCTCGGTGAATTGGGCGCTGAGTCGAGCATTTAGACAGATGGCTAGGAGGACGGAGAGTGTTTCGAGTGGGAAGAATTGTGTAAGCACGTTTCAGGGAAAAGAGTGTCAGGAATCACAGTGCCTGCCTGGATTAAAGGTTTTGTAATCCAGCAGGTGTGAGGAATGCAACTCAGGCAGGGAGTAGGCACCTGTAACTACTAGGAGGATAGTCGTGGGTTTCATACTATAGAATTCTGGCAGCACGTGAAGATCGCTTCCGGCCAATGAGCTCAGCAGCAGAATCAAAGCTTGTACACTCATACTGACCAGGTAAGTAGAAGTAAATGGCAGGCGCAAAAGGTGTGTGGGAGCAAGATGTATCAGAGGTAGCACCACCTTGTTCACGGGGGCAGTGATGTATTTCATGGCATAAGTAAGTCATAGTGGCAGACTGAAGGACCTATATCATTAGATACAGTTTGAGGGTGGAGTGGATTAGCTAACCAACCCCTGAGAGTGGTCATGTGACCTCTAGAGGTGTCTAAACAAAAGCCATTTATTGACTTCGACACTCTATAAACATTTGTGGAACTCAGTCTGTTGGACCATTGCTTTAAATGTGTGAGCATTTCTGCTTTGTGAAATGGAACCACAGAAAGTTAAAAAGACTAGCTCCCCAATAGAACAAAAATGTCATAAGATTTGAATATTTTTAAGAGTTTTGGAGAAGAATGTTTTGAATATGTGTATACATCAGAAGTTCACACTGACAAAAACAAAACAAAAGAAAAAACTTCTAAATTCCTATTTGTATGTGAAGGCAAGGTGATTCCATACTCCGCACAGCTATGAGTTTTGATTTCTGTCACTTCTTGCTCTGCATACATATGCAAAAAATGAAATGTTTATGGTACAACAAGAGTGAACTACCAATGCAATGCAAATGCGAGGCAAAGCTACCTGGGATTTCAGGCTATAGGTGTGTTTATGCATCAGTGGCTTCCTCGTCTCCCCCGATAACATCTGATTGACACCACAACCGCGCTGCGTTGGAAGAAAGCAACTGTATCCTGCAGCCTCGTGCAGTTGGGCTTTGAACTGTCAGTGCCGGGTGACCACTGAGGCCTGACCAATGCCACCGGCCGCTGCAGGAAACGTTACCCATCACCTAGAAAATCCATAGTGTGGTGTATTAACTTGCATAATTAGAGAAGGTGAAGTAAAGAGAGTTCTAAAGGCATTGCCTTGCTCTCTCCTTGGTATTATTTTACCTACGTAAAGAGACTATCTCAGTGAAAATGAGTTGCCCCTGCCTTTTTTCCACGTTACTCAATGCCAGTTGTGTAATGTGTTGCGATTCTATATTGATTAACCATGCTGCTCTCGACTATTCCAGTTGTGATTTATCAAGCACCCTTGATTCTATTCCATTGTTCTACTCACTGTGCCCACTTGATGACCTTTCAAAGGGTAGATAGAAATGGAGAGGGGAAGAATGCTCAAATCATTCCATTTTACTATGTTTTAAAAAAAAAATCTAATACTTCTCTGTTAGGCCGAAACTGCTAGCTAACACAAGGCCCTAAATCTACATAGACTCAAATGATTTACGCTCTCCCTTCCCTTGTGATCATAGAGAGCGAAAGGGTGAGTTATATAAATACATATATTGTATCATTTTCCTTCAATGTTATTATAGTACCAATTCAGAGGATACCACGTGAATTTAAGTACTACTTGGTAACACATAAGAGGATGCCAAAATCTCAAAATTCCACAATGCCTGAAAAGATCAAATTTAAAGATGGATCCTATATATAATGCACATAAATATAAATTTGGAGTCGTTTTAGATAGCATGGCTTAAAACGTAAAACTGCATCGAGACTAAACATCCTGACTGGCCTCGAGCTAAATTTGATTGAAGAAAAACACCACGTTGAGTTGTTCCAGGGATGCACAGCCAGAGAGAAATGCGAATAGCTGGTCCAAGCGAGGAGGAAGTATCAAGCTAAAAGGAGAGAACTGTGTGTGGAACTCACTATGCTTGCCTAAAACTAAAAACTTTGTGACTCGTTAGAAAGACTTGCTTTTAGGGCTGGGTCCTTGAACTCTGGCTGCAGGGGTGACACCTTGTGTGCACATCCCTGGGGAGACATTTAAAACGGCCAACCCAGGGCAGCGATGATGGGTATTGTCTAGTGAGATATGGCAAATGGTAGCCCGGCACAGAGGAGGTGATGGAAACGGGGAACAGCTTTCAGTGTAGGTGTCGGTGCCTAGACCTGGGGGAGGAATGCAAAGAGAGAGGTGTAGACTTGGCTGCTTTTCCTGGAGTTACTGGGAAGAAGGTCTGAAGTAAATAAATTGCAGACAATGAAGAAAACCAGGCTCAACTAAGTAGGAGTCAGGCGCTGAGGTCAGGAAGCATTTTGAGAAGGAGGAGATGGCTGGATGTGACAGATGCCGAGACGAGGCTGAGGAAAGATGAGGCTTGGAAATTGGACTGGCCCTTGGGCTCCGTTGTAATGAGATCGTCGGAGACCTCACTGAAGGTCAGTTTCTCCCCGGTGATAAGGGCACACGCTGGGTGAGATGAAGTTGTAAAAGGCGTCTCGTGAGAAGGAACGGAGGCAGCCAAAGAAAACAGAGTTCAGGGACCAGTGTGCAACAAGGAATTAAGATCGAGAATCTACTGGTCAGATAATTTTATGGTGCTTATAGAAGTTTAACAAGACTTTTAGGATCATGCTAAAAAAAATCGCTGGACTTGAATTAACTTCATTTGTGTTCAAGATATATTCTCACCAGGTATGTACTTTGCACCGCATTCCTTTTAGTTTTATTTGTCCGTTTATCATTTGGCTAAGCAGACATAAACACTACCCCTAGGAAATCTCAAAGTAGGCGCATATATAGAAGCAGAGAGAAATTAAAGAGACCAAGAGAACAAGGATGTAAGAGAGAAAAAGAAGAGACGAAGATGAAGGAGGAGACAAATGTGTGCGTGTGCACACGAGATGCACATGGTGATGCATGCACACAGACACAGAGACATGCATGTCCCCATGCATACACACAGAGATGCACATGAACACACAGAACACATGGCCACACATGTGACCACACAGAGATGTGTGTAGTCACACATGTATACATGTAGATGCACAGATATCCATGGCCATGCATGCAGATACATGTGACTACAGAGATGCACACAGAGACACACAGGTGTACATGGCCATGCTCATACAGACACATGCAGACACATGCAGATGCACAGGACCAGACTCATACAGAAATACGCATGACCACACACACACAGAAATACCCATGACTGAGGCACACACATATGCACACACAGGCCACAGATGCAAATTACCACACATGCACACACATTGCTCACTTTACAACATATACTGTATAAAACCACATTTATGAATACAAGCACTTACAGTTACATTAAAATCAGTAAGGAAGAGAGGGTAACAGTTCAGCATTGCTAGGGTTAATAATAAAACAAGACAACATCCTTTACAAGTGTGTCAGGAAGTGTTAAGTCTAAAATCCAACCACGTGAACTGATGACTCCTCTGTGTGGACGCTAGTGCAGGTCCGCGGGTTTTCCAGCTGGGGTAAGAGGTCGCTGTGGCACATCCTGTCCTGTGGGAGGCAGCGTGGAGGGCAGACTTCCACCCAGAGCCTATTAGGGCTGCACTGGGGCCGGGCATTGACACGTGTGAAATTATCAGCAACAGAACATTGGGGGAATACATTTTTGCATCAAAGGTGCCCTTTATGCCCCACCAGAAAGCTAAACTGCTGATTCAAATGACCCAACCCTTTAAAATTAAGGGAGCCTTCATCTGAAAACTCCAAATGCTGTCTTTAACCACCTAGTTCTGGGGATTTGCCCTTTTTTAGTAGAAATCGCTTTTAATATCCTAGGGAAATTGTAATGTTCAAGGTTTACATTAAACAAAAAGCAACTCTAGGATATCTATCTTATTTGGAAACTCTGTTTAATGCAAATGTACAAAAAAGGATCAGTGCTACTCTGGGTCACTGCAGAATATTTCGGGGGGCTTTCTCTGTAGGATATGCAATCTCAGCCAAACGTTTTGAAGAGGAGGAATCAAATAAATTGCCCTAGTTGGGGTCTTCCTCATCTGTATACAGTAGTGCAGCTCTACTAGACCTGAAAATTGCCCAGAGACCAACTTTAAAAAATAGAGTGCTTTCGAGGCAGAAAATTGCTTTTCTGCAGTACGGTCTAAAGGACAGGCGGTGGCCGGAAGACAAGAAGTTGTCACCACACAGTGATATTGTAAAGCGTCTCCTCCACAACAAAGGGGGCCATTTGTTTTTATTTTCTTCCTTATTAGACCACAAAAGAATGCGGCAGCAATAACATCCTGGCTTTGACTTCAGCCCTTGAAAGCAGGTGCGCAGTTAGATTGTTGAAAGTCCGTCTTGAACACCACACACAGCACTTCCTTTCTATGGAAAACAAATGGCTTAATAAACTGGATCATTTGTTTTTTTGCCAATTTCTTCCATGGTCCTGAATGTTTGGGCTTTGGGGTACCAGATAAACTAATTTTAGATTGTCTTGGTTTTTGTAAATGTAACTTGGTTCCCTAGTAGTGTTTCAAACAAGGCTTTTGCAGTTTCATATTTTTAGGGGGAAAAAAAGTACTTTATGGATTTGGATTGTCCCCTTGATATTTTTGGAAGATTTTTTTATGTGGTTTAATTTCCATTTTTATGGTGGTGTGAACGAAAAATGGGAGAAAATATGTCTTTTTTGTGTTAAGGGATTTGAAACTCCTCCGGGTCTGTTACCATGTTAATGAGACAGTTGAGAGATATCAGGATTTTGTGTATTAATCTTAGCAGGCATTTGCGCACCAGAACTTCTCATTTAGAGTTTTAATGGCATTAGCTATGAATTGCACAACATTAACAGAAAAGGATAGCTCTGCATTATGGACCCATGATACCAAATGTTTATTAAAACCTATTTAAAGTATAATGCGGGGTGGGGCAAAGGTAGGCTTTCAGTTGCGAGTATACAAAAATAGTTTATTCTTGAATTATTAATTAGTGCATTCCTTTCCAAACAAACAACTGTAAACTTATTTTTACCACACCCTGTGTATACAGAGAGCCTTTTCTAAGAATGAAATATTTTATTTTTAAAACATTTCTTTTACAGTTTTGAAATATTTTCATCCATTGCTCACACAAAGATTTTCTGAAAAGGTTTATACCGGATTAAGATATCCATTTCAATGTTAATATTCTTTGATCTTAGGTTTTTTATTTTTTATTTTTAAGTTTAAGAGAAAGCTCTCATTCATGGTAAGGCCCGGCTCTCTCATCCCTCCTGGTCCGCAGATGTAGAGACTCACTCCACTGGGGTCACTAAGTGGAAGCGAAGTCCGGCTGCACATTCTTCCCTTTTCCACTTTTAGCAAATTATTGAACTCCAAGTTCAGGGAGTGGACGGGCCTGAGAAATCTCATAGGCCTGCCCTCTCATCCCTGGGCAAGAATCCCTCTGATAGAGGTAAAGAGACTCATTCAAAGGACACTTTCATTTTCTTATGCTAAATTACATTAGATGTACCAGTGGTCTTACTTGTTTCTTCTTTCTTCTAAAATATCTAGCATTCTTGAAGAATACCTCTTCTTTGATAAACGTCATTGTTCTTTCGTTCAGCAGCTCGTTCTTGAATGTCTGCAGGAGATAGTTGTTGCTTAGACACCTAGGTACCGGGTCTACCCTCTCATGGAGTTTACAATTCAGGAGAGAATGAAGTTAGAGCTTCTAGGGTTAGCCTGGTCCACGCCACCCCGCATGGCAGCGAGACCGCCGCTCCAGTGGTTCACTGTGCTGATGTTGGCCAGATTCTCTCCTTGGGGACAGGGCCAGCAAACTATTTTCAACCATGTGTCAGATGTTATTCTTACCCACCCTCATTTTTCTTTCCTCTTATCTAAGACATATATCCCCAGATGGGTTTACATATTGATGTCATAGTTTCTTTCTCTTCAACCTGGCTACTTTTCTGGAATCTCGAAGCATTGGCATCTCCCTAGGGCCTACTCCGTGGCTCTTACCGGCAGGCCCTGGGAACATGTCTGGTGAACAACCAGAGGTCATGTCTCTATTTTGAGTCCTGAATGAGAGGTAATTGGCAAACACTGTTAATTCTAAATGATTATCTGTTGGGTCCACATGTTGGATGATTACTGCAGCTTTTCCTATAGGACTGAACATTTACATTATGTCCCCTGAAATGTTAATGAGTATCTCCTAAATAGGCTTTGCTTGTGAGTTTCACATGGAACATCATTATACTCTCCTATAAAAGCTACTCCGGAATTACTGCACAGTGACATCCAGCAGGTGGGCCCTGTCTTCATTAGCCGCGAGTGTGCTGAGCTGTGACTGTCCCCGAGCTGCCGCGGGCTAGATGACGCGACGCACTGCCTCCGGCCTGCTGACCTTTCCCTCACTGCCCCTTGTACTTCTTACCCTCTGACTCCTTTGGTGCAAAATGCTCCATTATTTTCAATTTGTGCCCATCTCCTGCCTCAGCCTATTAATCCCTGTCGACTGCAGAGACAAATGGAAGCAGGTGATTGCACACTCAGCAGCAACCTCGCTGAATTTCTATCACCGATTCGGAGGACTTTGCCAGAAGTGTACTTGGGAAGGCTCAAACAGCAGGTACGGTGCTCAGTTCACAGATGGGCCATCTCACGCCAGGCTTTCTAACAAACATTCATGCAGCAGTCACAGAAAAATCACACACTGGCTCTCAGTGACAAATAAACCAGGAACTTCTACATAATAGTTTAAAACATTGGTTCAGGAGTAGTTATCTCTTCTAAAGGACTTCCTATATAGGATGAACTTCTAGAAATCTTCATTTTTGAACCTACAGGGTCTGGCAGAAGCTAATGCCTGCTTGAGTGTGGTTGGCAGGGTAATAATATGGGTGTAATAATTTATAGTTTTAATGTGAACATTTCACCTAAAATGTCATATGGTGTGCTTGAGTGTGATATTGTTCTGTTACAGAATTGCATACTTATGATTTTGTGATAAAAGATTTTGTAATGAAACAAGGGGCATTATGTGTGCCAGACCCTGTGTATTTGATCATAATTAAGTGATATTGTATTTAAAATCTCATCATCTTGCCCTTTACTATCCGATATGGTGATTTTACCTAAAGGATAAAAATAGTCAGTGAGATAATTGCGTTATTTTGATAAAAGCCAGCCTAGAGAAGAATCGGAGCTCATTCATCTGAATGGTTGTTTGGAGTTGCTCTCTGAGGACTCCTGGAAACACCCCAAAGAGGCTTGTCCTCACCTGCCTCTCTCTGAGCTCTGCTGGGTCTTTTCATCTGTTTCATGTGATCAGGGTCCTCACCACCTTGTGTTTGAGGGAAGAGTGTTGCTGCTAAAATTAAAGTCTGAAGTTCAGTGTCAAGTTGTGGGATAGAAGATGACTTTGTCCCCAGGTAGGATCTCAGAGCACTTGCAAAGTCGTCAGCAAAATTAAGTAAATGTATTTAATAGGAAAAGATACCAAATTAAGCTTTGCTGTTACAAATAGGATACTTTAATGTAAATAGAAAACATTTTAAAGTTCATGTTTTAATAGAAAGTCATGTGTATAATACAAAGCAATTCTCTTCAAGCAAACTTTTTGGTTGAACAGATAGATTTTTTAATAATTCTGAACAAGTTAATTTAATCCTGTATTTAAAATCTTGTACAAGTTATTTCCAGATAGATGAAAAAGCAAAAAATATGAACATGTTTGCCTTTTTTATTAATACACTATACACAATAATTTATATATGTCTTTAAAATTGTTCTTTATAAGCACTGTGATCTTCGTATTAATTCTTGGACATATATTTGAGGTATTTACTTGAGTGAATAGAAAGGTGGGCAAATGCTTAAGTAGGTTGGCTGCAAATGTTAGCCCAGTGGGTATTATATAAATTTTCCTACCTAAACTTGGTATCCAAAGAGAATTGAGTGGTGAAAGTAAAACCAGTATTTCCTACTCATCATCGATTGAACTTCGGCTGACAGACCAGGTCTGGAGGCAGTCTGTCTGCCTTCCTTCTTGGTTGGACTTTGCACAAGGTCCCAGGTAGAATTTAGACCTGCTTGCTTTGGATGCAGATCCATTTTCCTGGACCTAACTATTCATGTCTGGTTTGGAGAATTTCCCACAACCTGTATAAATGCCAAGGAGTATGCAAATAGACAGGCTATTTTTATGTTTTAGGCATTAAAATTCATTCCTTGAACACGTTTACTTCATTGGAATGTGATTTTTTTTTTATTTTTTAAAAAGATTTTATTTACTTATTTTCAGAGAGAGGAGAAGGGAGGGAGAAAGAGCAATGTATGGTTGCCTCTCACATGGCCCTCATCGGGGACCTGGCCCGCAACCCAGGCATGTGCCCTGACGGGGAATCGAACTGGGACCCTCTAGTTCCCAGCCCATGCTCAATCCACTGAGCTACACCAGCCGGGTGGAACGTGATTTTTTGAGAAGTCTCCTAGCACATATATTCTGCAGTCAATACTTTAGCCTTACTATTGTTTGTCTCAGGTTCCCAGCTTAAACTCTCTTTACATGTCAGATAAACTGGTTTCCTGCTTGAAAGATCAAGATTGGTCAAGATGAGGCCCTTCAAATTTCTTCTCAATGGATATATGTGCCTTTTCAAAATGATTTGTACTTTCAGCTCTCTTCATGTTTGCCCCCACGCCCCGCCCCTTTTTCCTCTCTCTCCCTCGGTTCTCTCCCCCTCTTTCTGTAAAATTGTCCTTTTCTGTCTCATCTTTCCTATGATCCTAAATGTTTCCCCTTTTGTTCACTTTAGGATCTTATTCTATCAGTTCCCTCTATTAGCCATAATTTCCTGCCAATGACACTAAACCCCTACATTATTAAAAGCAATTCCAAATCATTAGGTTCAGTAGTATATCATCCAAAGTTAACTGTTTTATAACAGCAAATGCTTCCTGTATGATTGGAGTTCTGAAAACACTAACACTACCTTTCCTTATAGTTTATGGAGACTACATCTTTTCTAATCAAAAAGAAAATAATTATATTCCAAATTTGCCTACTTCTTGGTAATTTTGATCTAGATGATTTAACATTTTCTACCCTAAAATGAACCTTTCATCTGAAAATTATGAAACTAATTAAATGAATCTAATTTTTTTAAAAAAGCAGTTGAGCCTGGCTGGTATAACTCAGTGGACTGAGCACGGGCTGGGAACCACAGGGTCCCGGTTCGATTCCCAGTCAGGGCACATGCCTGGGTTGTGGGTCAGGTCCCCTGTGGGGGCCATGTGAGAGGCAACCATACATTGCTGTTTCTCTCCCTCTCTTTCTTCCTCTGTCCCCTTCTCTCTAAAAAAATAATAAATAAATAAAAAATCTTTTTTTAAAAAATGCAGTTGAAACGTATCCTAAGACTAAAAGAACACAAACAAAATTTTGGAAAAAAATAAAAATAAAAAGGAATAATCTCTTTAAAATGGCCAAGTTGATAATCAGCATGTTCATTGAAAACTTTCTTTATTCTATGCAGGGCCTGCAATTTTAAATGAGACTAGGTTCCACCAGATGTAACCAAGTACCTGCCTACCTGCTCTGAAGTCCCTCAGAGTTTCATTAAAATCAAACCAAACAAAAGCAACTTTCTACCCCCTCGAGTATGTGTTTCCGGTCACAGTGCTCTCCGGCCTTCGACCTTCTACACCTGCACTGTCCTTTAAAAAGATTCCAGGCTTTAAAAAGGTTCCAGGCGATCTCTGCCATGCTAGGACCAGCACTGCACTATCAGGAGAATGAACTAGGCTATTCTTTAAGTCTATTCATCTCTCATTTTCACAGCTCTCTAAGTTAAGCTTTCAGGGTCAAGTACTTTTAAGGAAAGCCAGAAAAATTCACACAACCCTTGCTGTCAAAGTGCCCAAGAACGCTCAAACACAGTCTAAAATTAGCCTTACAGGTGCTAAATATCTTTTCTTGGGCAGTAGCTTCTTCAAGTAGAAAACAAACATTGATTAAAGAACCAAATAGAATGTTTTGCCTTGATAATTGTAGAAGCTTCGGAAAAGGACACCCGTTCTCCACATCTAACTTTGCTAAACAAGGGTCAGTTGCTTTAAGCTTTTTATAGTAGAAGCTCAACCCATCAGTAAGTGAATATTTTAACCACAGGGACACTGAACATTCAATGATATTTTCATAATTGCAATTTGGAGAGTCAGTAAACACTGTGACCTGAAGTAGCTCACTTGGAAGAAACCTGATTGCCTAGTTAAAAACATTGTATCATGTACTATTAATAAACCTAACTACTAAACTCTGAATATAATAGGACAATTACCTTTAGGAAGCGTTAGTATTCATTATACCCAAAACATGAGTTGGTACAGACAGCTGCAGACATAACGCACTTAGTACAGTTACAGTGCATCTGAGACGTTCCATGGAATGTTACTTGGAATTTTCTGCACATCTTGTTTTCTGTCTCAGGTACTCTTTCAATAATACTCTGGCTAAATAAGAAATTATATATATACATATATGTGTGTATGTGTGTGTATATATGTATGTATATGCATATTTACATATATATCCATATGTATAGATAAATATGAATTAGAAAACACAATTGTTGAACTCGATGAAATACGGTAATCTAGGGCAGCCATGTTCAACCAGTATGCCACAAGCATTTTTAAAATATGCAATAGCTATTTAGTTAGGGGCACTGGCCTCTTTTCTTTTAGATTAGCACATAAAAAATGACAATAGCTATCTGGTGTGAATGGATCAAAATTATGCCTATTTTTGTCAGATTGTCAAAATATATATTTTTGGTGTGCTGCAAAATATTAGTAGCTAGTTTATGTATACCATGAGATGAAAAGCATTAAAAATTGCTGTGTAGAGGACATGAGTTAATACATTGAGTTTTCTTTTTTTTTTTTTTGCAGACCATATAGTGTTTCAGAGAAATACTATTTCATTGTAAATTAAATGTTAACATCGAGTGAGCCTGTACTTGCCACAAAAACTTAAAACATCTTCTTCAATTCATTGTCTTCAGTTTGGACTGTCAGTTGCTTTTCTTTACTTAGTTGTTCGTATTAATTTCAAGACATCATAAAATGACTCAAAAAGGGAACCACTATAACTAATAATCTAGAACAAAATATAGCTTTAGAAGTATTTTTTTTAATTATGGTACATTTACACAATGGAATACTACGCAGCAGAGAGAAAGAAGGAGCTCCTACCCTTTGCAACAGCATGGATGGAACTGGAGAGCATTATGCTAAGTGAAATAAACCAGATGGTGAGGGAAAAATACCATATGATCTCACCTTTAACTGGATCATAATCAACAAAAGAAAAAAGCAAACAAAATATAACCAGAGACACTGAAATTAAGGACAATCTAGCAGTAATCAGAGGGGAGAAGGAAGAGGATATGGGGCAAAGGGTTTTCATAGAAGTAAAAATTTGGGATGATGTTCGAAAAACTATTAAATGCCACCCCAAGTTCCTCAAATATACACACTGTGTTTTAGAAACCAAATATATGCTAGTTTAGAAAATAACATGCTGAACTGGTGACTCTCAAAAATTTTAATAACTGATGACACAACAAAGTAATCCGGATGAGTAAAGGGCTGTTTGACACATTCTTTCCGAGCATATTGAATGAAGATTATAACCAAAGACAATTAATTTACCAGAAAGATCAAAAGTCACACAGATCCCCTCCCTGACCTCCGTAATGCTTGGTGCTAAGGTGTGGTGGTGGTGACCAGATCCATCTGCGGTCATTTACATTTTATCGCCTGAAGGGTTCCAGAATCTGGATTTTTATTTTTGCAGTTCACAGAATGGGCCTTCAATCATTCTAACAGCACTGATGAAGAAAATAGATGACATTGAGCAACGAGACAAAGTCAAGTTTACTGCCAAGGTTATTGGGACAATGGCTATTAACTACTCTGTTTTCAATGAAAGGAACAAAAAAAAAAAAGATGAGAAAGAAAGATTAAATAGATCTCGCCATTATTTAAAAACACAATTGTATACAAAATAGGTAAATACATGCCAATGGATTTTGTACAAACTACTAGAAGAGGAAACGTGATTTAATGGTGATCTAATTGACCTTTGAACACTTTTTGTTTAAAGATGAAAGCACTTACTTCCTGAGTCCTGCCTTTCCATCTTGCTGTTGCCTGCAGTTCACCCCTTTACGTTGCTGCGTGGTATTCCATGGTCTAGTACAATTCTTGTACCCAGTCTCTGTAGCTGGACACTTCGATTATTTCCAGTTTAGGGCTGTGATGAATCAAGTTGCCATAGACAGACTGTAACAAGTTTGTTTGTGGGGATACCATGGCATTCCTCTGGGATGAATACCTAGATGTGGAATCATTTGGCTACATGATAAGTGCAGATTTAACTTTATGACAAACTGCCAAACAGTTTTATAAAGTGGTTGTCTCATTATATACACCCGCTGAAGGCATTATGTGCATTTACCAAGGTACGTGAATACATATACATGTGAGGCAAGAGTACTGGGTAAAGGGTCGTCCTGACAACAGACACCTATTTTCCCACTGAGAGAGCGTCGTTGTCTTTTATACTTTGACACCAAGTCCACCAGTACTTGAAACATGTCATAGTCTTTTCAATTCAAATAAAAAGAAAAAAAGGGAGAGGGATTTATATAATTGGTTTGGCTTAAGTGGAAGTAGCTTCAAAATAATTAATTTAGAATTAGTTGAGGCAGAGTATTTTGAACCCCATAAGAATTTTATATGCCTCCGCTATCATAAGGAGAGCACTGGAAAGAAACAAGGAGTTTGGATTCCAATTAATTTTCTTGGCTCTCTGTGTGGCTTTTGATTAAGCCACATAAGTGATCAGGAGTCTGCTCTCTATGGTCGGACAGGGATAATGACCTGTCATTCCACCTCCTTGACCTTCTGTACTTCAGAACGACTGTAGGATGAGAGCATCCCATTAACTGTAGGACACGATTGTAATTTTTTATAGACGTTTAAGGTGTTTCTAATTCGAATCAAATTCATTATTTTTAAACGACTCACTATTCCTTTACAAAAAAGAATAAACAGAGATTTAAATAAAAACAGTTCTGTGTTAAACTCATGCCCCATGTAAAAAGATGTGAAAATGAATAAGCGAAGTATGCATAATTTCACACTTCTGGTTTCCCCATTGAAAGAGCAAAGCAGGGTCACAGAGTAAACTTCTCCACAGTATTTCTGCTAGAACAATACATACTACGGTTTGTGCATGAAAACATATGAGAGCTTCCTCTTCTCTGGTATTTTATTTCTGCAGTTCTTCCGTGTCCAAGAATGGAAACATGACTAATCTTCTGTATAAATTTCACGAAAGACGGTGGAAGAGCTTCCACATCTTCATTTACTTTTCTTGGCAATATCTCATTCCACTTCAGAGTGTAAGGACGCTATAAACATAATTAATATGTAGATGCAAAGATGCATGCAAGATAATTGCTCCACTAACCTACATTAAATTAGGATGTGCATACTGAATAATAGATTAGAAAAGTAAACTAATGACAAATTTCCTTTAAAATACGAGGAGATAAAAATGGGTCTCTTGCAAAGGACATACACCAGAAGATAAGCATTCTGTTTTATTAATTTTTGTCTGTATTTTCTGTATTTTCTACAGCTGGTCAGAAAATCACATGTTCTGGGTTTCAGGTTTTCCGATGGCAAGTAGGTTTATTGTACTTAATACATGGAAGTGCTGTATGATTAAATGAGATGATATAATGATAGTTTGTAATAAGGTATTTAGAGTAATGGCAGGAACTACCTAAAATTTAGATCCCACGTGCTGTAGCCCAGCTGCGCATCAGATGCAAGGATCCCCTCTCAAATGTCACATCGCCATGACTGTATAATCTTCAGCCCCGATATTTCCATATCTATTTACTTTTAAGTTAGCATCTATTCTGGGTTCAACAGCATCCTCAAAGGAATACCACACAATTTAAACCCTTACTTGTATTTTCAAGTTTCTCACTATCTGTTTGAGGAGGCAAGGTGAACAGGCATGAAAGAAGTAGAAGGGATGAGTGCAGAGCTGTAACCAGATGCTCCAGCTTCTCGTAAAACACTCGGGCTAGTGGGGGTTTTAGAGAAGGGAAGACCATCGTGGACCAGAGTCGGGAGGCTTCGGGAAGAAGTGGCCTTGAGGCAAAACTTCAAGGAAGCCTTTTCCTATTGAAAGAAAGTCTAGAGAGGCAGAGGTTCCACCATAAATACAATAGAAACTATCAAGAATACTGACTAAAAACAGGCTTTTATGTCAATAGAAAGGTGAAAATCCAGTTGCGTAGTTAGAATGGGGCCAGAGTGAGACTGGAATATGGACATTGAAGTGCACTTTCAGCCATTATGAATTCTGCAACCAGTGGGAATTCTCCAGTCAGATGAAACTTCCTTGAGCTTAGTAACTCTAAGAAAACGTGTTTAAATGGCCTATTAGAAAGTAATAGCATCTATTTTGTATGAGCAACTTTGCTCAAAATGTTCCTGGGAGTGAAAGCTGCATAGTTTTCCTACTATCTGTGGACATTTGTCTTTTTGAAGGAAAGGGCCCCAAAAGACAGCAGTGTGAAAACCATGGTATAATTCAGTTCTGTGTATCCAAAGTGAATATTTTCATTAAATGGGTATAGGAAGAATTAGCCATTTTCAACAAGATGATATCCGAAATGATATTTAGTGGGTAGAGTAGTGCTAAATTGTAATAAACA
The DNA here is from genome assembly GCA_004026765.1 of Micronycteris hirsuta. Classification (NCBI taxonomy): domain Eukaryota; kingdom Metazoa; phylum Chordata; class Mammalia; order Chiroptera; family Phyllostomidae; genus Micronycteris; species Micronycteris hirsuta. The sequence goes on from PVJI01001049.1 coordinate 149,440, forward strand.
GAAACTTCTTTTGTGTTTTCTGTTAAAGCCCCCAAGCTTCAGAGGGGTCTGTGGACTAACTATCCAAGAGGAATATAAGGTTGCTAGCATGAGGGATAAACGAACACAATATCGAGGCAATTTTTCCTTCCTCTTTTCTTTGTGTACGTATTGGTAACCAACTGGAGACAGAGCCAAACGACCCCAATTAATTCAGCACTGTTTGGCACAGTTGGCATCCCCTGCTGAGAAGAGACCCAGCTCTGAGCTAAGCAAAAGGTCTGAACTTGTTCTTCGTCGTTAGGAAGATATGCTTCCCAGATGATGTTACTGATGTTACCTGCGTTGAATTCTGGGGGCAGCTCACATTGCAAGTTTCAGGAATCACACCCTGCTAGTCAGTAAAGAAAGATGAATGTAAAATATTTCCCTTAAATTTAAGAGGAATCTGGCTATCAGAGTCTTGAGATCTTCGGATGTGTCTTCACATGTGAGTGTGTGTATAGGATTTATTTGCTAAATTGCTGAGTCCAATAAAAAAAATCATGATTATTCAACTTTGCTTTTGTAGAAATGTGCAATTTCAAGGTTTGTAGCCAAAGGCATGCTTTTCTACTATCTATTTGTAAATTAAAATCTATTAAACTTGCCTTCATATCTCTGAAGGCCTTCCTTTTTTTTCTAACCCTTGACAATTCAGTGTCAACTATTTTGGAACCAAAATAGGGTTTTTTTAAAAATCCCTACAAGGGATTTTAAAAAAGTAATCTTGAGTTTTATTCCAGAAAAAGCTAAGTTTTAATGAGAAGCTAAGGCACCAGTAGGTTCAGATCCTATTTGAAGACAAGGATGATCACTCATTTTATTCTTACTATTATGTTGAAATAATAATTTGTTGAAATGCATTATAATAAACTGGATTTCATTAGTAATCATGAATTTAATAGATTGCTCTTTGGCGAGGAAGTCATCAGACTTTGCAAGCCATTTATCTGTTTGTTATGGGGTCACATAATACTAGCATGGATATTTGTAAGTTATCTAAGATGTTTTTAGGATAAAAACTTTTTAGAGTAAAGAAATTCTAGTACAGATAAGGTTTTATTTAAAAAATAAGGATAACTTTAAATGAATTCTGCTAGCGCTTCATGCTTTAATGATCTTAAGAATTATTGTGTCTGAAAAGTGTGAGAATTTTTGCTGAAATTATTTTCAGTACTATAAAACGGAGTGTTCCCTTTTGCAATTCCTACAATTGAATGTTGGATTGGATGTTTTCTCTGCTCTTCCAAAGCCCTCCAGGCAACATATGTTATTAAACCACAGACAGTCACCAGGGAAAGCCGTGAGCATGTGGGAAATTAGGGTTCCTAAGTAGAGAGAAGTTGGTAAATCTATAAAACTGTGGCTAATCTCTCTCTTGGGCCATCGCTCTACTTTAAATTATCCCTGTTAACCAAAATAAACTTAAGGAATCATGCCATGGCTAATGTGCTTTGATATATTTTACTCAACTGTGGTCAGGAGGTCTGTCTTAGATTTCTGTAACAGATGTTTTCTCTTGGCATTCAATGCTATTGATTTTGTGGGCAAAGGGACACAATCAATAAAGTGACAGTCACAGCCTAAAACGGATTGGGGCAGAAAGTAGAGTGATCGTCTGCTAACCTCAAAAGGCTGAGCTTTGAGATGTTTATCTGGACCTCTGGCCTTCTCAAAATTGGGAGGGAATCCTAGGAGAGCTACTTTTTGCAAGGATTTGGTTAATACATACTTCATGTCAGGTCAAAACTGCCAGGAGAGCATCTTTTCCACTGTATTCGAGCCTAGGGTCTAGAAACTCTTCAAGGGCACTGCTAAAAAATCAAGTAAACTTGTATCTGTTATATAATGGAGACAGGTAGCATCGACAGTTCTTAAGTTCAAGTTCTGAGAAAGGGTCAAGTTACATTTCTTGCTCTTTTTCAGGAGTAAATGTGGCCATCTGAAAATTACATTTCCTCTACTATAGAGACATTGGTTGACATATATATTTCATCTGTATCTGTACTCACAGTAAAGTTTTCACAATGTTTATTTTATAAACATTTAATTCTTTTACACTGCTTTATGCTCATAGAATTATTAAAGCTCTTTTATTAATCGAGTAGTTACTGTCATGCTACTTTTAGGTAGGTACTATGTTCCGTGCTGAGGATTAAACTATAATGATTTATATACAATCCTCTCTTTAAGATACCTCATAGTCTACTTATCCATACTCACTACAATGCGATGTGTCGATCAAAACACATGCAATCCATGCAAGAAGAGGGAAGGCCATGAGGGAATTTTACTGAGGATAGAACCTAAGATTAGAAACTTGTAGACAAAGCTAAAAGCAATGCCTATGCAAAAGGTCCAAAGAAATGCAATTTTCTTTGGCAATTTTAGCACAGGGAGTTTAGTAGTCCTAGATTACGCAGGATTGCTTGAGAATGTAGAGAGAAGTTAGTCCGAAACTGAGCCCAGGTAAGCTCACGAATGGTGTAAAATGTCCTGCAGGCAATGGGCCCTTTTAGGTAAAGGGGAAAGACAGAGCTAGAATTGGAATCTTAGGGGGGTTGATCTGAGTGACTTTTCAGTCAAAGAGGTGACAATGGCGCTTACTGTACATTTCCTGTCTGTTTCGGTTGGTCCCAAGGTGTACTTGGAAGAGCTGAGAACTCGTGTACTTCTAAGGGGACATAACAATCTTCCTTCAGTGATACTTCTGTATGTTTTTGGAAAATATGAGCAATTTGACAAATGATGTAAATGCCCCCCTACACATGCCCATTGGGTTAGAAATGCTGTCATCAAGGTTTACTTATTTCTCACACTAATCGTGTTGACTTAATTTAAAAATAGTGGACATGTATAACTTATCAGGTGATACCCTTATAGCATGAAAAGATGCTGATATGCAGGGTCTGGCAGAAGAAAGGCTTGTTTGAGTGTGTGGTTGGTAGGGTAATAATACAGGAGTAGTAATTTATGGTTTTGATTTGAATATTTCACCTAAAATGCCATGTGTTGTGCTTGCATGTGATATTGTTATGTTACAGAATCGCATGCTTATGCTTTTGTAATAAAATACTTTCTAATAAGAAGGGGCATCATTTGAGCCAGACCCTGTATTATCAGAGTACATTGAATACCCTAGAAAGTTAGGCTTATCATAGACATGGTAGCTATTTTGTAGCATTAAAAGAGGCAGCAAGCAAGCAAGGGTTTTTTCAGTCTAATGTATTCACTTAAAACTATAAAATATGTGCCTTTGGATATATGTCTTCTAAATTGACTTTTTTCATAAATAAGATTTGGTAGTATTTTTTAAAACAGACTATTGATTAGTTTAACAACAACAACAAAAAAAGGACGAGCCGCACGTCTGATATCTCATTTTGAAATTAGGGATTTTTTGAGTATTATTTAGATATTTTGTTGATACGAAAACTGAACACTGGAGACTGCTGGCAGCAGAATGCCTTAGGCAACCAGGCATGACAAAATATAGTGCATGGAGAGATTTTCACTCCTCCTGCTATTTAAAGACCTATTTTCATGAGCTTATTAGCTCCTAGTGATCCCCAAGGAGAAATACAATTAAAACTTAATCATACCAAAAGCTGGGATTCTTCTGATTCAGCGAACTTGTAATCTATTATATTTAGTAGTTTATGTGTAAATGTCTGAACCCGGAGAATGAGAACCATATACATGGACTTCGTTCTGTAATGGTGCCAGTCCTTGGAATTCACATCACTGGACTTGCCTTGTCTATGTTCCCATAGCTCTATCTTACCTCCTCCCCGCCTTTCTTCCACTGTTCAGGGTTTCTAAATGCGGCATCTCTCTTTTCTTTTGTGAAAGCAGAATAGCTTCCATTCCCTTTAACGATCACATTATTCCATTTCCTAGATCGTAGATATGAAATCAAATCCTTACGAAATAGATGATGCCGAAGAATTTGAGCCCACATTAGCAAGTCAAGGAAAGAGTTTAGAGATATGTAAAAACCACACTCAAATGATCCTCTATTTGCCCAAGAGCTCGAGGTGAACAGGGAGATCTTATTACTTGGAGTACCCAGATGACTACACTCCCTCATTTACAAATATTGATTCTCTAGTGTGTCCCTACCCTACCTCCCTACGCTCACTGCCACCTTTTTTATGGGATAGTTCAAGCTTCCTGAAAGCCAATAAAAGCCAAGGAAAATGGAAAGAAGCAATGAGAAGAAACAGGAGGAAATGCATTGCACCCCATAGCAAAGAAGGGTTCTCCACTGTTTTCATTTAGAGGCTGCTCAGCTTTGCTGCTGCAGAAGGATGCCTGGTCAGGGCATGTCGAGCATCACAGGGGACACTGGACAGCCAGGGATTCTACTGGTGTGGGTCTTTTTTTCCAGCTGGCAATCTAGGCCTTGAGAAAGGAAACAAACAAGTGAGACGGTTTGTGACATCTGGGGAAGGAACTCGGTACTCTCCTGGGTACTTCTCATACCATACTTCTTTTATTGTAAGTCTACTGGTTTTAGCCAATACATTTATTTCAAAGCAAGGCTATGTGTGTGTTTTTATGTAACTCTGTAACTGTGATTCAAGGTGTAATTATTCTTGTGTCCACACTTGTCTTTCTTTTGGGAAAAAGAACAAAGAACACTGGAGCAGAAGGTCCCCTCTACCAACTGAAGCATAATTTTAACTAAATTAAATGAAGAAAAAATACCAAGTTCTGTGGCCATTAAAAAAAAAAGGACTCATAGCTAAGACTGCACAAGCTATGACTATACAAGCTACATACATTACTGGTGGCCTAAAGGATCTCATTAGTACTTGATTTTTAGGTAGGGTCGACCAGAAGTCCTCCTGATAAGTGACTTTATTAGGCAGAATCTGTCACCAATGCATCCTCCAGGAATCTCTTGCTTTCCTCTCACTGCCTCTAATTTCTACCTCTCCCTCTGGGCCTCATTTGTATTCTTGTCATCACATTATAACCTATTCCAGCTTGTGATTTAATGTTTGGAAAGTTTTGTCATTTAGCATTGGACATGTTTTGATCTACCTTGAGGTAATTGGGACAAATTGCCACAAAACACGGATATATGCCTTTGTATATACATATTTGGGGGGGGCATTTTAACATGGTGAAATATAATTCTACGGAAAAGGGAAAACTAAGAATAAGGCAAAGAGGACTGAGAGTGTTGAGGACAGAGTGGGGGCGAAGCTCAGCCCCCTTTCCTAACCTGGAGGCCGCCCTCTCCTGCTCCAAAGGTACCGTTGCCCCCCTATGCTCTTGACTAAGCCTTCTCCTCTCTCACATACATAAGTGGGCTACCCAAGGGAGCAATTTCATTGCTCAAAAGGGAGGTATGATTCACGTTCCATCTATCTCTTTCTTGCTTGGGGTCACAGAAGAAGGACATGCGTTTGTTTTTTTGTTTGTTTTAATATTTATTTATTTTCAGAGAGAAGGGAAGGGAAGGAGAAAGAGAGGGAGAGAAACATCGATGTGTGGTTGCCTCTCACGTGGCACCCACTGGGGATCTGGCCCACAACACAGGCATGAGCCCTGACTAGGAATCAAACCAGTAACCCCTTGGTTCGTGGGCCAGTGCTTAATCCACTGAGCCCCATCAGCCAGGGCTGCATTTGTTTTTGATGGCTCAGTCCTTTGGTGCATGGCCAGGAACAAGTCTGAGAGCTGGGGAGTTTAAGGTGTGGTCCTATAGTATCCATGAACAAACAACCCCAAATTTGAAAAACTTACTTTCTTCTGACCCACCAAGAACACTCACATAAGAAATGTCTGGTGTAGAAAGCTGATGCTGTTTCAAACACAAACGGGGACAATCACATGTAGACTGCTAGCTAAGAGTGGGGTGTGTCTATTCGATGACACCACAGAATGCTTGCGAGTGACCAGGCAGTGTTGTAAGCATCCTTTCCCACATAAACTCATGTCTCCCTCAAAGTGATGCTTCGAGAGTTATTGCTATTGTCTGCATCTTACACTGAAATATGTGCTGCTGAAGTATTGATGCTGAGTTACTTGTTCTTGGTCATTGATTCTAGAAATCAGGATTTTTGGCTTCCTAATGTTTAAAATGAGGTTAATAGTACTTTCCTGATATATGTATTGATGAGGATAAAATAACTTCCTTTTTCAGAGGGCCTAGCTTGTCACCTGAACCATGGCTGTTTTCCCCGACATTTCACCTCCCTTTACCCTTCATAAAATGTTCAGGTCCCACGATAGAATTAGACTCTTTTTTTTTCCCTGTGCTGTACTTATGCCAATTCCAATTTATCATGCATGTAATTTGTTCCAGCTCCCCTTATTAATTAATAATCAGGCAGTAATATTACAATTTCTATGAAAGTAAAGATCATAGCAAACAAATATTCACCCAGCATTTCCTATATTCCAGGCTCTGTTGTAAAGTCTTTACATATATTAACTCATTTCCATCCTTTTCATAGGCAGTACTATGGGGGCCTCAGTATGCAGACAGAGAAACCGAGGCATGGAGGAATCGAGGTCTTGTTTGGGGAATGTAGAGACCAGCTGTAAGTGCGGGTGTGTGGGACCAGAGTTCTATGTACCTAAGTACTATATACACTTGCTTGCCAGTAAACAGAAGAACACTTTCTAAAATGAAGCTCATTATCATGAACATTTGAAGGTCTGTTCCACAATGTTGGATATCTGGCGGGTTTTATACTGTATCCAAATGATGCTGACGCCAGGAGCAGTGCCCAGATCTCACGGACAAACACTTCTTTATCCGCTACCTCTTCCATCCATTTCAAAATGCTGACTGGTACCACATTTTAGAGTTGATAGAATCACATGTCAAACGTGTCAAAATTTAGTTTTTGTAACCACATGTCATGAATAGCCTCAGAATCCCACAAGTTTACGAGAGCCACACATCAACATGTGTGGACATGTTAGTTAGTAACAATTCAGCCCACTCTGAAGTCCACTAAACTAAAAGATCAATTATGAATCAGTAGCCAGCTGTCTAAATCACAGTAACATTTGTGAGAAACTTGATCTCAGGTTGTTATGTATGACATACTATAAATTTGAAAATTATGCCAAACTGCTCCTGGAAATAAATATAATTAAAAGGCTTGGAAACCCTTTCAAGTTTTAGTCACTGTGCCCCATGGTATGTCCGCAGCAGCACATTTCCCCTACGAGCTGTTTACAAAGGAACTGCACCGGGACCCACTTCATCATGATTTGTTTTTCTCTTTTACCGTTATTGAAATGGAATTTGTTTTCTGCTAGAGGAGGGAAATCCAACAGGAATTTTACAGATGTAAAAACTAGTTTCTTATCTCTTTCTTGCCATCAGACATTTAAAAAGTTCATAAATATTGAAATTGTTCAAGTGCCCATTTAGACACTGTTACTGAAGACTCCGTGTTGGCAGCTCTTTCATGCACTGCATCCTACATTTCCCAAAATCTGTAAAGTTCAGGTCGGCAGGTACCCTGAAAGGGGAAAGGGACAGGTTGGCATTTTTCTTAGTTTGCCTGATCTTAACCAAGAAGTACAGCAGAAAGGTGATATGCCAGTGATTTTATTAGTCACCATAAATATTAGAACCTAGAGTGTATTGATACATTCATCTAAATGTATCAATAATGTATACACACAAATTATTACAAAAACAGTGGGTATTTTCAGCTTCTGATCATTGTTTAGTGTCAGAATCTTTGCCCAGAGCCATGGAAAGTGACACTCCAGGAAAGGAGTCCCATAACCTCCGTGGACTTTGTTTATGCTCCCTACCTGCCAACGCTCCCTTTGACCCGGGCGCCAAGTTGGATCAGCGATTCTCAACCTTGTTCACCTCGTGGTGCACAGAAGCTAATTACTAAAATTCTGCAGCACACCAAAAATATATATTGTACTTTCTGCTGATCTGACCAAAAATAGGTATAATTTTGATTCTTTCACAACGATGGCTCTTATTGTGTTGGCTGTTACCATTTTTTTTAAATTTTACAACCCAAGGGAAAAGAAGCCAGCTGTTGCGTAGTTTAAAAACCCTCGTGGCACACTGACTTGGACTGTGGGTGTTATCGTTTGTGTCAGTGGCCATAAGAACTCATGTTTATTGAATATCTGACGTGCGCCAGGCTCTGTGTTAGGCATTCACAGACGGCACGTCAGTTAATCCTCTCAACAGCCCATGACAGAAATAATACTCACATCCCCATCTTACACACGAGGAAACGGAGGTTTAATGAGGTAAAGCATTTGTTTAAGGTCATGTGGTCAATGTCACCCTTGAGTACAGTCCTGGTCAATTTGACCTCAGAAGCCACAGCTTAACCACTCAGCTATTTTGACAGAATGCCCTTGAAGCCGTCAATGAGGTTTTGTATGTAGAGGCTTATCCCTATAGTGCTACTTAATTTAATAATAGCTGAGAAGTTTCCCAATCTTTTCCCTATCAAACATGAAATAGAAGTGGCCATATATTTATTCAATCAGGACAAATAATCTTTGCTAGATTGTTGGTGTTTCCACGAAATAATTTGATAAATTAGCTAGTGAGCTACTTTTATTTGTTATTTTCTCCTGTGAAGTCTATTACTCTTTTACAATAGGCGGTGAACTGTTGTAGACTAGAGCTGATCTGAGCGTGACACTCTAAACAAGGCAATGAATAAATAGATCTCATTGTAAACCAGATTATTTTTGTTGATTTTCCATATGGAGTGGGAAGATGTATTAATTTCCTATGGCTGCCATAACAAATTACTACAAATTTGGTGGCCTAAAACAAGATAAATTTATTGTGTCACAGTTGTGGAGGCCAGAAGTCAGAAATCAAGGTGTTGACAAGGTTGTAGACCTTGCTCCCAAGGGATCCTTGCTCCCGAGCGAGGATCTACTGAAACATCCTTCCCTGCAGTTTTCAGCTGCTGGTGGCTCCAGCTGCCTCTGGGCTTGTGGATGCACAGCTTTGCTTTCTGCCTCCCCTTGTGCAGGGCCCTTTCCTTCTTCCGGTGTCTTCTCCTCTGCCCTGTCTGTCTTTTGTAAGGACATTTGTCTTTGGTTTTGCACACACTGTGTTCAGATAATCCCAGAGGATCTCATTCTGAGATCCTTAAATTAATTACATCCACAAAGACACTTTTTCCAAATAAAGTCGCATTCGTGAGTTCTGAGAATTAGAACTTAGGTATACCTTTATAGGGGGGGCTACAGTTCACCCAAATACAGTGGGAAATGAAATATGAAATGGTCTTTAGATTTCTAGCCTGTGGAGTAGAAGTTAAGTTGGGTCATTAACTGAAATAAAGAGTATAGAAAGGGAGAAAAAGAAAGGAAGTAATATATTTTATTGTGGACCTATGGATATGGAGGTGCTAGGGTTTATGCTTGGGAATGGATTGCGATTTTTAGTTTGGTGCTCCAAAAAAGAACTCAGGGCTGGCAACAGCTCAGCATACAAGGTGAAGCCATGGAAGTGTCTTCCCTGGGCTGAGGGGTATATGGAAATAACCTCTGTGGGGTGAGAGTCAGTGAGGAAACAACAGGGCTTGCTTTCATTTGATTTAAGTAGGTAGAAGAGGAACTATCAAGAGAGACTGAAAAGGAGTGTTCGGTTTGGACTTCAGAAATACTGAACTGTGTTCAGGACATGAGGGTGCAAGAGGCGCACCCAGGAAAGGCAACAGAGAAAAAACGAATGCAGGGACGTGCCAAAGAGCAGCTTCCTGTTGCAGACAGTCACCAGCCGTCAGGTCTGCGTCTGGCTAATGCGGGAGAAACACAGCCATGGTTCCTGTCTGCCTCCTCCCCCCACGGCTGTTCGTCGGGTGTTACCTGGACAGAAGAATGTGCGGATTTCCTACCTGCGCATCTGTCTGTAGCTCTTTGTTTGGCTCTTGTTGTGGACAATGAAAATCTAGCATAATTCTCCTATTGAATACATAACAAACTGACCAGTAGGACACGTATCTGTGGCTGTCACTGTTAGACCTGACCCAGGGTCCCCACAGGCCAGCAGGTTCTGAGTGACTGATTTTCCTCCCCTTCGTGCACATGAGGATAGTTAGTGATTCCGTCTATTAGACGAAGGAAGTAAACAAACCTGGCCCTCGGGGCCACCAGGATGACAGTGGCAGTAGGTTCAAGTTGTCTCCTGTCACTGTGTCAGTTTTTTTTCATTGAGTTTGGTTTTGATAAAAACGCAAACTTTGTATGTATAGCTTAAGAAAAGTATTCATCTATATAACTCTTGCACCTACGCCTGATATCGGTGATGTTTCTCAAACTGCGTTGTTTTTGTTTTCTTTTGTTTTGTTGTTTTTTGTCATTGTCCCCTAAGGAATCTTTTTGACTTTTTCTTTTCATAATCACCACCCACACATCCGATGTTAATACCATTGTATTATATATCCATTTGTGTATCATGCCCTTTGGAGGAACAAAAATTGAAATATGACTGTTTTGTAACCCTTCCTCCTCACTCAGTGTTTGACACCCAGGTGCGAAATGCTCTTGTTGCAATTGCATGGATTAGGGTCTCCACCCTCAAGTTCATTTCAGCCCCCACCATGGCAAAGGGTCATTATATAGATGAGAACAATACTTTACTTCAAATGGGAATCATTTTATGTCCAAGGGAGAGCATATTTTACTTGCTTTTCTTCATTGGAGATCGGGGCACTTTATTAATAAAGCTAATGAAAATTTAACCTCACAGATACTTATTGCTGAAGTTAAATTTTTATCACCATTACTTATGATTTAATTTTAATCAAGTGTCACACTGTACTAGGTGCCTCCATAAGTCCCACCTTGACTCAATGGATTGCTCCTGAGTGACCTACGTGAAGGTCACCTGCTGAACTTTGCCACACCGAGAGGAAATTCAAAAGCCTCCCCTCTGTCCGTATTAATCTTGACTTCCTAAGCTGCCATCATGGGAACTCATTCTTGTCTCTATTCTCAGGGCATTAATTAAACATAGGTACCCATTTTCTGCCTCACAAATGCACTTCTTCAGAGGTATTCAGCAAGTGAAAATGACTTTTTGCATGCGTGGTTGCTCCAGCCCAAATCTTCAGCACCGTCCTTGTTACCCCCAAACTCAGGCCGCGCGGCCTGTTGATCAGCACATTCTCTCAACTCTGCCTTCCACGCAAAATCAGAATCCAACCGCGTCTCGAGTCACAGTCATCTCCGATCTCACTCATCACCACTCAGTCTTGCCTTGGCCTCTGGGATCTGCTGTGAACACAGCCAAAGGCTCAGTGAAAACAACCACATGGGACCCTCTTCTGCTGACCAACCACTCAGAGCCCCCCCTCAACGCAGCGTGAAAGCCAAGCCCTCACCACGGCCTCAGCAGTCCTCGGGGATGTGAGCTCTGTGGCCCCTCAACCTTCCTTCTCGTGCCCACTCTGCCCTGGCCACACTGACCCCCGGCTCTTTCTTGAACCGGCTAAAACACTCCCCCGTCAGGGCCTTTGCCTTACCGTTCCTTTTCCCCAGAATGCTCCTTCCTCACACGTTCTCCTGGCTCGTGTCTCCGTTCCCATGCCTGCTGATTAGTGCGGTTTTCTCTTAAATAGCCAGGATGAAACCGAACTCCTTTCCAGGACCCCTTATCCCTTTTACACTGCTTTATTTTTCTCTCAGCCTTTGCACCAACATCGTAAATATTTGTAAAAACTGTGTCTGCACCCACTGTAAATTTTTCCTTTGCCCTCATGCCTGTATGCCTAATGTCTGGCAAGCTATAGGTGCTCCAGAATACTTCCTACGCACAGTCCTTAGATTACATGTTCTTATGCATTACTTATTAACATATTTTAATATTTAAATGAGCATGTGTATTATCCATTTAATTGATATTGATTAAATACTGCTTTCAATGAACTTCAAAACCACCCTATCCTGTTGTCCCCGTGCTTGGCCTCTTGCAGTCCCTTTTATGCAAATCCAAGGAGCTGCTCGCCAGGAGCTACGCTAGGGCCGGAGGATGTAAGGGTGAGGGAGCCAGCCTCAGTCACTGCCCTTGGGTTTGCAGCCTTGCCTTGTTTGCTTCCAAGCCACACGTTTCCACCAGATTTTCAGTTCACTGAGCAAGCTTCAAGCACGTACATCTGTTGTCTCCTATAGACTAATGTCCCTAGATAAATACAAATAATTCTTCTCTTTTTAAATAACTATTACATCGCAAATGCATTTCATATTCAAATGATCATTAACAAACTATTTCATCTGTGATAACAAACCTATATTTTATTTGGTGAAATATATTGTATTATGGAATAAGGATGAATTTGTATAGTGGAGGTCAAAAATTTTGTAAATCACTGGTAGGTAAAATAAACTTCTCAAAATGTAAGTCACGAAGTGGTAAAGACCCAGATGAGAATAATAGTTTACCAGATTACACTCTTGATTTCTGATATCCGAACATGAAGAATTATCACCTTAGCCTTGGGTCTTCAGGGACATGGTTTAGTGAACCACTTGAACATGTGACTACTTCACTGTTGTTGGGTGTATAGCGTGACTGTGCGCATACCGGGGGTGCCTCAGTCATCACGTTTAGTACTATGCTATGGGCATTACGATAAAAACTTCCTTATTAAAAGAAGAGCTCTTTCAAGTCCATTATTTCCGTATAAGTTATGTGACTTTTTAGCCAATAGTCAAACACTGTATACATAGTGTAGTAACATCAGAAAAATTTCCAGTGGCGTCCCATCTTCGAAAACTGCGCCCTGCCCCACCCTGCGTGGCCCATCTCTCCTGCCTCCAGTCCTTCTGTGGATGTGGTTGGAATCTCCAACGGCACATGCAGTTGTTACTTATGTTTCTGTAAAGCACATGTGGAATGTAATAGATTGGATAGCTTGCTGTTTTGAGAGTCCATTACTGGATTTCTCTAATTGTCAAAAATATCTGGATGAAACCTGCCACGCCATAGATCGTGTCGATTATGATGCTTGTCTTCCTGTCGTGAAGTCACATCCCTTTTGGGTCCCACATGCCTCTCCTAAGACACAATAAATAAGCAAAGGTAAAAAAAATTAGAAGTATCTATGAACAAGTGTTATGTCATGTAAAAATCTGAAATAATAGAGATTTTTAGATAAAAATCACTTTTAAAAATTTAATCCAGTTGCAAGAAATATCCTATGAGGGATTCAATATACACGTTCAGTTTCTATAAATGTAAACATGCTAATGTACAATTGTGAGATGATATCAACCTTTACATAGAAATTACTGCCTTGATTTGGAAAACCCCAAGCAAGAAAATATAAAATTAATTACACCTGCACTAAGTGTTTTTCTATTGTTTCCATGCACATCTTATTTTGCCCAAACAAGGTAATTTAATATAGTGAATCTAGTGTTTTCATGTTAAAGCTGGGGGCTAAAACTCCTGAATTATTACTCTAAATGCTCTTTTCGTCTTGACAGGACAATGTAACCCCACACTGGAGAAATGAAGAGCCTATTGCCATAATTAATGTGATTAATTTTGAAGCATTAAAGATTTAAAATGATTCATAACAAAATAAGGCATGCATTTCTGTTTCTCACAGTGAAGTCCTATAATTCTAACTGTACCTTTATGTTGAATTTAGGAATGTTAGATGGACTTTTTAATTAGCTCTCCAATGACCACTGATGTGGCTGACCTTGAAGGCAATATTAATTACTTGATCTAATATCTTGCAGGTGCATATTATTAACAACAGCCCCAAAGAGGTGGCATAACAGTGATTTAAAAAAATACAGTCAGGATTTGGAGTACTAACAGAAACTACCTGGTCAGTTTGGGTGAAGGTTGAAGGACTTAATTCACTCTTTGTTTAGTCTTATCTAAACTGGACACAAAAGGACATTTATGGGGACACATCTGAGGCCAAACTCTTTTAAGCCCTTGAGCTGCTGGAAAAGAAACTCAAATTTGTAGAATCGTGTTTAACACAGTGGTGATACCAGATGACGGGCCCCCTGCATAGTGTCACCTCGGTGGTGTCACTTTCCATCAGTGAGGGGGTTCAGCTAGTGCCAGAGGCAGAGTTCCAGAGACCGACGCCTCTGGGCAGCTCAGTACAGAGGGGCTCACAGCTCCCCATGGCTTCCACCAAAGCATCCTCGGAGCCCGCAGCCCCAGCTGGGGTGCCCTCTGTGCCGATCATTCCAGATGCCTTCTATCAAGAGCCTTCGTGGTGGCTCTAAAGAGTCATTCCCTGGGTGATGCCATCTGCAAGGGCCCATGTCATACCAGAGAAGTAGGGAACAGATGAAGAAGTAGTAAGGATGTACAAAAACGCCCTGAATTTTAATTCCTGCAATGTGAAGTATCAGAAATAATGGCTTACCTAAGACTACAAAGTAGGCAAGGAGCATCTAGAAATGCAATACATAGGGCTTTACATCAAAGATGCATAAATGAAATGGATAATTGGTACAGCTCTCTATCAGTCAATCGATGGCATGACAAGTATATTGTAAAACAGGCCTGTTTTACATGCATATGGCATTGTCCCCTGTCATTAACTAGGGATCTGACTGAACGTGTGATTTAATCACTTTCTGCAGCCTCAGAAAACCGATTGTTTCTTTAAAATGTAGGAATGTGAACCTGGAATGTTTAGTTCAGCCTGTTATGTTCCCATAATCTTGTGAAGGCTTAGTTAGGGAGCAAAATTAATACAAGAGTCCAGAGCTAAATTGGATGGCAAATCTATGTAGAACAACGAAAAGATCAATGTTAATTGACATAAAATTAGAGGAGATGTCAGAAACAGGAACTTTGAGCTGAGGAGGGAGGCAAGTCTCCTGGGCAGAGGAACAACCCTAGCAACGGTTTGGAAACACATGTGAAACTGGAGGAAATAAACAGATTCAACAGGAAATGAAACAAAGGATTTTTGATTTGATGATATAACCAAAGAGAGACGTTTCTTAAACAAAAAATGACATGGTGAAAGCCACTTTTAAGAAGGAGTCGTCAGGCAGTGGTAAAGATTTGTTCTCTCTGCCAGTATTTATTGAGTACACATGATAGGCAAGCACTGGAAATTCAGGGGTGAACAAGTAGACTCCCCCGTTCCACCACCCTGAAGGGCCAGTTGGAAGAGTCGGAAGAGTCAGATGTCGTACACGCCCTGTGTGTTTGGGATGGCAACTATCCCAGCTGGGGACCTAGGGTCAGACAAGACTTCCAGGAAACAGTGACTTAGTTTTCACACTAGCACGCTGAAGTTGTCTGGGAAAGCTAGGTGACAGAGGCGGGATGGTGCATGTGTGATGGCGGAGGGTGGGGTGTAGACTTTCAGAGAGAAGGACCAGCATCTGCAACAGTTTCAAAGGGGAAGGAAGATAAGGCAGGAAACTAAAACAGGACACGGTGACAATCATCTAAGCATGAGCTAATCATAGTCTAGGGCAAATTGGTAATGATAAGAAGGGAAAGCAAAATACAATTCTGAGCGGTATTTTATTATAATGATAAGTCACACATATACATTCAGAGAGCTCAGTATTAAAATGTAAATGGTTACAAGTAATATGTCCTTCTCCATAATTTTGTTATCCAAATACACCAATTAAAAACATGCAAAACGCCTTTCTTTCTGCCTTTATTTGAACGTACACATCAGGATGAATTGAAGATTGTAAAATATTTACAACACTTGCCATCTTGGAGACATGGGGAAATCTTTACGATTTAGACCCTTTATTTAATGAGTAGAATTTTAGGAACATAATACCCATATTATTTTGTCACATTATAATCTTAAGTCATCTTGGAATTCCATTTATCAGTTAGTTCAATTTAGTCTTCTATGTGTTTTATTCCTTAGCTAATAATTTGAGATAAACTATTTCACTTTGTTATATTTTATCTCTCTGAGAAGAGAGAAACATTTCTCATTGCCATATAACAGATATAAAATAGGTAATGGGTCCTTTCAAATGGCAGGCTGGATATACGGAGTAAACCTACCAGGTTTTATAAGTGCTTTTGTTTTCTATGTAGCAGATGACTACTACATCAGGAAAGAGTTGAACTCCTGATTGGTTTTTTTTAAAGTTTGTTTATAGACTTTTACTGCAGTGGAGTTCAAAAACAAAGAAGTTCATTGTGAAAGCTCCTTTTATTGAGTTAACAGTGAATTAAACAATGAAATTAATTTTAGAGTCATTTCATTCAGTTCAGAAAAGAGTGAGACTCTTTTATTAACTTAATTATTTTGGAATTCACTGTTTTAAAGTCCAATAAATGTTATGTATTTTATTGCCAATTAACTTCATTGTGCTCTGAGTCGGGTTGGCTTCCTCCCCGTGTCTCCACCTCCCTTGCATTTTTTGCACGTGGGCTGACCCGTTCACGAATGGGCTGGTCTCAGTATAAGTACATTCGATATTTGTGTACGGCATCTTGAAAAGGCTAGCTTTTTGTTGATTATTATTTTAATTTTAAGCGTTGACTTACTCCTGTGCCATAGAAGTGGAGCAAGTCAGCAGATTTCTAATTGCCTATTGCTGGCAACATCATGTGCTATGTGGTGATTACCTGCAGCATCCTACCTGGCCTGTGTGCTAACGTAAAGGCATTGGTTGAAAATAAAGATTTAGTGAATTCAGTTGGACAAAGGAAGTGATAGGTCAGTGACTCTTCCGTTTTTTCATCAGATTTTAAGAAATGGAAACCTGAAAAGGTGAGAACAATGTTATCTGTAAATAACTGTGTTTTGGTTTTGCTTACGATTATACAGATTCCAAAGGGGAATTTCTACCTTGACTTCAGGAGAAATTTTGGACTGGGTTAAATAAAAACCACCAAGTGCCTCAGAATATGCAAATCTTAAGTTTTACATTTCTTCATCTTTAATTCATTATCTTAAGGTGGAGAAACAAAATCTCTGATATACTATGTCCAGGGAAAAAGAGTCGTCTGTTAGCTGACATTTATTCAAAGATAAAATAAGCCTCACACATCTCATATTATAATCACTGGTCATGATGGGTGTTGTGTTGTTTTGGGCGAGCTGGCTTCCGAAAATCCTCCATGTCTTTTATCCACTGGTTTTGCTTTGGATAAAATATTTGAAAAATAATAAAATTAAAGAACATCAACCCTCCCTATTTGAGGCTAAAAATGGAGTTGTCAGAGAGGAAGGCTGGTTAGGGCAACGGCCACATAAAATTTCTCCACTAATTGGCTGACATTCAGAGCTTGAGGATCAGCAGCTGTTGAAGCAAATTTAGTCTGGATAGAAGGCAGATTTTTTCATTTATTTCAATTAATTACCACACACATCAAAATCTCTTCTAAACCAATTCTCCAATGAATACCTATAAGGATGAAAGAGTGCTTAGGTGTGCACCGACTTCTACTGATTCTTGCACTGCTTTTTCTCCACAATCGACTCATTTTTATTCCTATAGAAACACAGTTGACCTTTAGTAGAGTTATAAAGACATAACATAGCTGTACGTCGCAAACAGCTTTGACGCGATTTCAAGGAGACATTGCTAATGGTAGAATACACATGTTGTAAAGCATGTGGGGTATGTGGGTGACTGCATGTCTTTAGTATATGTGTCTCTGCATGTGGAAAAAATGCTATTATAAGACAACGGAAAATTGTCATTGCTGCTTGCTTATAATAGCTATAAAGAATATGCATGCATATTGCAATATCTGCGTACTTTACAAAGTTTTTTTATCTCGAAGTAGTGTAATTCTGCATGATACAGTGCTCTAATTAGAAAAGTGCTTTATTGGACAAAAAGGTAAATAGGCCACCCCAACCTATGCACTGTAATTGGTTACTATAGACTGTGGAGTGCACGTAACATGTGCCTAAAATGGATATGCTTATTAATTTTACTGTACTATTTTTCTTTGTATATATGAATTGAAAATAGTCATCTATTATTTGCCAAACAAACTGCTTTGAACGAATAGGAGAGGGACTTGTTTCTGCAATAACAGATTATTTGTGTACATTGTAGTGTTAAGAAAACATGAGTACATTGTTATTGCAATTAGGTTGCAATTTATTGTTGCAATTCCTTAATCAAAATAGTTAATCATGCTTTAGTCCAGCCCACCTTTGTAGATGAAATATTTATGAAACAGCTTTTAATGCTGAAGATAAAGAGAATATAGACTCTTCAATGCATACAAATACAGCATCCATGCTAAGGACATAAGTTGCCGCTTATTTTAGGCAAGGAGAAACAGAACACTTAAACATTTACCCCTATATCCCAGCAAATTTTGCTTTTTGTTTCAATTCCAGAAAAAAAAAATCACTGCAATGTGGGAACACATTTAAAATTGATAATTAACTCCCCCACATTCTCCACTCATAACACTTTTGACATGAAGTCATAAAAATATTTTCAAATATTCAATATAATCATGCAGCGTTTTAGACATAACAAAAAATGAAGTTCCGCGATATACATACACCTACCACATCGTTTACAACTAAAACTTTGCCAGTGAGTCGATCCTCATTTGAACCATTTCAAGTCACTCCGTGGCCTACACCACTGGATTGAATTAGGCATTATGGAAGTACATGTTTTGAATGACGAACTTCAGGTGTCTTTGAAAACAATCAACTAGCTAATTACATAGAGGGCAAGGCAAAATTAGGTTTAGAGTTTTAAGCATGTGAAACTGCTTATTCTTGCATTATTAGTTAATAGTTATTGTATTATTTTCCATACAAACAACTGTACATCTACTTTTGCCCCATTCTGTTCATTGAATGGCTAAGAGCAACCAGGATCTTTTCAGCTACACTAAAATTGAACATCTTAGTTCCAGAATGTTTTCTTATGTATCTACAACTCAATAGACATCTAACAAACCCAAGCCTCTGTCAATTACCTGGGAATGTGCCTCCAGTTCCCTCCCCTTTGGTCTTGGATGGAGGTGGGGAGGGGCTTGCAATGGTAGGTCTTTGTAACAGTCTTTAGCTAATGACTCCAGAGGACTCCTCAGAGCTATTGAAGAGCATCTCAAAAACAGACACTAAATGGACTTCTGTAGGTCCTAGTAGCGGGGTCCTCAGCAGCACCAAGTTGAAATAAACTGAATTGAAGTCAACAAAGGAGCATAGTGTTCATGGATAGTATCGAATCAGCTTTCCCTTCCCCCTGGAATTTAGAGACAGCATTTCATAGGAGACTCAGGATTTCTGGAGGTCCAGAGCATTCCCCAAGCCCAAAGGAACATGTAAGCAGTATGTGATTGAGGGTTTCCTCCTTTCAAAATGTTATCACGTGCATACCAGGCAGTCCTTATTTTAGTTGATTAATCTTCATTGTGATCTCATCATTTGTATCGCCTCTATCAATAATTTGTATTACATTAAACAAATCTGTGAACAGCAATATTTTTATTGGGGGAGGTAGGGAGGAAACAGGAGCATCTGGCAACCACACCTTGATTCATTTTAGCCCCTGGAGTCATGGTATGGTGCATTAATTTCTCAGTTTGTAATTTGCCAGCTGCATTTAATGAAACCAATTTTCATTACATCTGTTCTATGGTTCAAAGAGCTCTTTTAGTTTCCAAAGCAGGGCAGCTTCACACAGATTCTGTGAGGGGCTCATGTACTGTTTCTTGAAGGGTTAGATAGCCCAGGATGATTTCTAGTTTTACAGCAAACACATTATTTTTACAGAGGCGAGTTTTATATTCATGACTTACCACTGGTAGATTTCAAATTAAAAAGTATGGCATGCCCTTTTCCCAGGAATTACATATTGATTTTCATGTCATTTTCTTCCTAATACCCACTGATCGCCTGCCTTTGCAAATGGTGGTAGATTTATTGTTTACTAGTTAAAGGAAACATAATTATGCTTAAGTAAATCTTCTCTGTAAAGCACAGGTGGTTAGAAGTTGACTATTTCTTAGGCAAATAAGGAACTTATAAGTGGTTTTAAAATGTTTTATAGTAAGCATTATTTATGGACAAGAGAAGGTCACGGCTCTTCATGCTGTGTAGAGGGAGTGATTTTATAGTGGAAATGGTTTTGCTTGGGCAACTTTACATTCTTGGCATGTAATTTTAATCTCCATAAAAATATGTCACTGTTGTGTAATACCAAATGTAGGATTCCATTTGAAAGCAACTTCCAATGCAAAGGGTTTTCTCATGGGCAGAAGAGAAATTTGAAATGTTCTACAAGGCTTTGAAGTTCCAAAGCTTCGGCTGGGAGAATTACAAAGCGTTCAACCTGGGAAGTTTCCACCTGATGATCGCGAAACAGCAGGCCTATGTGATAACTGATTCCACTTCACTTCCTCGGGCAATCTCTTTTTTTCCTTTTCAAGTTTCAAAAATATCATGTATCATGTATATTGAGAAGATCATCTTAGACTATATCCTTTTGAAATTATTAAAGTACATACCATAATTGTATTTGTAATATCAAGGTTCAATGGCATCTAATCTATTTGTCCTGAGAGCTTCGCTATACCAGGAGAAGAAGGGTGTATATCCAAATTAGACTTGACTTTGTATTTTGTAACCAGCTTAAAATGATCGTTTTGTTCTTGCCTAAGAGTAGAAAAATGAGCAGTGGATTGCTACTTATATTCCAAACATATTATATTTTTTAACCTTATAGTTTACCTAAAAGTTTTACCTGCATCTCACTCAAATGTTGCCACAAATTGAGTGACTTGTTTGAAGTCACAGCAAGAAGATGACAAAACCCACTCTTAAGACTATGATTCTACATATCAAACATCTCACCTATAAATTATCTTCCATTAATATGGGATTCTTACTAGGTCTTAACTTCAGGGTTCATATCTAGCATTGGGAAACACAGACAAGGAGACATGTATAACTCTTAAACACAGTGAAAATTTGACATTAGAAGATTACTTTCCTTCCACCACGATGAGAATACAATTACAATAACTAGTATCATTGAAGCCTGTCTACTTGAACCCCCCATCCAGCAGGCATTGATGGCTATGTAAACCAGTAAAGCCTCCGCTTCCTAGGAAACCAGGTAGAACAGGAAATGAGGTGTTAAGTGCTATTTTAGCAGTGTACTTAGGCAATGCTAGATATTGCATCTGACTTCCAATGGACACAGATGCATCCTAAAGTCAAAAAGCATCTGTTCGTCCCTAGAAGGACGTTTACTGCCTCCCTGTGCTCGCCACGTGCCTCGTTGACATGAGCAGATCGAAATGAATAGGCCCCGGTATCTGTCTGTGAAATGACACCTTGCATTTCTTTTTCTCAGTGAATTTCCCCCAGTAGGCAGAGCAGTCAAAGCCAGTCCACTGACGTCTGAACTCAGAAACTCGGGCTCTGTCAGAGCTGAAAGGTCCTTCCCAAGCATTGCCTCAACCACCACTAAACAGCTGAGGCTCGGCGTGCTGGGGTCACGGTGAACAGTCAGTCACAGGCCAGGCTGGGACCTGGACCACGGGCTGGTTCTGGTTACGGCTCCAACTCTCTCTGGCCTTGATCTCTGCTGAGTGGGTTATCCAAATTTCACACGGAAGGGGTGTCCAACCCATACTTGTCATCACTGAGGCACACTATGTTGTTTCTCTTTGCCAGAGAAAATCATATTCACACCTGTCTTCTGACCCTGCATGTCTTTCTTCTTTTACTTGCTCCTTAGTGCCTTCGAACCAATAAAGCTGCCCAAGTGTTCACCCTAAAAAATAACAGCAGGGGACAGTAAATGTCCTTTGATCTTACATCTTCATCTTCCGTTGCCACACCATGGCCATGCTGGTCTCTGTGCTCAGCCCGGCTTCCTGTCCCCGAGGTCTGAGCAGACGCCAATGCGTCTCCTACACAAGAGGTGCTTGGTGACCCCCCCACCACAAACCTAACCCTACCACGTCTCCCCTACATCAAGGTTTCTATACCTCTCCATTTACAAGGAAAACTAATTTAGTGTAGCCTTTGGCTACACCCAAATGACCTGTACAAAATCTATCTTTTGTACAATAGTCCTAATTTCTGTCACGGAAAACCCGAAGACACTGGGCACCCAGACCATGCCGATGCCTCACATTGCACGTGGCAGTGTGTCGACATGCTTTGCGGACTTCACCCTTCATTGGAAAGTCAGAAGATTTATAAGGTCATTAGCACTAACATTTGAACAGAACCTGAAAGGAATGCCCACCGGTGCAAAGAGTACCCTGAGGACACATATTCCATTGCCTTTTTAGACATAGGCAGAAGCTGCCTGAGGAATCAGGAAAACAAAATAAATCACGGAGGAGGGAAAGGTGTGGGCCTCCCTTTGGATGGGCACATGGAGAGAACCGCGCTAGACCCAGAGAGGGAGGTGGGGCTCATTGGACTCCCCGCACTATTTCGATGTGCTTTGTTTTGTTTTGTTTTTTCCTTAATTTCTTCTGGTTTCTTTGAGCATTGGACTTGGGATCCTTTCCTAATTTGCTTTGCTAAAGTAAAGCTACCTCTGTGATTGAAGCCAGAGCAGGGGCCAGATGCTAGCCCACCGCTTGCACCTGTCTCAGCCAGCCCTGCACATTTGTCTGCGAGGAAGCCACGGAAACGCCCGCTCGCACACCCGGACTCCGACCATATGCTGAAATCTGCACCGAGCTCTAGGAGACATCACTTCTCTTTGTAATCGGTCTCCTCGAGATTTGTTGAAGGACAAAAGAACACAGATACCACGCTCCCTACCTCTGCCTTAAAAACATACTTATTGCCACAGTGTTTCAAATAAGCGCATGAGGGCACATTTCTAGTCACTGGAACGTGATTCTCTAATGCACATTTCTCTGCCAACTAAAAAAAAAAAACAAAAGAACAAAAATAACTTTTCAGCCTACTCTCCAGGTGATAGGACTTGCCTCCTAAACAAAAGCAATCAAGATAAACCATCTCATTCCTCTTCAAGTTAGGAGACAACAGAGAGCGTTGCTATAAAGCAATTGTGTGAACGCTCACCTAGGTAAGTTCTGCATTTTACACGCTAGGTATGGAGCAGCCTGAGACTTGGCCACAGTCTGAGCAAGGGCACTCACAGGGGCCAGGGGACACGCCCTCTGGGTTTCCACTGGTCACTTTATTAGAATAAACGGAGGTTGGTATTGTCAGCTTTCTAACTTGTCAGCTTTGGATGCCAGAAATGCAATTTCTTCTCCCAAATGCAAGGGGAAAAATAATCCAGTCCTCTGAGCTTTCTATTCTCTTGTCTTTTTTCATTACATGGAATCAAAAGACAAAAGGAAGCCCTGGCAGTTTCTCAACATTCTGGCAAACAGCCAGACAGTCATGGGTTGGATTTTTTTCAGAATTTAAAAAAAAATTAGTATTATTGTATATGGTAAGGTAGTGATCACATTTACATTAGTGGTAAAATTTATTATGGGGGAACCACATTTATGGTAGAGCCTGGGAGGGCCAAAATCAATCCTAAAGTAATGCCACAATAATGTCTGCATCGATGAACAGAAGGAAGAACCTCCTAAAAATACTTCTGTGGTACTTTAAAATATATATGTTAATTGGTTTTGAAGAGAGGAGAAGGGGGAGAGAGAGAGAGAGAAAAACATTGATTAGTCACCTCCCATATATGTCCCAACCAGAAATCTAACCTGCAACCTAGGGATATGGCCTGACTAGGGATCGAACCCCCAACACTTTGCTGTACAAGATGACTCTCCAACCAAATGAGCCACACTGGCCAGAGCACTTCTGTAGTAATTTTAAACAAGATGTAATAACACAAAAGAAACAAAGCCTTTGGACTGGTATTCACACTTGATGATCCACCCACTTTTTTTTTTAAAGCTTAGGAATGCAAAGACAATGAAGGTTTTCCACTGATTTTGAAACGTAGGGGTATCACAAAAGAAACAAATGGAAATGGGTAATAAACAACAACCATAGGCATCTGAAACAGTAAGAAAAAGCCTGTTTCGTGAGTTGGGTAAAAGAGATCATTGTTCCAAGAAACAATGGAATCCTAGGACCCCATTCTTGAAAGTCAACTACGCTGTCTTGCTTCAAGGACTCTTCTTAATATTTTGTATTGTTCAGTGTAGATAGCATTTCTAAGACAGCATCTAAATTCTGCCTCCCCATTTCTCACAATACTTATATTTTTTAAAAAATCTTAAAAGATTTTATTTATTTAGTTTTAGAGAGAGAGAAGGGAGGGAGAAAGTGAGGGAGAGAAACATCAATGTGTAGTTGCTTCTCACACACCCTCTACTGGGGACCTGGCCCACAACACAGGCGTGTGCCCTGACTGGGAATCGAATGAGCAACCCTACTGCCTCACAGGCCAGCTCTCAGTCCACTGAGCTACACCAGCCAGGGCACACTACTTATATTTTTATAGCTACTAATGTTCAATATTTAGTAATATTGATAACTGCATAAAATTGAAGAACTTTTGCCACTTCTCTAGAATAATGGAGCAAACACATTTTAGAAGCTTCAGGACATGACTCAGGAGTAATGATATTTCCCCTGACATCAGTATAATACAATATATTTACCTTGCAAGAAGATATTTTAATTCATTCAATTTACTCCAATTAAATGTATTGTATGCACTGTACTATGGTAGGCATTGTCTATTATTCAAAAGAATTATAAAATGTGGTAGTCTGATCAGAAAAGAAAAGTTATTATATATGGAAGAAATTTAATAGTAACACACTAAACTTTCAATGGCTTGTGAGGTAGTGTAAACATTGAAGAATAGACAGAAGGTTGCTATCCCCAGCTCTTTTACTAATTCTGTAAGTAATGTAAATTCTCCTGGCCTCAGTAAAATAAAGAAGTTGGATTTGAATGACTTTAAGTGCCCTTTCAGCAATCACACACACACACACACACACACGCACGCACGCACGCACGCACAGAAAAATGTCTGGATATTTGCACAAGAAAAGAAAAGGGACACTCAAAAGAGATGAAATTAAGTTGGGCTGGGATGCTAGGGAGGACTTCCTGGAGGAGGTGAGGCATTCGGCCTCTTCGAAGAGTAGGGTTTATATTGGTGTTCTCTTTTTCACTGAGGGTGTGCCCCTGTAGTGAGCAGAGTGGACCTTGCATGTCTGGATAGTCTATGGCCCTAAAAGCTTTCATGGGAAGAAAAGGTGAAGGGCCTCATCAGAAGAAAACGTGTCTACCTTAGCGCATGTATTTCTGTGACATCATCAAGGCACATGGGAACCCGAAAACGGCTCATAAGGAAGCTTGATATACACCATGCAGGAAAGGCCAGAGCAGAAATGCTTCCATACCACTCACACTCATGAACAGTACTATGAAATCTACCCATGTTCAAGTTCATTTCCCTAGGCTTCATATCATTTTGATTTAATGTGTTTTTTTATCGTAAATTCCCCAATGTGTATTAGTGGCAGTGTCTTGACATAGTGCCTCAACAACACTTCTAACCAACAAATACTGTAAAATAAACCACCAACCAAAATGTACAAAGAGATATTTATAACAGTGGCCAAAATCTGCAGCGATGCATGTCTTTGAAATAATTTGCTGAGAAAGCATAGCTTAACTCAGAGAAACCCAAACCACCCTCCACTCTGACGGCCTCCCGGAAGCTGCGTGACTTCTTGGGCAAACCACTCCTCTCTGGTCACAGCTGGAACCCTTGCTAACTTCGGGTCACTCTTGCTGACCCTGTGACACTCAGTCAGCACCAGTGCCCCACTCTCCGGACCGCACTTGGGCTGGGTGATGCCATCGGTTAGAGTCTAGGGTCGCCTGAGAACTTCTCACTGTCCTAAAAATAAAAATGTCCTTTCCTTCTTTCCCCTCTTATCTTTATACGACTAAGTTGCCAAATAGCAGCAAGAATCCTTAAGAAATGTGTTTCCCGAAAGAAATTAAACAAACCTGTTTAGAAAGTTCAGTAAGCAAATGAAGTTTTTGTTCTAGGGTTTGCTGTTAATGAAGAATATGTCAATGTATTCAATGTGTAAATCTGAATACTTGATACAAACATAAACCAAAATTTTCACAATGTTTTGGGTGTTTTCACGTCCTGTAGTAGCCATCATTTTGAACTTCTGCTCTGAATTCTACACATTAAACTCATCTATTCATTCTTCCTCCTTGTCATCTGGCGACCTTAATATTTTTTGTTTTGAATATTATATTTTAATTTAATGTTTATGTAATGGTATATCTCTATATGAGATTCTACTATATGATATCTAAATGTTCAAAAACTTGCCTCCAACTTTATCACCTCTATTTTTCTAAAGAAGTAATCCATTCTTAATATTATATTTATTGAAAAAATATCTAAATATTGAGAATAGATGTCTGAGTAGCTAAATTTAAAATATGTAAATATTTAAAATAAAATAAGACTCACTTCCATTCTAGAGGAGAAAGAATATGTTTTAAAAGGAGAAATTACAGTGATAAATATGAAAAAGTTACCTTCTCGTTTTCTATAAAAGAGTCTAGTATTGCATTATTCTTCTTCTTTCCTTTAGGACATGGAATTTTCTAGAAAACTTTAAAATCTAATTTTCTAACATCCCATTAGGACACTATACGTAGTTCGTAAATAGGTAATTGATATCTTGCAGGTCTTACTTTTGACAATAGGGCATGTGTAACAGGAATCAATAGATAGAGAGCATGTTGTTTATAGATAACTCATATTTGTTCTATAAAATAAAAATTATAATCCCTGAAACTAACAGTTTTTCTTATCCCTTAAACATTAGGAATTAAGTTTAAGGGATAACATCCCTTAACCCTTGGAAGATATAATAAATTTTGAGAATAATAGTTCTTTTTTAAAATTATTATAATATTCAAACTCAGTATGTTTAGGACAATAACCTGCGTAAAGAAAACATTAGTCAAGGAAGGATGGTACAAATGCCTAACGTGTTTTCAAGGTAGAAAATAACAATACAGTGGGAAACACACTGAACCATATGTAGCTTGTATATTTCAACATCTTGCAGAATCAGCTCCTCGGTCCATGCACAAATGTGCTACAGCTGATTTTACAAAATAGGCAGTAATCTTTGCCCAAGTACCTGATTCAGCAGCTGGCCCACATTTTTTATTATGAAAAATGAGGATTAATTGATGAGAATGTTGACCTCCTTCTAAAGAATCATACTTTTTAAATTTAGTCTCTTTGTTTGGGTTGGCAACTGCATATTGTAAGACTGAAATGTTGGTATTCTAAAGCTAAAAAGTAGATAGAAAAAGTAGCAGCATATACATCCCCCCCTCAAAAAAAAAAGAACATGAATCATGTAGTCAATTTTTTTACTAGTGTTTGGAGCTGCTGTTCACTGCTCTATTTTCAGCTCGAAATTGCAAAATAATTTTGGCCGACTGCAATGTTTGCTTTGAAAGTTATTTGATCATATTCATTTCTCTACACTGATGGAAATTAGATATGCTCTATGCAAAATGATTTGGAAAGAAGATAAAATTATTCTATAAGCAAACTATTGATGTATTGCGAATCTAAGGATGCATGCTGGGGCAGTGAAAAGATGGCAGAGATTAATTAGATGTGAATCTGTTCTCAAGAAAATATTGGTCACCAGGAGAACGGGGCATGCATTCAAATTACTATTGTTTCTGCAAATAACTTGCTTTGTTACTTTAGGCAAATCAATTCAATTCTGTGGTCATCAATTTCTATACATTTGAAATAGTCTAACTACCCTTCTAGTTTGCAAACTCTATGATTCTGTGATTTATCTCAGAAAAGCAAAATGAAATATTTTTAGATTTAATGAAAGACAGTTCCACTAAGTTTCCTGGGCCCATGCAATGTCTTTGACTTCACATTATAACAGGGTTTTTTTTTTTAGTATACAGAATATTGGAGAGAACAGGATATAATGAATACCATACCGCAATACTACGTAAGTTAGATTTAACACCTATTGTTTTTTTCTGAAACATTTTAATGTAGATTACAGACATCATGACATTGCTCTCCTAAATACTTCATTACATAATAGCATCACAAATCCATTATCACACCTATCGTTCGCTTCACAAAATTCACAAAGATTTCTTAAAGTCGGCTGATATTCAGCCGATGTTCATAACATCCTAATTGTCCCTGAGTCTCTCACAGAAAGATCCAGTGTCCATGCAGCACATTTTAGTGTTACGTCTCTGTTAGTGTAGAAGGGTCCTTCTGCCTCGCCCACCTTGTTTTCTTGTTCTTGTTCATGCTTTTTGTTCATGAAATCGACATGTTCAAGAGATCATCAGATCCATCGCTGTCCCGTGGGGTGTTCCATTCTATGTCTTATGGTTTCTTCTGGATGTGTTTTACTTCTCTGGCCTTTCCATTCTGTAAATCTGAACTTCAGCTCACCGGTTTGATTAGATACAACTCAGACATTTTGAGGACTTCGTAGGTAGGATTTTGTATTTTATATTGCCTCACACAGGTAGTTTCACAGAGTTAAGAGGAGAATAGCCTCTATTCTCCATGGTAAAAGCTCACTTTGCATGTGTTCTTGTGATTTAACTTTTTTTTTAAGTTGGCATCTATGCTAACTGATTGGAAGTTCTCTAAAGAATCTAGATAAATGTGTTATCTCTTATTATAACATTGAAGCAATCTTATTATAACATTGAAGTAATATGGTCGTAATCAGCACCTTCGCACTCTGATATTGTCTTATTTGAAGGGGTAAAATGATAAAGAGAATAGGATATGCTTATTATATCAAATGCCTCCTCTCCTTAGAGTACGGATGTTTATTTCCTAGGGGATCCCATCCTTAGGCCATTATCATCTTACATTTTTATACAAACAACATTTGAATGCTTGCTAGAGAACAGCATTTACTCAAACATTTTAAATCTATAAGGAAATACAGCTTTTTGTAAGTATCTTGGGGTATAGTTTTAATACGAATGCTTGTAGCCTTCTACAAATAAATGCTGGACTCTGAGTTATTATCATTTAAATTCAAGGCACATTTGAATTCCCCAATGGGTATGAATTAAAATACTTAATGCATTACTATTATGGCTTCAGTGATTGAAAACTGTGAACATAACCTATTTTAAATAACACTGTTTTGCTGGTTATCTGTAGAGTTCAGAGTCATCGAAATACGGAGGCAATCTTTTTGGCTGAAGTCACCATCCGTGCTTAAATTCGACTTGCCCCTTACACAGACACAATATCTTGTCTTCTCTGAAAACGCTAATAATGCTCATTGATGAGGCTCGTGTGTCTCTTCCTTGAATGATTTATTCCTCCTCCAATATGCGTGCTTTCTCAGTTTGGTCTTTGTCTTTTATGTGATGTGTTCTCTTCGAAATCTGGAAACGTGCTGCTCTCACTTTATATCAAAAAGGCAGAAAGGGAGAACTGTGAGGAAACTCCGTGCGCTTTGCTGGGTTAGCCGTGGTTCCCACCATAGGTTGACCTGGCTGGACGCTTTCCCTAGACAGCCTCCACAGCCAGGATTTATTTATCTATTTTTTTTATTACTTTATTGTTGTTCAATTACAGTTATTTGCATCCTCTCCCCTCCCCTCCCCCCAGGCCCACCTCCCCCCCCAGCCTCCCCCTTCCCCCTTAGTTCCCTCCATGTGTCCTCTACAGTGATTCCTGAAAACGCTTCTCCCCATTGTCCCCTCCCCACTCCCCCCTGGCTATTGTTAGACTGTTCTTAATTTCAATGTCTCTGGTTATGTTTTGCTTGCTTTCTGTTTTTGTTGTTTATGATCCAGTTAAAGGTGAGATCATATGGTATTTGTCCCTCACTTCCTGGCTTAGTTCACTTAGCATAATGCTCTCCAGTTCCATCCATGCTGTTGCAAAGGGTATAAGTTCCTTATTTATCTATTTTTCTATAGAGCTGGCCAGATGCTCCCCAAAAAGGCCTTTTTAGTGAAGCTTCACGCCTGCCTGTAAGCATTCTACAAGTCTCGGGAGGCAAAAAGAATGGAATGTCAACATTCAGTGTGTGAATATTTTCTTCACAAATGCGACCTCTCTCTTCACGTAGTGTCCCTGGTCTAGAGTCCCTCTAGGAGTTTTGCCACCCCCAGAGATTAAACCTCTAGTCCCTTGCTGGGTCAGAAAAAGAAATTGTTTCCTGGTTGTGAGAGAGGATCTGCAGATCTCACTCATTGCTTCTTAAATAGCTTTTAAGCCATCCTCTATGTACCGACTCCAGAAGTACCTCCGCGCAGGCAACACCTGTGACGTCTGATGGTTCTAGGGCACAAATTAGGCCGTGCCCAGCCTTTCTCCAGCGCCGACAGGAGATCCAGCCTTTCGGTCCTGCTTAGCCAATTAGCAATTATCCCTATTTGTGCGACTTGATGACCAACCCAAGAAACCAAACAGTCAAAGTCCTTACTGTTTCAGTAAAGTGCTTGTGGTTCATTCTCCATCTGGAATCAGAATTGCTTCTGCTGAACCTGTAAGAAGATTTAACTCACAAAACTCTCCTCTGGGGGGCTGCTCCTGCTGTCACCGACCATCATGCCGTGTCTCCTCCGTGTTGCGGAGAGTCCTGGGTGCTCCTCAGTCTAACCCAAATCTTTTCTAATCATATGTCAACTATCGCGTTGTGTGTCTGTCTTCATCTTCTATCAGCACAGAGACTTTGAGATGAAAACCTATGTGGTTTTTTGGCTTAACCGGGGTTCAGCTCATGGTAGGCCTTGTTTACATGTATGGAACACACTGATGAGTGAAATACTAAGGCATTGAGCAAAAGCTAAAATAGAACGGAGGAAGGTTTAGCCCTACTTTAGCTGTTGCAAGTCGCTAATAAAAGCGGCTTTGCTGTCACGTTTATGGGCGGTGCTACTGCAGGGGGATAAAAACAGTGGGAACAGAAAGATAAAGAATATAGGTGCTTGTTACCTGCTTGTGGTAGTAAAAGTGAACGGGAGGCCACTGCACTGTCTGGATTGTTTGGGAGACTAATTTATGCATCAAAACATCATTTTGCTAAATTCAATTTTATATATTTTTTTGTTTCCTTCCTTTCAGAATAAAAACCTTGAAAGAATAGTTACACAATTACCATGTATATTTTATAGTTGACTACTCCTCACCAAAGGTAATATTTATTTGTTTTAACTAAAGTTCCAAGGAAAATGTGCAGAAAAGCTAACACACTGCTTGGAGGCTAGAGAATGTGTTCACTCTGTAACCTTGAATTAATGTGCTATTTTCCGTAAACCCTCTGTCAGAGCTGTATCTGTCTCCTGAACATCTATGAAAGAAAACTCCCCTAAGAAAAATGTTTCATAAATATCTGACAACTCTAAACTTGATCTTTGATGTAAAAACTTCACAGGGAGCTGCTTTTGGTTATGGAGGTTTCGGAAAATTTGTAGTCAGGGCTCTTAGATTGCTCATTTCAGGTGTATTAGTTCATCACTTTTGCGTCTTCATGTAACCAAAAATTTCTTTTGATAGCAATTCTGGGAGGCATCATCACCTGCCAAACAGAGATGAAGGAAAACCTAGTCTAGAATTTTTCTCATGAGGACAATATTGTTTAGCTCCTTCTATCTGGGAGGAATGGAGTCAGAATGTCACCTGTAACAGAGCTCTGTCCGGGCTGCTAACCAGGAGTTACCCGTAGTCATACGGGGCAGTGCCACAGGTCCAGACTGTGCACTCTGCAGTCCGGACTCTGGGGACTCTGGAAACAAAGGAATTGCCATGACATAGCCACCTATCTTGGAATACATTGAGAGTCATTGTGTAAAGGTTAGTAACACAGTGACTGTGGTATGTCATCTAAGGCTGGTTCCTCATCCGGAAGGCCATGTGTCTCTGTGTCTCAGAAGTATCACAAGTCTTGGTTTTACATCTAATCCTCTTGGCTTCCCCACTTTGTCTGGTTTGTCTCTCCTTGAGAGTTGACATTTACTTTAACACCACGCAGTGTCTGATTGAATTTGCAGGGTAGAGCTGCTGTGGAGGCGTTGGTTGCTGCCGCTCTGTTTCCTGTCTGCCCAGCGGGCACTCTGGGTGCTGCACTGGGTCCCTCCCCGGGCTCCCCTCCTACACTGTGCTCTTTCCCTTTGTTTATGCCAATTTTGTTTTTAACATTTTTATTTCTAAGTACAATTCTGATTTTCCATAGGACGAGTGAGAACGCCAATTACCGTTGGGAAGGTATGCATTCTAATCCAGACTCCAAAAGTGCAGGCATGGCCTGACATTCCTTCTAACACAGCCCTCTGGCTTTAGAGACTGTCTCTCATTGTATGAATAAGAAAACAGCGAGCTTCGGCAAGATGTGGGATCTTTGTCAAGGTCACGCTGCTAGAAAGTTCTGGAGCAGGGGTCTGAATCTAAGTGCACCTGATTTCCATGTCCTTGCGTAGATATTTGGCATGCATCAAAATGAAAAGCACCCATAATTCCATTATCTGAAAGAAAATTATTTCATAGTCTACATAGTCTAGTATATTTACGTCTTGTTATTTTTTTACTACACAGTGTATGTGCATGTATATATAAATGTATACATGCTCAGATGTATAATTTTATACAGGCCTTTATATTATATAAATATTTAGTAGACTAATACTATGTATATATTTTTAATTATCAGTATTGTGAATATTTTGCATGTTATAGGGTTTTTTTTTTTAAAAAACCCAGTAGTTTTGTGAAAATAAAAGAATTTTGTGAAACTGAATTCTGTCCACCGGCTGAAACCAGCATCTGTCAGTCAAGGACACCCCAGTGTAACCGCTTCTCTACCAGTATTTCTGTTTCTCTCCCATCATCGCTGTGCAGGGAGGGAGTGGAGTGCACGTGTTACTGTCAGCCCTGCAAGGACACACGTGAGCCTCCTTTGCTGTGCTCATTCTCACGCCAGCCACCTTCACATCCTAGCTGGAATGACTGGTCTTCCCTCATGTTACCATCACGGGCCATCTAATCTCTCTGCTGGAGCTGGCCCAATGCAGTATCACCGGTTTCCTCTAAGTCTAATCAATCCTAATAAACGTGCTCAGAGAAAAAGACTAGCTTCCCAGCCCAGTGGCATCAGAAAGACTGTCCCCAGAAAACAAACACGTGCCCCTCTTCCCTGCCCTCTCCTGTTTCCTCATTCTCACTGCAGTGAAACAACGGCGGCGGGGAGCCCGGGCTTGCCTTCCCTGTGAGCACATCATTAATCAGACTGTCACTAACGGATGTGCACAATGGGCCCTAACAGTCCAATGATCGCCGGCCCCTGAAGTCACCTGTTTCCCACTGCTCTGGGAAGCACCGCTCCTTTAGAGCAAATTCTACATGCGTGTCCTGAAAATCTGTATTCTGGCATGAAATCCAGAAACTATTCTTCGGTGTTGGAAGATTTGGCATGTCCGAGACATCTGTAAACACTTGGTTATTTTTAAGAATGTAGTCCTAACCCTAAGAGTAGATTTAGTTGCTTCTTAAAATTACCTTTTAAAAGGAAAGCCTAAGCTTTGTTTTACTAGTAAGAGTTATAGGAAGAAAAAAAATTAAGCTTCATGTTTAACTCCCTGTTCTCATTTTGATGACATTTAGGGTCACTAACAGTGCTTCAGAAGTCTGAATGTGCTCACACTTCTGTAACTCTCCTGACTGCGTATTTTCAACAGAATTGCGTAGCGTTTTCTGTCTCCCAGGACACCTGAGGAAGCGTCCGGGTTAGGGACACTTCTAAATTCTCTGCGTATCACGTGTAGCTGCCTTATTCCTTATTGAGAATGTTTGCCTCGAGAGTATGAGCAGTGAGAGAAGATACTATTTGTATCCCAACATGTAAAAGTCTTTCATTTGTTTCCTGTTTATAAACATTTTTAAAAGTGGCAGTATTTCCAGTAGTGGGCTCCCATTGCTTTTGTTTATAACTTCATTCAGGAATTGTCAGCATTTGGTTGCCTGATAAAAACAGTACCACATGTAGCTATGTTGGGGGAAGTGCCATTTATTAATAGTCATACTGCTATGGTCCACTAATCACTAAGGGATGCTCTAAACATTTTACATACCTATTTTTTTTCCTCCTGAAAGGTCTGCTAAGTTGATGTTATGACTTGATTTTACAAATTGGAAAATAGAGCCAGAGAGATTGACTGTTCAATGTTGCCTGATTAATAAGACACAAAACTGTGGTTTGAACCCTGAACTCCAAGAGTGTGCTCTTTCCACAGCTCTCTCCAGACTGCCTTCAACCATTACCTGAAGGCTTAAATGCAGTATTAGCCTGCTGCGTTTATTAGTAATGCACAGCAAAATGAAGTTAAAACAATTCACTCTGAAGTACAAATGCATGGTTGAAATACATTCATTCATTCTATGTGTTACTTAGTGAGCATCTACTATGAACCCACCAATGTGCTGGTTACTGAAAATACAATGGGTAGAACGAAAAGGCAAAGTCCCTACCTCATGGGGGTAGCTGTCTGGTGTGGAGGTAGCATTGCTATTCCTACATAGTTTCTACAGTCTCTGTTCTTATGATGTGAGATTGAAGGAGTAAAGAAAGTGTGTTAACCAGAAACTTCTACTGCGTCCCTATTTCCCATAGCTTCAGCTTCAACTGGATGATCCCAATGAACTTCTACCTTAGTGTTTCTCGTTCCCGAATAAAAAATAGAACTAGTCTTATATAGTTAATATTCATGCCAAGCCCTGAGATATTGCCCTTCCCTTCCCCATCCGGGTCAGGACTTGGCTCTCCTGGATGAACACCCAGGAGCACTAAGTCATTTGAGTGCTTCTGGGGGACTAGGGCTCCGTCAGCAGCCAGGTCCCCCAGAGCCAGTGGCCCTGGTCAGATGCAACCACCTGGCTGGCTTGCCCCATCCCTGCAAAGGTGCTCTGCTCCAGCCTCCTGAGCTCCACCTCTCAGTGAATAGGCTGTACTGAGTCTCTCATGGTAACTCACTTTTTTGCTTTCTCCCGTTAAGCTTAAACTTACTGAGAAACAGAATTTGGTTGATTCCACTGATCTAATATTGAACACTATGTTAAACTGAGTTCTACCCTCAGGCCGCACCTCGCCTGCTGGTCAGCCCAAAGATTGGCTCTCTCTTTCAATACTGACAAATCTGGGCATCTGCCCATGCCCAGGGAGGAAGTGAGTCCCGGGAAAAAGCAAGGACAGTTAAGTGTACGGCAGCCCTGGGCAGAAGCCCGTGGCAATGACAGAGCTGTGCCTGATGGCCTCTTGTCTGCTCTGCCCAGTACACTATGCACACAATGAGCGGTGGCCATTATTGTTGAACGGTTTGGAAAACTTACTGGGTAGAAAATTCTCGGCCATCTAGTAGTCAAAAATGATAATCAGGGAGACAGTTAAATGTTGATAAATGACAATACAAAATAAGAATGAGCTGGCATAAAAACATATAGCCAATATTAGAAGTTCGAAGAAGGAAAAAGTTGCATAGGCTAGAAAGGTCTAGCATAATGAAGGAGGGACGAGTGGGATTATGAAGCAATGAGAACAAGAGGGAAATTCCAGTAAAGGGACATCCTGTGACCAAGTGAACAGACAGAGGAGGGGGTAAGCCCAGATCACAGAAAGCTAGATGGGAGTGTTAAACCGAAGGCGACTAAACTGGGAGACACATGGAAGACGTAGGTAGAATGAAAGGCAGAGGTCATCCGTGTAATTATTTATATATAACCCACCAAAGAGGTCCGATTTATGTGGAGATGCAAGTCGTTGAAGACCTTGGAGCCCAGGAAAAAGACTAGGTATTCTTTGAAGAAGTTTGGTCTCATTGTTGTCGTTAGAATAAATTGGGGGTAGGTGAGAACTCAGAGAGATGAAGTTTTAAAAAGTGATTGGACAAACAGATGTTGATGTGAAAGACATTGCATACTGGAATAGTTACGGGAACCCAAAAGGCGAAGGGGGCAGCATCCACTGGGTGTCTCAGGAAAATGGTGCTGTCATCAATGGCAAGAGCTATGTCTGGAGAAGGAGCATTTGGTGGGACCAGGTGAAGGAGTATGTCTTCATGGAGTCTTACTCATGATCTTATCATTGACAAAGGGCAAAGCCATGATGAAATCACTGTTATCCCATGATAGGACACTGGTGTAGAGAGTCACACATGAAACTAACAAGGAAAAAAAATGAAGGAAACCTTCACGAAAGTGTGTAGTGGGCAGAAAGCAGAGGAATGCAGCTGTGGTCACGCAAGATCATGCATTCAGGTGAAAGAGATAAAAAGCTATAATTTTAGCAGGATGAGTTTTCTCATAAAGCTGTCACTTCGGCTGTGTAAAGCTGTAGTTTCAATATTCAAGGGGTTAATCATACCAAGCCACTGTTGCCACCTGAGCAAAGGACGTGGGAATTACTGTGAACTGCTTTCTAAAGGCTCTGATCCAATATGACAATGAGTGACAGTCCAACCAATTCTAGAGAGTACAGGAAAAAGTTTAAAGAGCTACTTAATATCACATATATGTGAAACTATAATAGCTATAGAAGATTTAGAGTACTTCTAGAAAACTATGTAAGAGATGTGAAAATTCCCCTAATGGAATAAAAGTAGGTCGAAATAGCAGTCATTGAGACAATTACTGTGTAGTGAGCAGAGAAAAACTTTGAACAATTATATTACTGTAAACTATGATACCAATATGTAAAGAGATATGCAAAGATGATGATGATAATACAGAGGGGAGAACAAATGATTTTCCCCAGGAACTCAGCAGAGGATAATGAAGAGGACGAGTATTTGAGTTGAAAATCAAGAAGTGAGTTGGGTTTTTCTGGTTAAATATGTGGGTTCAGTCTTCCAGGTGGGGAGAACAGCATCCGCAGGGCCATGAGGTCAGGAAAAAGCTGGGTACATTTACTGAATGCTAAATTTATTGTTATTTGTACAGAAAGTATGGGAAAGGAGGAGGATTACTGAACAGGAGCCAAAACTGAAAAGGTAAAGCAAGTGACTCAGGAGAGTCCAGGTTCTGCCGCCATAACAAACATCCCCAGTCTCAGATGTCAGTACGGGCAGACCTCGTTTTGTCTGGCACCACTCAATTGTGTTCCACAGATGTCACGTTCTTTACAAAGTGAGGGCGAGCCCCTCCACCACCCAAAAGGTTACAACTCACTTTATTGTGATACTTGCTTTTTTGTGGTGGTCTGGAACCCCACCCGCAACACATCAAAAGTATGCCCGATGTATTTCTTACTCCCCTATGTAGCTGGCACAGTCAGTTTAGAGCTCTGTTCCTCATTGTCCTCTCTGTGGGGCCCAGGCAGGCGGTCCCTCTGTCATACTGATACCTCTGGTCTCGGGAACACATTTGGAGAAACACTAAACTGGTGGAATCAGATATTGGAGTTAATTGCAAAAGTACGATGGGAAAATGGCGAGTAGAACAAAGCAGCAGCAACATGGCAAGAGCAGCAACGAAAGACCCAAGAGACATTTTTGAGGTTGAATTGACAGGATCTTATGGCATTGGACATTGAGGGGAGAAGGAGGGAAGATCTGACCATTGAAACAATGTATCTGCTTTGGGTAGATATTTGCCTCATTAACCAAGATGGAGACTCGAGGTTGGAGCAGGATGAGGCATGGATGGGGGAGGCAGGGCTAGGATGAAAAGGAGTCCAATTTATGACATTTTAGCTTTCAAGTGCCTCAGAGCATCCAGTTTTGATCTGTCCATTTAGCCAATAAAATGCAGCTCTGGATCTCAGATGCTGGAGATCTGGGTCACCAGGGTGGAATGGGGTTGAAGCTATTGGATAAAATGAGAATGCCCAGCAGGAGTTCATTGCATGAGAATGGAAAAGAACCAAGGGCAAAATTCTGAAGTAACTCAGTAATTAGATAAATGAAGAAGACATTGAGAAGTCAAAACAGAGCAATACAAATACATAATCTGAAGTGTTGAAGAACTAGCAGAGAGCTAAGGTCCAGGAAATAAGAAAGGAGGAAGCTTTAAAAAGCAGGGAGGGTTTAACGGTGTCGAATAGTTTAGTGAGATCAAATGTGGCCAAGACCTGAGCCAGCCTGCAATAATTAAGTGTACTCCATCCCTTTATCCAGCCAGGCCCTGACCCAGCTAATGACTGGACACTTTGTCCTCACAGGTCCTGTGTCCCCACCCTTGCATTAATCATGAAAGCCTTCATAGTCTCCAGGTTCATCTTTTGAGAGCCATCTGAAGCTGCCCCTGGGTAATCAGTCCTCTTGGAGTCATCAAAAGAAGGTTGCCTTCCTCCCTAGGCACATAAAGGGATGGTGAAATGAGATTATTCTATGCCTCTGCTTGACAACACCGCAAAGCCTGGGGGCCACCACCACCGGAGCTAAAAGCATGCTGCCCCTGGGGCCATAGTTACCTTTGTGCAAGTGGGGTCGTGGTGCCCCCTTCTCTTTCTCAAGGTCCTGAAATGCCTCCCAATCAGCTCATGACATGTCTCTCTCTCCCTATTTCTGTTCTAAAGTCCAGTTTACATGGACTCAAAGATGAGCCTTTGATTTCTTTCTTGACTAGACCTCTACATATCTCCCTGGGTCTGTATTCCCAGACGTATCTCTATTGGGC
Source organism: Micronycteris hirsuta (assembly GCA_004026765.1). Classification (NCBI taxonomy): domain Eukaryota; kingdom Metazoa; phylum Chordata; class Mammalia; order Chiroptera; family Phyllostomidae; genus Micronycteris; species Micronycteris hirsuta. The sequence continues at coordinate 188,050 of PVJI01001049.1, forward strand.
CCACCATTTGGTCTGACCAGTCCACATGGCTTGCCATTCACTCAGGGCATGGCTAAGGTCAAGTCAGGTCACCCGCACACTATCCACCCTGCGTGTATCTCTGGCCCCGTTCCCCAGATCACCTCACCCACTCTCAGCCTAACCCCGGCCCCTTACTTCCTCTGAGCAGATGATGCCACTGCTCTGCCCGGGCAGCTGAGGCTACCACGTATGGAGGCCAAAACCATGTCACGTAGTTTCATCGATGAAAGAAGCCAAAATAACCTTGAACTGCTCAAGCTGACTCTGAATGACCATGAATGAGAGAGGCTGTGTCTTTAATGCTCTGTGTTTTTTTAAAGGCACTGCTGGAAAACTTCTTTTTACTTGACCTCCATTTTAATTGACATAGAAAAATGCTCTCTCTTGGATGCTTATCAAAATATTGCAGTTTGAAGTATACCCATGGTTTCTTGGTTTAAAAAGTTTAAAAACATAAAGATAAGTGAGAAGGTATAGACTGTTGTGAAATTATTTAGGTCTTTATAATTTTAAATCAAAAGGACACACATGTAAGGGAAACAGCTCCCCAAGTCATCCCTGATTACAAAAGAGCAAGGGAGGAACACAGGAAGTGTGACTTTCAAGACTGTTGATCCGGGTACCCCAGCCTTACTTTCTCAGTCACAAGGGAGAGACATTTGTGTATGGCTATCTGAGGTCCCTTTTCAATCATACTTTAATTTATAAACGTTCAATGATTCCTCTATGAAACAATACATAAAACTAAATCCTGAACTCTGTCTCTCTTTTACTTTTGTGTCTTCTGTTGGAGGCTGAATGTGAGCAGCACCTGCTCCAGAAATAACTCACTGATTCATCAGAACCAAAAAAAATTCCGCCAAAGAGTCAACGGCTTTATAATACAGATGGCATCTGTCATTTAAATAACTTGTTATTTAAATTGAGCAGCGAAAATATCTGACAAATCTTTTTTCAGAAATATCCAGCAAAAGAAATCTGAAATGATATCTGAGACATCAGACGTTGTTTTCCAGCCTTCGAGATTTTTCTTTTATTGAGGGGTACCCTATTGTGTCTGGCCCTCTCCTTTCTCTCTCCTGAATTCCATCTGCTTGTAAGTGTCATTGCAGGAGCTTGCGAGGAAACACTTTTGATTAGCACTAAAAAAGGTCTAATGTTTGAGACCTTGAATGCAAAACGTCTGATATAAATAAACTTCAAGGTCTCGGAATACTCTTATCAGATCAACGGCATGGTCCCAGAGTTGGTTGCTTAAATCTGCCTGGCTAAGCTTGAGAGTGCTAAGCTCAATACCCACAGGCCTACAATCTTTTTGAATGTGATTATAATTCAGCAGCAGCTTTGCATCCTGGATAAAGGTTCCCCTTGAACACAAAGTATGTTACATGCTTGCGTGCTAGCGATCAAAATACTCAGAGGATTATGGCATTTGCTGTCCTTAAACCTCCAAAATGGTGTTGAAATGCTACATCCAATCAGCTAAGCTGTAAATTAAATTTTTGTAGATTGAAGACATAATTCTATTTCATATGCCAGAAACTCATTTCAACCCCGGCATTTCTGTTACCATGTAGCACCTAGCAGCATAACTCAAGAGGTTTAATGAAAGTTTAAAAACAATCTGTTGCAGATTTTGTGCCTAATTTATTTTTAATTGCAAATTGTACAACACATTATTGCCTGTGAAAATAGAAATTTAATTTCCTTCCTGTTTTTTTTTCCTCTTTCTTTTCTTTTTCTTTTTTACAACTCTAATGCAACCTCAGATAGAGAATAAGGTTCAATATTCTGTTTTCTGGATTTTATTTCTTTAGTCTTAGTTCCTTGATGTGACTCCTTGGAAAATATAGCACACGTCGCTTAGCATTATTCTTCAAACACACTTTCATGTTTTCAGAATGTGCTGTTTGGAATTTCTATGAGAAGTTTGCATTTGCACAATTATTGCAAGTGTGAAGCACTCACTGCTGTGCCTGCCATGTGGAAACTGTCCTCACCGAATCCGACAGTTTACTCCGGATAGCTAGCAGTGTTGGTCTTCATACGTAGCATCACATCATAGATTGTGAAGCTCTGCTAGTGATGGAGAAAGAGCCCACACAAGATAACTTTAATTACAAGAAGAATTAAAGAGTTTGAGAAAAAATTAGATCTCTCATCCTACATTTTCATCATATTAGAATAAATACTTTATTAGGATGATGTTTGCTTTTCATGTGACCATTAGTTTTTTGGAGTGGTCTTTTCTGGAATGCAACAAGTGAAACATCAACACAAGCCCTCACTCCCGTCTCTTTTTTTTTTTTTTTTTTTTTTTCCGGAAAGGTGCATCATGCTGCCTGTCCCAGTTTGGCTTGGGATGGGATCTGAAATGAAGCTTTCTTCACATGAGGGCTATCAAGTAATTCTAGGAAAATGTCAAAATACCAGAGACAGAAAGGAAGGTCTCTGGCTGGATTTGCATTCCCGTCTGAAACCTTTGGCACTTTACATCAGAAAGTGAGCTGTGTAATTTCCTTTCAACCCCCTGACTTTCCATCCCTGCCCTGTCCTTGGAGAGTGGCCATCCGTGGGCTCCCCGCAGCCTTTCCCTGTCCCCGCTGTGCTGAGTGTCAGCCAGGCGGCTGCCTTCAGAGCCAGTGACAGGAGGAGGGCTGCCTCTCGGTGGAGGGGGTGGGAAGGGGTGTTGGGACGCGGTCCCCCTCCCGCCACAGTCCTTGCCTCCTGCACAGGGCTCAGCCTGCCGGGGTGGCTGGATCCGTAGGATAACCCCGTTTCAGGTTTTGCTGTTCTGAGCCAGGACATTAGACAGCATCACAGTCTCCACAAGGAACACTTGTTGCGAATGAGTGCCTTGACCTCCTGGAAGATGTAGTTCAAGTTCAGGTAGAACTGGAGCCTGGGCTGGGGGAGATGGACTTAACCTGGAATATCTCGAGCACTTGAACTGCAGTGCAGTTAAAAGTTAAGCCAGCAAAAAGGTCAGGACAATTATTGTAAATAACTATTAAGTACAAAATACAACAGGCCTTTTAAACTCAATAGTTTTGATCATTTAAAAATTACATACTTGTATAGAAAATGTGTGATTGGTTTCAAAGAGGCCAGAGATAGCTATTTTATTTTTCCTGAGATATTCGTGTTTCTCTTTAAAATTTTTGAATAGATAAGTCTGTTATATGATAACCTTTCTCCCTTCATGCACCACACAGCCTTAAAGGGAAATAGTATTGTTCAAATGACTAATTCTTAGACTATTTGTACATTTCCACCTTTGCCCTATTAGTTTTGATTATAACAAAACAGGACTATCAATTATTCTTAATGAAGTAAATAAAAATGAAAATTTCAGATAGATAAACTGCATTCTGTGTTCTTCGATGCTATCTGATTGTTTTGTGTTTGTATAGCGGAAGTGTGTGCATATATAGATTTAGCGAAACTACATACCTCTGATAAACCGGAGCAGAGAATGGGGCAGCCATCCCGAGGAAACACCAGGAGGCTGTTGACCAGATTGGTGGGGAAGGCGTGGATGGATAGCATCGGATGCAGGCAGCATGTGTGGGAGATAGCAATATGTAAGACACAGGATGATAAAACAATTAGGTTCTCGTATAGAAAGCATTGTAGCAAAACGCAATTCCTATTAGTGGGGCATGAAGTTGTACCAGTTGTAAATTCCTGCCGGAGGCTGGTGGCCAGATTTGCAGAGGTAAAGCGCCTCTCCCCCTTTCCTTCCTCCCCCCTCACCTTTTTGAGAAAATTGTGGATAAAGACGGTAACATGAGTAAGATGCTTTGAAGTTTTGCTGATGGGTGTGAATCAGCTTGAACTGTCAACAGGCTCGGCTCTTCCCAGCTAGGTCTAGGCTCTGGGATTCTTAATTCTTTGCATATTGAAGGGGTGCCTTTGTCTCTTCTCTGTACACTTACATGAGCCCAGGGTTGTCTGGAAGTACTCTCACTGCACGTGACCTTGAACACACACAGCACACACTCAGACAGACACACACACTGTCCCTTGCCAGGGTGGAGATTTCACCATGCATCTACGAGCTTTGAAGTTTGGGCATTCTGCTGAAAAGGAACATATCTTCCTTTTAATCAGAACCTTCAAAATGCGAGGAAGCCTCACTCAGCCCAGAGGATGGACTTGGACGAGCCTGTCCCGTGTTTGACGTCTTTACAACTTTGCCTCATCCCTGAATACCCGCCACTAAGTAAAAAAAACAAACAACCAACCAAAAACTGTTGAATAATAGTTTCTCTTCATTTGTATGGGTAAATCTATGAGATTTAATCTCAAGCCAAGGCAATCCAAAATTTGTTTACAGTTTTTTAAAAAATCAACTGAAAATGAAAACATGTTTTTAAAGTAAAATATATGAACAAAATATTTTGTGTGTATATATATATACATATACATTGTAACAAATATATAATATACATTATAACAAATATATAATATATACAAAATATATTTTATATATAAAAGACAAAGTAATAGCATTTTTTCTTTATTAATTTCATGGATTTCTCACACTCAAACTGAACTTGAAAATGAAGTTATAGTCACAAAGTAGTTGATGTATTGATACCCCAAAGTTAGCAAAGTTTAAACCAATTGATTCTCATTTAATAATTTTGTCTCTATATAAGATGTATGTGATTCCATGGCAGACACTTTACAAACACGTAACTGAGTGGTATCGTAATAGTCACACAGAAAAATAAAGTTCTGGCCTGAGGAACAGCATGGGGACAAAATAAGGGCAAATATGAGAGCCCTTGAAACACCTGGAAATAGCATGCGCATCTCATATGGGAGAGTTGAAAAACTGTCACTTTTCATCTCTCCTACAAAAATGACCCAGACGAAGCAAAGCATCTTGGCTTCATTTACACAGGGTGTATGATTCAAATTTATTTTCTGTTTAGCAACCACTGTGTTGAGAAAATTGGTGAATATTTCTTTGCCTGAATATTTCTTTGAGAAAATTGGCAAATATGTTTTTTCTTGCCCAATACCCTTGTGTCAAAATGTCACATCTCGGAGTGCATTTATTTTGCATAGGTTTTATTTTGCTTCATTTTAGATTAAAAAATAGTTATACTGAAAACAGGAACAATCCAAATTGTGGGGTAACTTTTCAAAAGCTATTATAGAAAAATAAATAGATAAAAAGCCATTAACTGGCAGCATGGTGTGAAGTAAGGCTTTTAATTCTCTTACAATCTAATTTGTCTCCCAACACAACCTTTGAAGCAGTTAGAGATTTCCAGTCTTCTATGCCACGATTGGAAGCTACTACAATGGAACATTAGGACTAGACCACACCTTGGGGACAACTAGTCTAAGATCCCAATTTTACAGATGAGGAAACTGATGGAGAAATTAAGTGACATGTCCAAGGTCATAAACCTAAGTGGGGCAAAGCAGATCTCCTGACACCCAGTCCTGTGGTCTTTCCATTTTCTCTCCTTCTATAGTGAAATCGACTCCCAGAAATGGTAGTGCCGCCAGTAGCATCACCGGCCTGATCACAAATTCCTGGGATCTCATAGGCAAAAAGACTATAAGGCACAATAACAGTTCGAGTTAATGTCCAACTTGGGCTTCAGGGGGCAGTGGGAGGGGACAGATTTGAACCTAAAATTTTCAAAGATATACTGTTGTTTGAGCACTTGAACACTACTATAGCTAAAACATTAGTGGTTAAAAGCCGAAAAGATGATTTGGAAAAAAAAAAAAAAACATTAGGTGAACAATGACAAGAAGTTTTCCCACTGAGCTACAAAATCAGATTGGCATGTTGTGAAAAGTGGAACAAGATTAAGCATATGTCCTATCTACTGTTGAGGTTTGGGTTGAGAGTAAACACTCAGTGATTTGCTCTGCATTCTACCTGAAAAAAATAATTAGAAATATTCACGGGGATCACAGGATGACAATGCAAATAAGACTGAAGTGGCAATGCAGGATACATGGATACAGCTAAGACTTGAGGCCTGAATTTGACATTTTACTCTATCCTCCCCCAAATCTGGACTTTTAGATCGGTCACTTGGAAGAGTTGCCATCACAGCACATGCCCTTGACCAGCTTGGAGGTGTGTGCTTGTCCTGGGACCTGGAAAGTCCTACCCTAAGCAGTAGGAGTGGAATCTGTGGGCAGAGAGGATTCAAGAGAACTCAGGAGGCCGGGCTACCTGTGTGCCCGACAGCTAAGTGAGTCAGAGAAAAGGCAAAGCTTCCTCCCACTTATTTGCAAGAGCCTGCCCATCCTTTTTAAGAACTGAGGCCAGAAATGAAAAGGAGGGTGAGGCATATTCTCCATGCCTTTACTCTCCTGGAATACACGCTGCTCGTGAGCAAGGAGCTTTCAGCAATACTACATGTGTGCACAGAATAGCTAATGATGGTCCGGTCCTCTGCCAGTTCTGGGTGTGTGGAGGTGAGAGAGTCATGTTTTCTGTGATCCTATGGGATTTAGACTCTATGGCTAAAATATATTTGTTCCTCATAATTCCTTTTATCATGTTATGCATTATGCAATGATCAGTTTGACTAATGCAATCCAACAACCTGGCCTATTCCCATTCATTTATTCAACATTTGTTGTTTTCCCCATGTGCTATGTGTTGTCCTGCTGCTAGCCTTCATGTTTCTCTCTACATTACATTTTACACAAAACAACTAGATGAGGGAAGCAGAGGGAAATAAAGTAAAATCCAGGAGGAAAAATCTGATTTGTAGTAATACTTTCAAAATATAATCAGTCCTATATAAATACGTGCATATACATGGACTGAAGCAGAGAGAAAAACAGCACATCTTCTCCTGAATCCAGCTCATCAATCTTCAGTGTTTCTTCCTGGTCTAACTAATCAATATTCTAATGACTTGTTATTGATAATCAAGCTAATATGATTTTTTTTAAAGATGCATTTGTCATCATGATATCCTGGCTGTTGACTAAGTAAATTGTATCCTGCGAATGTTGGGAGCTATCCTAAATATGGTAAAACAACTACGAACACTCGTTCGTATAGAGGTGCAATGCAGAGAGGTGTCCAAAGGTGTGGTTTTAGGCCCGATTTTGCTACTACTCATTCGTCAAAACCTTGGACAAGTAGCTTCCGACTTGCCGAGCCTCAGACGATATAGGGTAAATAGTGAGTTGAACTGCGACCCTCCATTTAGCTCATCTAAGGAGTCAGTGTCCGGCAGTGAGGGAGCTTCTAAGACCACACAGAGCACGTCCGCCATGGGCTGAGAGACCCAGACACAGGTGCTGGGGGAATGGATAAAAGGAGAAGTGGAGAAAGCTTCCTTTTATTTTTCAGACCACATTCAAATCACAGGTATTTGAATTAACTTGGCCTTTAACCATGGTTGAAATCGTATGTGCTGTGAGTAATTCAAAGAAAATAAAACGGAGGCCTTTCCATAAGCAAAATTAAAACCAATGTTGAGAAACAAGTCACCCACCTATGCATGAGGTAATGAAGAACATAAGGCCGTATGTAAGCAAGAAATAACTGCTACCAACTGAACTTGAATTATAAAGCAAAGAGGATTATTGTGGAGAGAGAGACGACTACCAATCCTGGCTCTCGCCCCTTTTGCGGGCTGTTAACTAATCTTTCTGAACTCAGGTCTTCTGCAAAACGTGGTTAAGTACACAAATGCCATAGGGAAAGAATGAAAATCCAAGGGGAGAATTTAGGTGACACACGTCTAATAATGTCCCCCAATTGTTGATGCTAAGTAAAGCTTGATTCTCTTCCATTCTTTCTCTTAATCTTTTGACAAAATGGGATAATATGCGGGCTTTTCCTAACTTAGCTACTTCAAGTATAAAATAAAGCCAAACTTGTGAAAACTTTGCATGTCGTAAAGATTTAAGTAATTGTGTGGTATTATTACCGATAGTGGATTTCCTGAATTTGTTATGCCAAAAGACTTTACCAAGAAATATAATTCTATTCCAAGGGACTTTAGATCATCACAGAAATGACAGGCACGTAACAGGCTACTATTGAACATGGGCTCCAGGTCACATTCTCCTTTATATCAGGGAGACAGGCCGCCTCAGACACAGCCTGGCGGAGGGGCTGCTATTTGCGAAGACACACTGGCTGGGTTCTGGTGACATCGGAGCTCTTGCTCTTCTGATATCAGTACCCTAATGCAGATGGCAGCATGTGTCACCAGCTAGAATGAGTTACAAGAAGCACAAGCCTCACAGGGACTTTGTGTTTATCAGTACAGAATAGTGCATTCAGGTCCTCTTACCACCACATGCTATAATGACCTTGGCCATGGTGCCTAGCCTCTCTAAGCATTAGTGTCCTCGTGTGTGGAGTGGGGCTCACAATGATGCACTTTCTACATGGGTTATGTGCAGGACAAAACGAGTACCTGGCATATAATGAGTGGTTGGTGAGCTTTGGCCATTGTTCTTAACTCTGCATAAGTAACCATATGATCTCACCTTTCGTGCATTTATTAGAAAGAGAAATAATAATAGTCATCAAAAGGATAGGGAGGGTGGTTTGTGCTTCCTGCCGCCTGGTGCCTGGTTAATCAGGTTGTTCTTTGAAGAAGACCCTGGCTGGACAATGAGAGAGTTCTCAAGGTCGTCCTTGAGGTGGAACCAAGGTGAAGAGTGGCAGGTATACCCAGAGGACTATGGAACGACGGGAATGGCTGGGCAAGATTTCTGGAGGCAGAAAATAAAATTTTGCTGGTGAGCAAAGAAAGGTGATGTGGCAGCATGCAGAGAGACCTGCCGGGTGCTGCTTCCCTCTCGGGTGGCCTGTGCTGTCCATGAAGTAACTCTCTTCCATCAAAACGCACAGCAGGAGACAGCAGCGTACACCCAAGTAGCTCTGTTATTCTAACCCCAGAATGCCCTCAGCAGCGGCTTTCACCTCCTTCACGTACCCTCTGCTGAAACGCGTGAGAACATCTTTGCTTTACCTGTGCAACCTCAGTAAGCAGCAAATGCCAGCTGGAATCAGGTACTTCGGGGAAGAGTTGCCCTTTCTCGTCATGTATAGAATTAGTGAAATAGTAAAGTCTATGATGAAAGAAAATGTGATACACACATACAGGTTATAATTTAGACTATGTAGGGCACAGGTGGCAAACACAAGGCCCGCGGGCCGAATCCAACCCTCCACCTTGTTTTATCCGGCCCGGCACCTTGTTTCTACCAAGAGGCAGCACTGAGCTCTCGCTTAACTGTTAAGGAGTAGTTACATTTATACAGTCCTAAAATTACATTCGGTCCTTTGAAGGCAACCACGAGGCTGATGTGGCCCCCGGTGAAAACGAGTTTGACACCTGTGACTTAGGGTAAAGTATAAGGCTTCTTTTTGCAAAGGTCCATTCAGGTAAAGGTGTGAAGGAGCAGGCAAACACTGCCATAGGTATTTTAGAAAGAGTCTCTTTTCTTTGGAGGTGGGGATATCGGTTGTTGCCTACAATTCCAAGAAAGCTATCCTAAGGTGGTTTTATGATCATGGACTTCAGTTCTTCACTCTTAGTCCCAACATGGAAACACACCAAATAATGACAGTGGATTGACTGACTTCCCCTTTAGAGTTTTAAGCTAGTTGACTATAGGTAGCGGCCGTAATGGTGTATTTACTATTTCACTTTTGCAGCTTTTAGAGCGATAACAATGCAGCCCCCTGTCTCAAGTTTGATATGTTAAACTGTCCTAAACGCTGGCAATGCTGTGATAGATGAACACTGGCAACAGACACTTCATACGTGTCGCAAAAGGCTCATTTAGACGTCTGCACACCAGTGGTTTGCAGATGAGAAACCCATGTGGCAAAAGTAAGATGCGCGAAACTGCCTGGTAACAGTGTCACTCCGTGATGTGATACAGTTTTATTAGCGTCTTGTAGGACCTGAAGCGGCTGTGCCTTGCTTTCACACGGCTGGTGATCACTGCGCTGCAGAAGCTGGCCCGAGGGCAGCGCCCTGAGCAAGACCATGGTCTGGCATAGTGTTTGTTCCAAGCATACGGATTAGTAATGAGTGTTTCAAATAGGAGTTGTCAGAAGAGAACCAGAGAGACTTTTTCTAAATTAAAGACATTCCTTCGCAAAAGATAGACATAGTGTGTGATTAACAATTTGGCCCAGACCTGACAGGTTCCCTTCAAATATAGAGTAGGTTTGAAATGAGACCCATGCCTAACCGCTCTGTCCATTATGAAACATGCATGTGTGGTCTGTCCAACTTATGACCTAAAAATGTTAACAAAAAGGTACTGAGTAACTTTAAAATAAATTACTCTATAATATTCAATTTTCTCTATTTTCTTTCAAGCAGAATTAGTTTGAGGAAGTGTTTTAGTTAATTTATTATTGGAAAAGACCTTACTAGCTTATTCAAGCAAGAAAATTACCCCAAAAGCTTGCAAGATTTATAATGCTTATGAAAAAAAAAAGGCAATTCAAAACCTAATGAGACATTTTAGGCCTCATTTACATCTCTAACCTGACTCATTTTCTGCAAAACGTTTTTGTTGGTAATTTACATACTAAAAGCAAGTTATTTATCCATCCCTAACCAAAAAGTTGATGAGATTACTAATACCACAGTGAAATTAACATTACCTCAAAAGCTAAATATGTCCATTTCTATGAGGTTGAGTATCGAGTCATCTATTTAGCTATAATCTCCATAACATGCAAGCGATGCATCCAAATTCTGAGAGGATGACATGAAATCTCAAAAGTCTCGCTGCCACGCTCCCTCCATTGGCAGGATTCTTCCCAGGAATGCATGCTTCAGAACTGAAGCACAGTGAGGTGCTCTGTGTGTGCTCACACCGGCAGCTGCCCAGGAAAATGAACAATGCAATGAAATGTGTTCTCTAAAACAAGCTCTAGCATTAAAAAGTCTAACCATGGTTAATGTAACAAGAATGGTTTGTGCGATAACTATGTAACCTGGCAGCCTAGGAGAGTAGACTGGAATGCTCATGCATGAACAATGATGACCTCACTGTACTAGTCACCGGGTGGCAGACACCGTTGAGTGAGCATGTGTACTGTGTGGCTGTCACATTCTAAATGACTGAAGAAGTAGAGCAATCAATCTGCATCCAATTTTGTATTAAGCTTGAACATTCCTCCATGGAAACTATTTGGCTGATTCAGAAGGTCACAGCTATGGGCAACTGGTGATTGGCAGCTTCATCACAACACACCTGCTCATGCATCACATCTATCTCATGAAGGTTTTAGGTGAAACAGCAAATCACCCAGGTGACTCAGCCCAACTATAGCCCAGATTTGGAACCCTGTGATTTCTGGCTTTTCCCTAAACTAAAATTACCTTTGAAAGGGAAACTATTTCAGAAACTATCAATGAGAGTCAGGACAATATGATGGCGTAGCTGATTGCAATTGGGAGAACTGTGTGAGGCCCCAAGGTCCCTATTTTAAAGGGGACTGAGGTGTCATTGTCCTATGTACAATGTTTCTTGTATCGTGTATATTCTTCAGTAAATGTCTCTATTTTTCATATTACATGACTAGAGACCTTCTGGACAGTCCTCATATGTCATATACATTATGATTTATTATGCAATATATGATATATATTTAATATTGCCATCCACTGATAACTGTTACCTCTATGACTTGCTCTCACAACGCACTGAGTTTATAGTAATGTGGCTAATGTGCATCATAAACATCTATATGTAGAAACTGTTGTCAGATATATCATTGAATCAGTCCTCCTCCGAGCACAGGTTGAGAGCTGCACTCTCAGACCTGCAAGACCCTCCCGAGGCATAACTTGCCTGCCCCCTGGTGTGAAACCCCTCTAAGTGGCGCACACCCAGCCCCACCCAGATCCTGAGCCTGAGAGAGCACATTCCATCTGCGCGGCTTCTTTTCCAAAGAATGCACTGTGATCCCTTCATAAAGTCGCAGCCCCTGGGACAGTGTTCAATCTGGTTTTAGTTCGTTCCGCATCTCCTGTAAACCTTCCTCTTAAATTAGTTCAGAATTTCACCATGGTCAGACACAGTCTGAGACCACATACTGCTCCGCATTGTACCCGTACTTGTGGCCTTGGAAAGCCCAGGGTCTGAGGCTGGGCCATCTGAGACAGCTGCAGGCCCATGCCCTTGACGGATGGACTTGGCTCTATTCCTGCCCCATGTCATTGTAGTTTACTCAGTGATGAGTTTCAGACTGTGTTTGTTTTCAAAAACTGGTTGCTATCGCACTGTTCCTGTCAGCAGAGGGTTTGTCAGCGGATACGCAATCGATTCTGAACAAGGAAAACAGTGCTTGGTAACTGTAATTACTAAAAGCTCATCTGCATAGGTAATTGCTAGTCACCAGACTTATTAGCCTATGACATTTTAAGAACTATGTTTTTGTTTCCTGTCTGTTTTGGGACTGTCAAGTACTGTGGGCACTGCAGCCACTGTCTTCATGGCTGTGACCACCATCACAGTCACGGCCACCAATAACGTGGGCACATGAGGGAAAGTGGCAGAGAAGTGAGGGGCACAAGCTGCCAGGACCGTTGTAGCAATGGAATGCCCATAGATTGGGGAGGAGCTTCCCACGACAGTTGTGTTGTCTCCCTCCATCTTCTGGAAGCCACAATATCATCTATCGATTTATTTAAAAAATATTATTGTCGTGGAGTGGAATTTCTCTTTGTTACTACCAGAACCCATAGAGTGTTGGAAAGTGAAGAGGCAGGCGATACCTCATTACATGCTTGCATTGGAGTTGAATACTGCAACTTGACTATTTTATGAACATTAAATCCAATGCCCAGAAGATCAGAAACAGAGCCTCCATGGATCTGCTGTTTTTTTGTATCCAACATGTTTTCAGTGTTTTATTTGTACCCTTAGTAGGCAGTGTGAGGGTACAAGGGCACAATTAAATCAGATGCAGCTATTTATCCCTCTTTTCCAGAAAAAACTTTAAAACTCAAGTCATCACAGATGTTTAAACATAGAATTAGCAATAGAAATCAAGTTTACATATGTGAATACTGCAGGTGCAATCATACCGGTTTGTGTGTCCCTGTGTAAGGCATGCCCTTCTCTCTCCAGGCCAAACGCTGCTTCCTGAGAAGAGCTGCTTGCTGAGAAGGCTCGGTGGCCACCGCTCTTCACGGCAGCAGAGCCAGGGACCTAGACACGGGGCCCTGATTTCGCTGGCAGCCGGCCCCGGAGGGCAGCAGCAGCCTCCCGGGAAGACGCCGCCATGGTGAGTACCCATGCGAGACCAGGCACGTTGATAGCCCTGTCTCCTGGAAAACCTGCTTTCTGATTTTTTAGTCAATCCCGTCATTCTTTCAGACACAACTTCTAGGAAACTGTCAAGCATCTATCTTTTCTCTTTCCACTTTTTCTGCACGCTGCCTATAGTCAGACTACTTCTGTGAATAGCTGACATTTCACTTTCTCTTCGCGCATCCATGCACAATTCCACAAATGCCTACTCACCAGCAGAAAGAAAGAAAGAGAAACTAGAAGCCCATTTTGTGTACGTCTTGAATTTAACCTCATCATCATCTTGCTGTGGACATCGGTTAGAAAGAACTCTTACCAGGTGTCCAGCTGCCAGAACCCTTTGCAATCCAGTCATTATTGATGTGAATTTTATATAGAAGGGGTTGAAAACATAAAATACCTTTGGTTCATAAAACAGGAAAGATAAGTGTTGTCAGAAAACTAATCCAGAATAAGTGCGTAGTGAACTATGTGAACGAAAGTCTGCTATGTGCTCGTGAGACAGTGAAGGGGAAAGCAGGCGGTCGCTCTGGGGATGACAAGATGCCACCTACCCACCCGCAAGCCAGTCTGCTTCCGTGGCCATGGCATGGCGACATAGTTTTTACCACGAGACTGCTGTGGGCCCTGGTCCTTATGAATACGTTATCAAGTAACAGTTTTATCAAGCTGTAGTTTTCTTTTTATGGTCATTTAGAGTTTTCTGATTTGGAATTTCTAGGTTTTTCTAAACATCTTTATAATTGTATTAACTGCTTTGTAAACAAGAATGATAAAAAGTAGAAAAATGTATTATTTGCAGCACCATGTATTCTTCGAGGGCTCAAGATTTCAAGGTCTGACTATATTTAGAGAGAACTCATACTGGCATATGGTATGGGCAAAGATTGAAAGCAGGAATTCTATAGAACATCTAAATGTCACAGGTGTTATTGGAATGCCAAGTGCTTTTCTATACATTTATAGGCATTATACATAGCTAGAGTTCTATACCATGTTTTTACACTTTATTTCCTGACTTTTTTACCTATTACCTTTTTCCAAATTACTGAAACTAAAAATACCCTCATGAAATCAAGAGCAGAATGCTTTGGCAAATAAAGATGTATAATTTTTCTGCTCTTATTAAGATATATGCTATCTTTCATTTTTCCACACTTCTGATGAGTTCAGCTGAACTTACTGTGCACTGTGAGAAATCTTTCTGACATGAAACTCCTGTCTGCCAACATGAAATAGATCTTCCTTTGGGGATAAGCAATTTGGACACTCTAATGATTTGAGGAAAGAAGGAAGATAAAAATGAGTGATAAAATTATAGGAAAATTATATTTCAATGAAAGTAGAATTGAAAGTTAGAAAACACAGACAATTCATGAAGGGGTTCCTTTTATTTGCTATTTTAACCATAAACTCAAAGTCTTCACATTCTTAAATTGACAAAACCATCATTCAGTTTAGCAGGAACAACTTAGTTTTAGGGCAAAATAAGATGATCTATTTTTTAGTTAAATGCAGCTGTATAAAAATTTAATGAAAAAATCCATCACTCGTGTCATTCTGCATGTTTTGAAGCATTGTCATCACTGTACTACTAATTAATATATAGGGAAAGCACTGTATTTAAGTGATGCTCTCATTTGCTTATCAGATATTACATTGATGGGTAAAAAAAATATGGCATTCCTTATGAGGACAACATAAACCCTTGAAAGCTGTGACTATCCAAACTGCGCTCCGTCTGATGCTGTCACCACAGCAGCATTTATTATCAAATGTGCATTTTTGTAAGCACTGTGATTCATAAACAAAATGTGTTCAGTTCTTTACAATTGCATTTTTGGAGTTAAGTTACCTGAGTCATATTTATTGCAAACACTTTCAGAGTAATTTTGCAGAAATAAAACAACCCTTCAAGGAACACAACTGCTTTATTCCCAGGTACAGAAATGTTTTAAAAAGAAAAAAAAAATCTTTTGTTCTCCCTCCTCCATTACTGTATTGTCCTCTGGGCATGGGGATTTGCTACGTGAGAAAGTGAACTATGTGGCAGTTCAGAATCACTTGGCCTGCTCCCTGGGAGCTTGAACATTCAATTCAGAATGTCACCTGATGTGTTCAGATGACATCAGTTCCTCATACTCTATTGTCACTTAAATTTCTGTTCATGTCTTGACAACTTTCGTCAGTAGAAAGCATAGAAAACAATGAAGTGTACCTCTTGAATCTTCATTTATAAGCCTGAGTGCATGACTGTACAACCAGAGTTTCCATAATAGGCAGTGTCGCCAGGGAGAATGGAAATCTCACGTTGGATGCGCCACCGCAATAGTTTTCAGTTCTAGACTGTAATTAATCTGAATCATGGCAACAAAGAAAACACTCATGAAAAGTAATTTTAGTCTTTAGTTACAGAAGTTTAATGTGAGCAGCATTCTTTCACTTGTCTTAACACATATTTATGTGCCAGGAACTTTGCGGCACAGCATGGGGATCATGAACCTGACACCGACAGTGTGCTTGTTCCAAGTCCTTCTGAGCGATGTGAACAAATAAGGCCCAACATTTTCCCTGGGGCTACACGTATCAGGCGCAGTGGCCATTGTCACAGAAGGGAAGAGGGTGTGCGCAGAGGGCTAAATTGTTGAGCAGACTTGAAACTGGAGGGAGCAGTGTAAGGAAGAGGGGGCTCATATATTCAGAAGTGGGGGAAAACGGACTATGTTCTTGAGATGGGGACCTGCTTGGCCCACTTGATAAACTGAAGGAGCCCCCCGTGTGTCTGCAGCACAGACAGACAGCAGAGCAGAGAATAGCCAGAGGTCGTACCTGGGCAGCGAGTGAAGGGCAGGCCACCCAGGCAGGGCCTTGCAGATCCCGTGAAAGAAGGTTGCTCTTTATTCTAAGAGCAGCAAGAAACTGTAGGGAAACTTTAGGCAGGAGAGTGATGGGGGCAGATTTCTATGAAAAAATAATCGCTCTGGTTGGTATGTGAAGAACACAGCAGACATGGAATGGGGAAGTTATGGGAAGACCAATTCGGAAGAGATCAC